>CM060103.1:8984789-9142849 GCA_030522485.1 Stenchaetothrips biformis | reverse complement strand
CTTTGATCGTCTGCCTCACCAAAATCACATTCTCGGGTGAGGTCTCGGAGCCTGCGTCACTCTCGGGTCGTCCTTATCGGGGCAGTCTAGTCAAGCCACCGATACCGCGGGGGACGTCCCCCCATCCCCTGGCCACTACTTTAGTGGTCGTTTCGTCAACATTGGGAGTACGAGTCGAGGCAGCCGTCACACCAACTTCACACCGACATGAATGACCCGTCTGCAACGCACTATTTGATAACGCGTAACGGTGGTGCGCTCTCAACTGGGAACGGCAAACGAATCGAAACGAAAGCCGCGTCGTTCTCGAAACACACGCCTGATAAGCGGCGACACGCAAACAACGCCGTCATCATTGCCACACTCCACTTGGAGTGCTGTCATCCATTCATTGCAAAAACTTTAAGTTGCCAGGGCCACAAGTGGGCTGTCGCCAAAATAACAATTTTACGAATCTGTTGCACAGAACCTGCTCCGGCTAAATCCGCGCACCCCCAGCCACGCCTCCCTGGTGCCGACCATCAAGACCAAGGCCAACAAGGCGCACTGGAAGCGGAACTCGGACAAAAAGTGCGAGGTAGGACCCAGTAGGCCGGATGTAGAGCCAAAGCCCTCCTCAGCTGCGAGCCGGAACTTGAATGACTCGTCCTCTCTCAGACATGCCGGCCGCTGTTCGCGGACTTCGAACGACATTCAAGCACACGACGCTGAGCGAGCGGGCCGCGCTGCGCGAGGCGGCGCGATGCCTCAAGTGCGCCGACGCGCCCTGCCAGAAGAGTTGCCCCACTCAGCTCGACGTCAAGAGCTTCAACACGTCCATCTCCAACAAGGTGAGCTTCCAGTGGGGGGACGAGGCCCGACTCAAGCCGACCTAACCTTACCTAACCCGACCTAACCTATGCTGTCCTTGGACAGAACTTCTACGGCGCCGCGGCGGCCATCTTCTCGGACAACCCGCTGGGCCTGACGTGCGGCATGGTGTGTCCGACCAGCGACCTGTGCGTGGGCGGCTGCAACCTGCAGGCGGCGGAGGAGGGCCCCATCAACATCGGCGGCCTGCAGCAGTTCGCCACGGAGGTGCTGAAGCAGATGAGGATCCCCCAGGAGGTGCCCCCCGAGGCCGCCAACCTGCCCCACGCCGCGGCCAAGATCGCGCTGCTGGGCTGCGGGCCGGCCTCTCTGTCCTGCGCCACGTTCCTGGGCCGCCTCGGCTACAAGGACATCACCATCTTCGAGAAGAGTGACTACGTCGGCGGGCTCAGGTGCGTCTCGGCGGTGTGGGTGTCCGCGCGGCCTCGGCCATCACTGCATGCTCGTCCATCCGCAGCTCCTCCGAGATCCCCCAGTACCGCCTGCCCTACGACGTGGTGCAGTACGAGGTGCAGCTGGTGCGCGACCTGGGCGTCAAGGTGCAGACGGGGCGGGCGCTGTCCGCCAAGGACCTGACGGTGCAGGGGCTGCGCGCCGACGGCTTCGAGGCCGTGTTCGTAGGCATCGGCATGCCGCAGGCCAAGCCCACCGGCGTGTTCCAGGGCCTGGCCAAGGAGCACGGCTACTTCACCTCCAAGGACTTCCTGCCCACTGTGGCGCGCGCCAGCAAGAGAGGTAAGTACTCGGTGCACAGTGGACCGCGCTGCTGGCATGCTGCTGGCTGTGACTGTACCCTCCCCGCGGCAGGCATGTGCTGCAGCAGCAACGCCCTGCCCGCCCTGCACGGCAACGTGCTGGTGCTCGGCGCCGGGGACACGGCCTTCGACTGCGCCACGTCGGCGCTGCGATGCGGGGCCGCCAAGGTGTTCGTCGTCTTCCGGAAGGGCTTCAGGAACATCCGGGCGGTGCCCGAGGAGGTATGGCAGCCTCAGCCGGAGTACCGCAGCCGAGGGGCAAACAACTGGCCAAAATATGTGCACAAAAAAATCCAAATTTCAACACGTTTCGAAAAATTTGGGGGAAAAGGCAAAAATTTCCAAAAAAAAAAATTACAACATTGAAAAAAAAAAAATTACACTAATTTTGATAAAATGGGAAATTTATTTACGAAAAAATTTCAAACAATTTCACAAAAAAATTTTAAAGAATTAGGAAAAAATTTGTTAATTTGAACAAATCAGAAAAAATTTCTAAAATTTTTGGCAATTTTGAAAAAAATTGCAATTTTACAAAAATTTAAAAAATCCTAAAAATTTAAAAAAATTTAAAAAAAATGTCAAGTAATTTTGTAAAACGTACACAAAAATTTTGAGTTGTTTCTCCCTCGACTGCAGCACAGGGGCAAACGGCAGCGGCGCAGCGGCCCTGACGGCGTGCTTCTCCACAGGTGGAGCTGGCCGTGGAGGAGAAGTGCGAGTTCCTGCCCTTCATGAGCCCCAGGAAGGTGGTGCTGAAGGGCGCGTCGGGCCGCATCGCCGCGGTTGAGTTCGCGCGCACGGAGCAGCTGGCCGACGGCTCCTGGGTGGAGGACGAGGACCAGACCATGCGCATCAAGGCCGACTTCGTCATCTCGGCGTTCGGGTCGGGGCTGTACGACGAGGACGGTAAGGCGCCATCCTGAGGCGAGCCAGCGGTGCCGGACCGGCCGTGACCCGCGTCTCTGCCGCCAGTGCGCGCCGCGCTCGCGCCGCTGCGCCTCACCAAGGACGGCACGCCCGAGGTGGACGCCAACACCATGGCGTCGTCCGAGCCGGGCGTGTTTCTGCGGCGGCGACATCGCGGGGCTGTCGGAGACCACCGTGGAGTCGGTGAACGACGGCAAGACGGCCGCCTGGTACATCCACAAGTACATCCAGGTAGGCCTGCCGTTCCACGAGGCGCCGGTGTGACAGGGTTGCCAGCCTCAGCCTGCCTTGCCTGCTCCAGGAGCGCCACGGCGGCAGCGTCCCCAGCGAGCCGCGCCTGCCGCGCTTCTACTCCGCGGTGGACCGCGTGGACCTGAGCGTCACCATGTGCGGCGTGCGCTTCCCCAACCCGTTCGGCCTGGCCTCGGCGCCGCCCACCACGTCGTCCGCTATGATCCGGCGCGCCTTCGAGGTGAGAGGGCGTCCTCGGCGTCGACCTGGCGCACCGCGTCCGCCACTGCAGTGTCTGTGTCTTCCAGGCCGGCTGGGGCTTCGCCGTCACCAAGACGTTCGCGCTGGACAAGGACGTGGTGACCAACGTGTCGCCCCGCATCGTCAAGGGTACCACCTCCCGCCACCACTTCGGCCCCGAGCAGGGCTCCTTCCTCAACATCGAGCTCATCTCGGAGAAGTGCCAGGACTACTGGCTCACCAGCATCAAGGAGCTCAAGCGGGACTTCCCCGACAACGTGAGTGCAGGGCTGCCAACCTATCGGCCTGCCCACTGGGCGACATCCAGTGCATCGTGGGAAGTTTGACCCGTTGGCTTGGCATCACTGTGCAGGTGCTCGTGGCCAGCATCATGTGCTCCTACAACAAGGAGGACTGGGTGAAGCTGAGCAGCCTGGCTGAGGGCGCGGGTGCGGACATGCTGGAGCTCAACCTGTCCTGCCCCCACGGCATGGGCGAGTCCGGGATGGGGCTGGCCTGCGGGCAGAAACCGGAGCTGGTCCACGACATCTCTCACTGGGTGAGCAGCACGGTGAAGATCCCCGTGTTCATCAAGCTCACCCCCAACATCACCGACATCGTCACCATCGCCAGGGCCGCCAAGGAGGGTGAGTCTGCTACTCCCCGCCCCGTCCGGCGTCCAGCCCGTCCAGCCGCTGCAGTAGACTGTCTGCCGCAGGGGGCGCTAGCGGAGTGTCCGCCATCAACACGGTGTCCGGCTTGATGAGCCTCAGCGCCGACGGCACCCCTTGGCCGGCCGTGGGCCCCCGCAGCCCCGGCGCCCCGCTGCGCACCACGTACGGCGGCGTGTCCGGCAACGCCACCAGGCCGATGGGGCTCCGCGCGGTGTCCGCCATCGCCAGGGAGCTGCCCGGCTTCCCCATCATGGGCATCGGCGGCGTGGACTCGGCCGACGTGGCGCTGCAGTTCCTGCAGGCCGGCGCCACCACCCTGCAGGTACACCGCGCACCGGTAGCGGCAGGGTTCCCGCTAGGCCGCTCTCAGATCGGCAACCCTCTCCACGTCCACAGGTGTGCAGCGCGGTGCAGAACCAGGACTTCACGCTCGTGGACGACTACAAGACGGGCCTCCAGGCGCTTCTGCATCTGCGGACGCTGGACCTGGAGAAGGGTTGGGACGGACAGAGTCCACCCCGCGCCAAGCTGTACAAGGGCAAGCCCGTGGTGCCCGCCGACTCCAGCAAGGCAAGCTGGTCGACCTGGTCTGCCGCCCCAGGCGCTCTTGCGGTGTTTCATGCGGGATGTTGATTGCAGAAGCTGCCGCGGTTCGGGCCGTTCGAGGCGGAGCGTCAGGCCGCCGTGGCCGCGGCTAACAGTGCCCGCGCCGGCGCCGGCGACGCCCCCGCCGCCCCCGCCGCCCCACTGCGCCCCCGCGGCCCCGCCCCCAGGGTGCAGGACGTGGTCGGCGTGGCCGTCGCCAACATCGGCTCCTACAAGAGCCTGGACAACACGGCCCAGGTGGTGGCGCTTGTCGATGAGGTGCGTTGGTGTCCTCGCCCTCCCCCCCTCCTGCCAGCGCGTCGCTGAGTCACTCTGTCTGTGCTCCAGGACACGTGCATCAACTGCGGCAAGTGCTACATGGCCTGCAACGACTCCGGCTACCAGGCCATCCACTTCGACCCCGTGACCCACCTGCCCAAGGTCAACGACGACTGCACGGGCTGCACTCTCTGCCTGTCCGTGTGCCCCATCATCGACTGCATCGCGTACGTGCAGCGCACAACACCGCGTGCCCAACATGTTGGGTGGGTCATTGATTCTCAACGTATCTTCCGTCTGTTGCAGGATGGTTCCAAAAACCATACCCCATGTGGTGAAGCGAGGCTACCCGTCAGGTAACACTCCGCCCAAAACGGTCACCATCAGTGAGTGTCAATGACGAAGAAGCTGCCGAGTGCAATCTAACTAGTTGTAGGCCAAGTTTGCATGATAATAACATTTATTTGATTAAGCAATTGTGAGGTATGTGAAAGTGCACAATGGGTTAATGTTCTAAATAAAGAAAACATGTACATAGTATCATAATATACATTTATTGTAGTGAATAAGGTTAATGAAAATCAGCAGAAGGTCTCTTTCTCTTACATAAAGTAATACTGCATGAGTACAAATTATTGAAGTGAGCACGAGCCAAAGACAAACATGACCAAATAAAAAGTATGAAGAATCTAAGTTTCAGGGGAAAAGGTTCTCACCTATCTCAAAAGCTCATTCAAGTTCATCAAGTTCTTAAATATAAGAAGGATTTAATTTCTATTCTTTCCTGTCAGACTGTACACATTCAAACACACATACTGCAATATCACACAAAACATTCACATTACATGAAGAATAAAAAGTTCATATTAACACCCATAAGGATTAAATGATGTCTAAAAGTGATGATAATGCTAGTTAGGCATGATCAGCACTTGACTTATATTATTACTAATAATATTATTACAAATCCTCAAAGTTACAGAAGCACATTGGCCATAGCTATGATGTGGTTTTAAGTTACTAATGCATAAGCACAACCTCCTCTACTGTGATCAAAGATATCTCATAGGGTCATTACACGTTTTACGTATTTAACAGGCCACCATATATTGTAGTTGAGGCCAGAATTGAAAACACTTAAGAAGACTTCTTGTTTCTCAGGCAGTGCTCTGGGGCAGCAAACAAGTTGATGAAAAGGTAACATGGTTTAATTAACAAGTGATTGAAGTCTATTTCCTATTATCAAGTCCTATGTTGACAAAAATGAGAGCTCAGAAGCAATATCTATTTTAACTGCACAAACAGGTAAAAGCAGCTGAAAAAAAGAGGGCAACTGTCTCATTTCAAAAATATTAAAAAAATCATGTAGTATAATGGAATAAATCAAAATCTTTTCTCTTTTTTTTTTTACAAAAAAGGGTTTTGATGAAATTTGTATACAAGAAGTTGGGGTGAAATGTAAATTATCCCAAAACCAAAATTCATAATATTGAAATATCTCTTTGTAAAAAAACAAACAAAAAGACAATGTAAATGGATAGACAAACTACCTAGCTTATGGATCTAATATGCACAGACAGCCTACAACAGGTCAAAATATAATTTCAAAAAATATTGCAAATAACTAAGTTTGTCTCTAAAAATCATGGACAACTTTACTTCAGGGTTAAAAAAAGACTACAACTGAGCACAGTTGGCACGTGCCTCCCTCATATCTTTAATTTAACTTATCTCCAAACTATCAATAAAGATGAAATGCTGATGTAACAAATACAAGACTGGAAAATGATTCTCAGCATGTGTAATTCTTCCTCAATAAACACAAAGTCAATCACAAAGAAGCAAAGAAACACAAGCGTTCTTCATGTTGAAATGGAACTATGAGTGTAGAACGGGGAATGATCCACAAAATTAAATGCAAATGTGTTCCTTCTTTTCTGGATTCATTTTTTAAAAATAGGTAAAATACCGCAACTACTGGCAAATAGCACCTTACACACTGGGCCGTCACAGACAAGGATAATATAAAAGGCTGACTAAATTTTGAATAAATAAAGGATACTGTACTAAAGCCCGGTACCTTCCTGTTCATATGAGCCAATTATGACAGTGAATGTAACTTATCAGTACAAAAATAAGATAACATGAGCAAGTTTCCAAAACATCCTATGAATAAGGTTTATTAGCACACAAGGAAAAGAGGTGGTGGTAAGAAGTGTTTCGTTACATGAACAGGGCCCTACAGATCTACAACGATCCCACATAAAGATGTAAATCCAATACAAAAAAGAAATTTTCAAATTTATATACAGAAGGCAGTGCCAATAGAATCATAAAAACAGCCCACTCTCCCTTATCGGGTTTAATAAATAAGCATCACATTGTGCAGCAAATCTTCCTAATATTGTAACAGAATAATGCTACAGTTCTACATAAGTAACTATATAAAAAAGATAGAAGAAAAACCTAAGGTAGTCAAAAAGCCATATCACAAAAGGTTTTCTGCTTGTCACAGATTCAATTGAATAACTAAAATGATTGGAAAAATTCCATTATTAATAGGCAAAAGAATACCACGCTGGCAAGTAATCATGAAATTTTCTGGAAAACGCGACATTTTGATTATGTGACAAAACAAAAGCCTTGTCAAAATGAATACATGACCCCTTCCTTGTCCAACATCACGATACTTCAGAACAAACTACAGTTAGACAAATAAATAAACAATCAGCATTATATAAAATGTGATAAATTGTAAACCTAACCCAATGTCTTGCAGAATCAAAAACCTCTCCTAAGAAATTCATTTCCCCATGTTTAATAGGTGTACTTTCTATGAAAGCTCACCGTTTCCTGTGGCAACAGTAATAAGAAGTGTTCTGCAAAGGAGCTGCCAACCGAGATTCAGTCAACATTAACATTGTACACAATGTCCTCATTCCTACCTGATAGGAACAAAATTAAGCTATATACAACTAAACATACAAGCAATTCTATCAAAAATAAACTTACAGAAATGTCTAATGTCAAGGAGCATGACAATCAATAGGCCTGTTCAATTCCTAAAAAAAATACTTAGGCTGAACTGATTACATCACCAATACACAAAAATTAAAATTTAAGGTAATCCCTGAGTAAAGCACAAAACATTACTCCCCCTTTCCTCGCACAGCAGACTGATGCAACAGATCAGAATCACATCATTATTGCTCTCAACTTCATCATAAATAGAAAAAGAAAAGAATTTAAGTACAAACGTTGATTGCTTCATCACTACCAGTAAGTTGAACGTCTACATAATTGATATAAGCCTAAGTAATGTACAAAGTAACCACCAATAAATTACAACAGTCCACAAGTTGCAAAGGAAGCGACTGCCATGCCCACAACTTTAGTGGCATGGAATTGACTTTAAAGTCCATGTTTGTTACACTATTGCCTGAAAGTTTGAGTGGGAATAATAGGGTTGTTAATGGGCGTTACATAGTCACCAATCATCAAGCTGTTGTTGACAGGATAATTTGATGAATTGAAGACCAGCTGAGTTGGTTGTCCTGAAATACTCATGTTGCTGCACTGAAAACGAAAAAGACACTATATTTAGCAATCAAGATAAATCATATAAAGAAAACAGGTGAAAATTAAAGTGTTGAATTAGTATCAACAAACTGTTCCACAGACTGACCTGGGCTGTAAATAATGTGGGAGCAATGCCTCCACCAATCAATTGAGCAGCTTGAGTTGACGTGGCAGTACCAATCCTTTGACGTCCTGTGCTTGATATACTCCCTGGATGAATGTTCGGCTGGTTGCCTGAAACCGAAGAATTTAAGATCACATTTGCCTCATTTAGAGCCCAGAATTTTTTTATTTTATTTTTGTACATCTACACAGAGTATTGAGAGTTTGATGACAGAGACTTACCTAGGGCAATGAGATTATTGGTCTGTGATGTGTCCATGGATACTTCTCCAAGGCCATTGACGGACATCCCATTAACCATATTTACAGCTAGAACAAAGAAAACAGTCATTCTTCCAAAACTCACACAAAGTTGTAGCAAAACCCACAAAATTTAGCAAATGAGAGGATAAAAGGTCAATTAAGAAAAGGCGTTCCAGCTAATCTGAGCAAATGGGTAAGTTCAAGATAAATAAAAGACTGAGCATCTAAAAAAAAAAAAGAAACAAAACACTTTAATTTTGTTTGCTGCATAAAATTACATACAGTATGTCACACTAGGATCAAGCAGACAGATACAAAAAAAAAAACAAAAAACCTTGAAACTATGATATACATGGATCATACTCATTTGTACAATGGTTATTATCAATTTGGACGAATTCCAGGTCAGAAATTGAACAGTGTAACAGTCCATAACCCAACCATCTATGGGTTTATTATAATTTGTGACTATCGAAATCTTAACTGCAGATTTGTTGATATGAATTAAAACAAAACTTAAGATATAAAGTAGAGGCTGCTTTGGTTATACACAACCACAAAGCAAATTGCAAAAGCAAAATTGTCATAAACTTTGGGCACATTATGCAAAGAATAACAAAAATAAAATAAAGAAATTAAGCACTCCTTGGGGTTAAGTTACTCGAGGGATTGATGTCAATCAAAATAGTTAAAATTAAATGTACAACTCAAACATGTGACTAGTTGGATACAAAATATCAGTCATTAAGTTGAGGCATTCATCAACAAAGCCGTAACATGCATATATTAAAATCGAAACAGTTAAAACTCCAAAATCATAACAAGGTAAGGCAAAGATACCCCAGTCAAAGTCACAAAAGATTTACAAAATTCATACAGAACACACACCAAAACAAAGAACTTCAACAAAAATAGCTTCATAGGATTTGTACTATAACAAGGTAAACAGATACAAGACATAGGAGTTATAACTACCACAAACAAAGGAATCATTGACTATCTATCTAAAGGCAATCTACATGGAACACAGATTTCATTGAGCAGAAACTACACTAATTAATTCATTCCCCAAACAGCTAACGAAATATCTGCTGAAAACTACTGTTGGTGCAGCGCAAGATTGAAGAATTGGCCATCCATTTCATACACTTGATCAACAGCGCAATAAGTGTATGACGGGTATGAGCTGCTTGGAGCATATGGCACGCACAGCCCTAAGACGCAACAAACAGAAACATGCATCAGTACTACTCTGCGACCCATTTAACTTTCATAAGCTATCTACAATCCAAACGCCCATAACTTAAGGCACATTGCTGTGTTATCAAAGCAATAGTCGGTGCAAAGTTTTTCTCAATTGCATATTTAATGGAAGCTCAAAAAAAATTTACAAAACAAGTAGTAAAAGCTCTAAGATAAGAATATCACAGTTGCAGTACATGCTACTAAATAATGTAGGAGAACCCTTACAGAAATTGCTGTGTCTCACTAGATACAGTACCTAAAACAATGGATGCATGTGACTACTAATCAAAACAAAACAGGTCCCCATTATGAGAGTACTACGAGCAAGGATTTGTTTGAACCAATTTAGTAAAAATGAAACCAAGGAAATAAAGTGGAAGCGGCAAATACTGAACTGAGTTATTAAAATTAAGAATTAATGAAATGAAATGATACATGTTTGGAAGAGGCTACAACAATCTACATTGCATGCACTTAAAATTTTATCAAAATACAATAGCAGAAAAATACAAACATGCCGACAAGACCATGAAACAGACTATCTGGTCGATGAGGCAGGGAGTGGAAACTCAAAGTGAGCCTATTCAATGGTTTGCAATCTGCAAAGCGACCCTTTGACATACTGTTTAAACATTAATACACTACTGCCTACTGTACATATTATTATTTAATTTCCTGACAGGGGTTTCAGCACAGATTTAATACATTCCCTGTAGCTTTGGAAAAAAAAAAAACATTTGCTCAGAAAAGACGCCGGGTGATATTTGTCCATAAAGAGAATCTCTCTACTCACCCTGCCTGGCACCTTGGACATCCAAAAGGTTCCAATATTGTTCACTAGGTGAAGCATGTGATGTGCCTGGAGGAGCTTGTGCCGGCTGGCCTGTGTATCTGAAGTACGGATTCTTCAGATCTAGACTATTGCTTGTGCGCATAGTTGTTCCTTCCACCCTCATTTCTAGGTTGACATCATAACTTTGCCTAAAAGAAATAATACCATAAAAAATGTGACACAAATATTTAAGTAAGAACTAAAGCAATGCTACAACTGAAAAAGATTGACACATACCTTTGGTTTGCCACAAGGGATACTTTTCCTCGAAGAAGCTGCCCAGCCTTAACAAACAACGGTGACTCTACAAGGCAACGGACTTGATACCAGTGCGTTAAAGGCTCCAATGGTGAAGTGGATAGCCAAATGGGTGACTGAGATCCAAAGAAAGCCACATCAAACCAGAATGCCAATCCATGAACGGTACCCGTTTCTAGCATGTGAAATTCAATTGGAATTTCTGAATAGAAAAAATATTGCAAGAAAAAATGTAAGAATATTAAGAAACTTTTCAGCTTAAAACGTGAGTAATTTAGAAGCAAAACCGGTACCAATAAGATGCAGATCTTCTTCATTGGCTGTGCTGAAATCAACTATGTGACTGACAGATTTTGCCATTGTAATGCGCATGTCAAATGTGTCAACGACAGGCTGGCGGAAGTACTCCCTCATGGCTGCTTCCCGAAGCACTCTCAAATCAACTCCATGGAAATGCTGCTGAAACCTAGGACCAGACAAAAGTACCATGAAATTAGAAGTGCAAGACCTAGTGCCAAGACACCATTATCCAAGAGACACAAAGCATTTACAACTCACCAAAAATTGGCTTTGTTGAATTGTTCCATGTACAAGGCTTCATCTGTGAAAGGAGCCACATGGAGATCGCCACGACTTGGGAACATTTTTCCTACACAAACGAGAATTTTTTTTCACTTCTTAAATTTAAAATAAGCAAAGAAATCATGATGAGTACAAAGCAAACCAGGAAGACTACTTACCGTCAGGCTTTAGCCATTTTTTAGCATGCAAGAAGCTTTCCAGCATGCGTTCATTAAACAGCATGTAGCCCATGGGCTCTGAGATAATAACATCAACCTTCTCCGGAAGGTCAATTTCCTCAATTTTCCCAGCAACTACAGAAATACGGTCAGCAAGGTTGTTGGATCGGACAAGTTGCTGAATCAATGAGACATGAATTAGGATTAATTAAAATAATTACCAAAAAATATAATGAGTTACTTGTTAGCTTGAGCTGTTTACCTCTGCATGCTGTGCCATAGAGCTTGCTTCCACAGCATACACTCTTGCAGCACCAGCTTGTGCAACAAAGAATGAGAGAATACCCGATCCAGCACCAACATCAAGAACAACTTTGTCTTTAAAATCAGCACCATTTGCAAGGACAGCTCTCTGATATGTGGATGTTCGAATATAGTCTTGCAACATGTTTTGCTGCTGAGATAGATACCCATAGAACTGCAAAATAAAAAAAAGAACAATTTTTAAAAAAATGAAAAATATTAATTTGCAGATATACATAAATTTATAAGTAAGATAGATGACAGTCTCATACAAACCATACCTGGAAGTATTGAATTGCGGAAGAGTCATCTGTTCGGCAGGCAAAAGCAGAATTTTTGTTTCCGGTTTTCACCTTTATCACAAGTCCATGAAAAGCTCTTAGTTCTGAAAGGACATGAAAAATAGAATTAGAATATTGCAACTCAGACAAGAAACTGACTGAAAGACACAAAACTTACCTTCTGGGTCCTTGAATTTGAAAGAGAGACTTTCCATATCATCTAGATGAAAGATGTAATTCAGGGCCCCCATTCTCGCACACTCAGTTGAGTGAGACAGAACAAAATAAAACAGGGGATCTCCCTGCATCTGACCCTCTGGAACAACAACATCTGAGATAAAAAAAAGCAACGTCAATATAAGACAGCCCATTCATTTTTCAGGAACCCTAACTGGCATGATGCTGTATTAAGATCAATGAACAGGAGTGCAAGGAGAGTAGGGAGTTCAATTTATAAATAGAACCTAGCTGCTGCACGTAGGCTGCATAGAAGCCCCAGACATTTTCACCCCAAATTCCCATTTTGACTGCGTAACAAAGATTACAGTGACCACCATGGAGCATTTTCACAGGTAATCCAAGCTGAGGAAACTGGTGGTCTGGCAGGACACAATGACTGCCCTGCGGGCTATGAGAGGCGCTAGTCGGCCAATACAAGCGGGGCATAAACATAACCAAGGCACGTCAAGACCTTCCATTGTCCACCCGACGGCGCCAGGGGCTGGCCATGACCCAGGGTCCCCGCCATAGGGCCGATGCGGCTTGGGGGTGACAGAGAGACGGCAGGCCGGGCCGAGCGTCCATAAAGGACGAGGACCACGGCGACCTGCGGCCACGGCCAGCCAAGGCAGAGCGCAGAGCGTCACTGATTGGACAGTGTGCGTCCCTCCAGAGCGGAGACGCGCACCGCGAGGACGGCATCGCGGACTCGGCGGCCGGGGTTACACAGCGCGCAGCAAAACGAGGGGAGACATTCGCCGGCGCACAGTGGGCCGTGTCCAGAGGCACGCCGAAAAGTGTCAGTGCGACAGAAAAGACGTTGCCGCCGAGCCAAACACTGCAAGCCGCCGTCCCAAGCACTCACCTCTGAATCCATTGATCGTGAAGCCCTGAGGATCGTACTCGGCCGAGAGCGTCACCGGGAAATCGTATTTCTGGATTATTTGGCCCGAGCTTTCCACTCGGGAGACGATAACACTCTCGAAAGTCCTCGCCATTCTTGTTTTTCGTGGCGACACAAAGAAGCTTGTCGCGCAGGACCTCTTCACCGGTTCATCAGTTCACTGCACGGGCGCGTTCCCGACGCACAGCTTTGCAAAAGTGCTGCCGGTCAGAAATGGTCTCGCGCTATGAAAAATTGGGAACGGGAAAAATCCCCATCAAACATGGCGTGACAGGATGAGGTTAAGGAGAAGTCGTATTCGTTTGACTGGAGTGCAACTTATTCTGGGTGTGGTTTTAGGCGTAGCCGGTGGATTATATATATGGAAGCCTGAATTTGACAGGCTTTACGGCGGCAACGTGTCACAAGAGGAGCTAGACAAAGAGCGGCAGAAAACGCTTGCAAATTTTGACTTGGAGCCGGAGAGCAAAGCAGACGCCTCTCTGCCGCGGTCCTAAGTGAGAAATTGGCAAATAATTGAAATTGACGGGGTTACATATTGTCTCATGGCATTTCTAATTATTGGTCATTTATTCAATTTTTTTGACAGGTTATTTGACTCTGAGGAAAACCTCCGACTTCGACGCGTTGAGGGATTTGTCATCTCAATGAAGCTGGGCCACTCGGGTCGTCTGTTCATAGCCACTGCCATTGGTTCTTTTTGCGGCTGGTTTATCGTCGAACCTCTTACTTGGGCCTACCACAACAAGTTTGGCAACGACAAGAAGAAAGATCTCCCTCCCCCAAAGGTAATATTGCAATTGTTCCCTTCCATTCCATTGATGTAACCAACATGACGTAGGCTGATGACATATTTTGCAATTTTTCCTAAATGCTGTCACTTATCTGATTTTCATATATTTAATGCCCACTTTCGTTTGTTGCAGTACCAGTGAAATCTACTGCATATTTTCATCATGGCCAATGAAACTACCGCTGAACCTGCAAAGCTCTCATTGAAGAGTATTGCTGCGAAAATATGGACTCCCACCAATGCAGGAACTCGTTTCATAAAATATTCACTCATAGGAGTGGGAGTAGGACTCTTTTACTTCCAATTTCTAAAGCCAGGAATAAAAGAGTACCGGTTTCACAGGGATGAAGAATTTGCCATACAAATGTTGGAACTAGAGCAGAAGAGTCAAAAGAAGTCATGATTTCCTGTATCACTAGAACTTCTAGCTTTTAGAAATTAAAATTCTTTATTAGTACCTGTTATAATCATTTTATTTTCTGTTTATCTGATAACATTGAAAGAACCTGTTCTGGATGAAACACATTCACAAAACTGACTTTATGATAGGGAAACAAGGGATGCTGAAGTAACAAGGCAAAGAAAGGCACAGAAATTTATACTAATTTCATGTTGCAGCATACAGACAGACATCATGAGCCAACTTGAACAAATTTTGAAGTACTATAGCAACCAAAATGTGCCAAGGTGTCTACATTAGAGACAAGAATGATCAATTACATAAATTAACATGCCTAGAGGCCACTAGTCTGAGGAGTATTTGGTGTTGTAAAGTGGGATGTAGTCCGTGACGAGTCTCCAGTCGGTGAAGAAGACGAGGGTGGCTCCAGCTGCACCGCCATAGGCAGCGAGGGACGGAATCCTGAAGACAGACAAAAGGACGGCTCAACAATTGATGCAGTCTGGAAACCTACTTCAAAAGCTGAGACAGCAAAGGCTTCAGTTTGTTCCACCGGATGAGGGCTCCATCAGGCACAAGGGAAGTCGACAGCAGTTTGTCAAAAATAGAGAGATCACAATGACAGTGAATTTCATGCTCACATGACTATTAAAAGAGTTAACAGGAGGTATGAATGTGGGACCCGATCCATACAAGGGCCTTTAGGCAAAGTTAAAACTATTTCGTACAATTCTAACCTAACCCTTTCAAGGGCATAAGAAATGTTGGAAGATATACGAGTAGCAACGTCCACTTACCAGTTAGGTAGTTGCTGAGTGAGTTTCCTCATGAACGACATGTTGGATAGTTGGTTTTGGACTAGATTCCTCCTTCGACTCGTGAGGAAAAGGAACAGATCAGTTCCAGTACTTTTGAAAGGAACCCGAGGGCCAGAAGCTGAGCCTGAGCGGACGACACTACACTGTACGCAGAACGGAACACTATTTGCAGTAGCAGTGTGAAGAGTGGAGCGGCGTGGAAGGTGAGTGAGAAATCGTAAACATCATTTTTGTTTCATTGGTTCACAGCTGACAGAGCTGTTGAATCGTTGAATGAAGTCATGACATTTTAACGTAGCTTTTGTGTGTGCATATAGCCTAAATTTGACTGAACTCTTCGATACCTACAGTCACTCAGATAACCTCCGTTTACCCACCGGTTTGTGGTTGATACCGGTTTGACACGGTACAGTGACAAGCATTTTATGTCATTGGATAATCGACCTCAGTGAATATGGTATGATGAATTGTTGTGAACTTTCCGCTAGACTCTCTATTTAAATGAAACAACAAAAAAAAAAGCTTTGAAACCTGCTCCCCTCTCTCTTTCAGTCGCTAGAATTCCCTCCACTTAAAAATGATCTTTTGCTTCGTGCGGCTCGAGGGGAGCCAGTGGATAGAGTGCCTGTGTGGATTATGCGACAAGCAGGACGATACCTTCCAGGTTTGCAAACATGATTTTGCCAAACTAATTCGCATTTGTTCAATGTTGGTTGCTCTACCTAATTTTCTCTCTGCACAGAATTCCGTGAAATGCGCTCAAAGTATGACTTCTTCACTATTTGTCAGACTCCAGAACTCGCAGCTGAAATTACCTTGCAGCCCATCCAACGTTTTGATTTAGATGCTGCTATTATTTTTTCTGATATTCTTGTCATTCCCCAAGCTCTTGGAATGACTGTGGAGATGCAACCAGGAGTGGTAAGTTTTCTTACATTCTTGGTTCAAAGAGTAATCCTTGACTGCGTTCCTCACCTCTCAGTATTCTTTCCTGTAGGGACCTGTTCTGCCCCAACCATTGGTAAGCCCTGCCGACATCAAGCGGTTAGTGACGCCTGTAAATGTTGAGGAAAAGCTTGGTTATGTTTTTAAAGCGATAACCTTAACCAGGCAAAAGTTATCAGGAAAGGTCCCTCTTATCGGGTTTTCTGGAGCACCGGTGAGTCTGCATGTTCTGATTTTTCTCTACTTTTACTCAGTTTGTGAAGTAAACCATAAAACATGCCGTTTCTTTATTTTTGCAAATTTTAAGTGGACATTGATGGGGTACATGATTGAGGGTGGTGGCTCTAAGACCATGGCGAAATCCAAGGCATGGCTGTATCAACACCCACAAAGCAGTAAAGATTTGTTGAAAATAATTACTGATGTAGTAGTAGACTATCTCATAGGACAAGCTGCTGCTGGAGCTCAGGTACAGAAATTTTATAGGACCTCTACTAAAGTGTGAATGTGAATGATTGATGCTCATTGACCGCCCAAATGTCTTTGCAGCTTTTACAGGTGTTTGAATCAAATGCAGAATATCTTGGTCCAGACCTTTTCCACGAATATGCTCTTCCCTGTATTAGAGATATTTGTGCCAGAGTAAAAGCTGGTGTAAAGGCCAAAAATTTGGGTGACATACCAATGGTAAGAAATACATCAATTTGGTTTTTCATGAGGGAAGTGCCATGTGAATAATATTAATCTTTCTCATTGCAGACAATATTTGCGAAGGGGGCCCACTATGCATTGAAAGAACTGGCCGATAGCGGATACAATGTGATGGGCATTGATTGGACAGTCGATCCATTGGTGGCTCGGGAGGCGGTTGCTGGAAAGAATATTACTTTGCAAGGGAATTTCGACCCCTGTGGCCTGTATGCCAGCCCTGTAAGTGCACTCAATTTACAGCCTCTCTTACATTGTGATTTTAATTCAACTAACTTTAATTGTTTACAGGATGAAATTCAGAAACGTGTTCAAGTGATGGTTGAGAAATTTGGGAAAACTCAATATATAGCAAATCTTGGTCATGGCATTTATCCTGACATGAAACCAGAACATGCTGAAGCATTCATAAATGCCGTTCACAAACAGTAACAACTTAGATGTGGCGTTGTGTTTGTTTTAGTTGTTTGTTGATGTCTAAAATGACAAGTTGTATTTGCACCAATCGGTGCACGGAATGTCAAAGAACTATTTTCTATTTTAAATAGTTTAGACCTGGAATATGATGTCCTTTTCTGAAGTGGGAGGTGTTTCACTTTTGAAACTAGTGTGGAACTTATTTTGCTCATCTAGTACCACTTATTTGTGATGGAGGCTCTCCTTGAATAAGTGCTTTTGACCATTAAAACTTACAAAAGAGGCAATTTTTCTGAGGTTCTTGAAACTATTGACTGTGATATTCAACACAATATATGTTCATTTCTGTTCTGTTTGGCACCTCAAATCATTAGGGGAGGGGCCCAAAAAGAGGGTTTTTGAAACTATTCTTTTTACTTGGGTGAAACTGTTACTGTTATAGTTAAACATGATCTGATCTTCATACATTCATTTTACGCAGAGTCCTAAGTGTCACTGTTCAGGTACCTTGCAATTATTTTTATCGTCTTTCTCTTGCGGCCTTTTCATTCAGCAGTTTATTTCTGTTAAAATTTGCACCTGTTACAAAAATTAAAGCATCTTGTTTTTGTTTTATAACTCAACCATTTCTTTCAACATGATCCTTGTTCCCGAGTTGTCGTGGGGCATTGCGCTCCAGGCTCCTCTAGAGGCGTATCTTTTCAGAGACGTCGCTCACACATCAAGGTGTCGCCTCCAGAGCTTCCGCCCATCGGCCGGCGAGAGCGACGCCTCCACCCTCCGCAGGTGAGTCTGCAGTGGCCCAGGCGGTGGGCGGTCGGGGTGCCTCGAACGGCACTGGGGTGCGCACGCACGTCCACCCGGGCACAGTGCATTACATGAAACGCCACCGTTTGCTGAAGCTTTGTTTACGCCCTCCATTTGTGGGTCAATTGCGCTTGTTGAGGGGGGTCGTGCGGTGGAGGCCTTTCCCCCACCACCTGCCCCACATCCGCCTTCCCGCTGCCGCTGGCAGCCACCGGCAGCCACCCCCACTCGGCCAAAATCTTGGCCGCTCTTGCCCGCTCCCCCTGGCCCGGCCCTTTCCCCACCTGGCGGGGACCTGGCGGGGAGGGTCGGCAGGGTCACCTCTGGCCGATGCGGCGTGGTGGCCGGCTGGCCGTTGCAAGCCCCCACTGCGCGCATCGTGCGTCTTAGCCTGGAAGGTTCAAGTTCAAGTCGGGGCTTCCAACTCGCGGCCTTGAAGGTACAGGAACGTGCGATTGGACGCACGGCTCGCATCGAGGTGGGGGTGCGAGCCACGCGTGCCACGCGTGCAGTACCGCAGCGGGGAGTCGCCCCGCCTCACCGGTGTAAGTGTGGTGGGTCCCTGCAGGAGGGGGGGGGGGGACTCATTTCTCATTACGCCACTGGCTGCTAGGCATGGCGCGGCACGACGCGAACTCACGCCGCGGTGCTGCGCGGCGTCCCTGCAACGCACCCGCGTCGAACGGGTTACCAACCTCAGCCTCACGAACCGGCTTGTTAGAACCGAGTCCAACTCCGTCGGACTTGATGGTGTAGTTGATAACTCCCGGCCGCGGTCCTCTTCCTTGGGTTTTGCTCTAACGGCTCCTGCTCGGGGCAGCCCAAAGCCCCGGCGATCCTCTCCGAGTGTTCCAGGCGCGCTGTGCAAGAAGGGGGCGGCGCAGACGGATAGGGGCGGGGCTCAACCCTCCGCTGTACTGCCTGGCCGTGTGTGTGTGTGTGTGTGTGTGTTTGTTTGTGTGTGTTTGAGAGGTGGGAGGGTGTCACCGCAGGACTGCGTTTGAGACTGCGTCCTCATCACTCAGCCGATGAGGGTGGTTAGTGCACGGCATGCCAGTGCACACATTCGCCTGCTGGGTGCGCGCTCGACATTGTCCCATTCCCTGATGCGGTTGCGGGCTGGACTCACTGTGCCTCGTCTCGCATTAATTTCACAACTCAAAAAAAAAAAAAAAAAAAAAAAAAAAATCCGTGACAGAGTACCTGTGTGGCCGGCGGCGATATTGCCGCGCGAGGTTTGATCGCTGCGATCGATAATCGGGCGGTAATCATTTTCCCTGTTATCCAAGTTATTAAACCTCGCGGCGCCGCGTCGCCAGAAAGTCATCAACAGACCAATAACGGCGCCCCACCCCCTCCCTGTAATGGCAGGGTGCTCCATGGCGACAAGAAGAGCCGCGAAAAAATACCGAAATGGATTTGGCCGTCTTGAGAGGCCCCGGAAACTAACGAAGGCACTCACGAAGGCTCATTGGGAAAAAAAGGGGGGGGGGGCTGTCTCCGAGGCAAGTTGGTCGTGCCTCCCGGGAAGTTGCCTAGCAGGCAGGCTCTGGGGAATCGTGAGTCGGTCGCCAATGCAGGCCGATCGGAGCGTGACTCGCCAAGACATGGGGACCCGTTAAGAGCGCCACCCGGGTCCGTTTCTGTTTCCCGCCGTTTTCTGAATTTCCCCGGCGGCGTGTGTCTGCGGCGTCGGTCTCCCGAGGCGACAGAGAGTGGGAGAGAGAGAGAGAGAGAGAGAGAGAGAGAGAGAGAGAGAGAGAGAGAGAGAGAGAGAGAGAGAGAGAAAGGGAGAGATTGGCGAAAAAGGGCGCCGCCGCGGTGGGCCCCGGCCTCTGCCGAGGGATGCGCGGAGTGCTCTGGGGCTCTAGCTGTCTCTCTCGCGGCCCCGCGGCTCACCCTGTGGGTGCGAGAGAGATCGCGGGCCGGTGCAAGGCCCTTGCAAGGGGCTTCATCTGCATTTGTTAGTGGCTGGGCGTCTTTGTGAGCGAACACTCCCCCACCCTTTCCCCCTGGCCGAAGATACACGCGGGGAACCCTTTTACCGTTCCCTCCTTGCACCCCCCCCCCTCCTTTGCTGTCAGAGGGGCAGCGGCAGCCGCCACAGTGTGGCACCTCCCCCTCCCCCATTTTTCCCCGACGCTCGCAGCTTTACCTGTCAGTTTTTAAATTCCGCGCGGAGGACCGAGGGAGGTCGTGTGAGTGTGTGTGTAAGGGGGGGGGGGGTGGAGGCTTGGCTCATAACGAGGTCGTGGTGCGGCACCGCCTGCCTCAATAACGCGAGCTGCTTCCGCACCGCCTTCCTCGGCCCCCGCACGGCCCCCGCACCCCGAGGCGCGAACGCCGAGCGGTGTTGACCCAGACGGGCGGGGAGCTGAGCCGGGCCAAGCCACCAATGGGTTTGGGCGTCTCTGCATTACCTTGTTGTTGTTGTGGTACCTGTTGGACGCGCGCACGTCAAACTGCGATGATAATTCGTGTGGCGGGGCGGGGCGGGGCGGGGCGGGGCGGGGCGGGGCGGGGCGGGGCGGGGCGGGGCGGGGCGGGGCGTGCTCGCGACGTGCGTGCTGCAGCCGCCCCTCCTTCCGCGCTCCTTCCGGCCCCCTCCCCTCCCCGTGTCCGGCGGGCCTTCCTTTGCGTGGTCTGATCCCCATCCCCGGGCTAGGTCGGCCCTAACGGAGAGATAACGACAGAGGGGCGCATCTTTGGAATACGGAGTGGCGGACAGACAGACAGACAGGACAGACAGACAGACCTACAAACGGACCTTTGGCTCATCGCGGGGCACACGTTCGCCCCGGACATGAACCACCAGAGGAAAACGAACCGACTTGTCCAATCCATTTGACTCGTCCCAGCAGGGAGGTCCAAAGACAGCCACCCTGCAAAGAGTAGTGCGATGGAGACGGCTTGGCTTGGACCGGCCCACACAGTGGGACGCCTTGGTGCTCCGCGATGCAGTCCCGCCTGCCCACCAGGCGTCTCAGAGACGCAGCGATTGAACAGCAAAAAGGGGTGGAGGCATCGTTGGCCTCGCCTCACTTTCTTCATGGCCCCTGATGAAAACCGACCCGGCGAAAACAGGAGCACAAACAACAGTCCAGACCGCAGCCCCTCTCCAAGCCCTCTCGGCCTTGAGACGAAACAGCGTCCAAAGCCGAAGGAAATTTCCAGTTGAAGCGACTGACATTGAGACGAGCCAAACGGAGCGCCCATTATTCCCAATATTTTTTTTTCTCGTGTTGCTGTTTGGAAACCAACTCATCTTTTCGTCGGCCGAAATTTTTTTTCCCTTCGCAAAAAGTGTGAAAACCGCCTTTCTGGCTGGAGGCGGCGACGAAACGCGACACAGGAAGGCCGATTGATAACTGTGTTACGCCGTGGATAAACGCACTTGTGGGACGGTGGGGGGGGGGGGGGGGGGGAGGGGGGGGGGGTCACGCTGCGGCCCTGATGGGTTAAGCTCTGATGGGATCAAGCGGACCGAATCCATCGCCCAGCCGACGAATGAGAGTTGTGACAGCGGGGGGGAGAGGGGGGGCGCTGGACATCGTCTCTCTCTCTCTCTCTCTCTCTCTCTCTCTCTCTCTCTCTCTCTCTCTCTCTCTCTCTCTCTCTCTCTCTCTCTCTCTCTCTCTCCGCCCACCGCCCTTCAACGGCTGAGCACTGCACGCTGAGCGCGCGGTGATCTCCGTCTCCGGTAACCCGGCGATGGACAGGAAAGGAAAACTTCGCGGCAAACCGGACAAAATTATTGACACGACCAGGGGTCTTCTTTTTTTTTTTTTTTTTTTTTTTTTTTTTTTTAATTTTTGCAGACCGGCACGAATTTATCATGTAAACAGACTCTTTGAGAGTTGCAGCCGAGGGCCGAGGGCGAGTGTCGCGGCTACTGACTGACTGAAATACTTTGCAGACGATGCACAACTACTCTCTCGGACTTGCGACTCACCGGGTGGATCCTTTGTGTGGTGACTGTCTGCCCACGTCGTGGCATGTCAGCCCCTCCCCCCCCCCGCCTCTCCCCCCCCTCGGGTTGGCGGGCGCGTGCTGCCTGCGCCCGCAAAAAGTAGAGCATTCTAAAAAGAGCAAGCGGCGCCGAACTGCACTCCACTTCGGCGGCGGTCGAGTGACTCGAGTGCAGTGGCATTCTCTCCCCTTCCTTTCCCCGCTCCGTTTTTTTTTTTTTTTTTTTTCGCGCGCCGCTCCGTCCAACGGCCGACACACTGAAGGCTGGCCGGGGTGTGGGGAACACCGCGCGGTGCGCCGGGGAAGAGTAGGCTATTCCAACATAACGCTTCTCTGACCGCGAAAATTAAGTCCGGTCGCCACACTGGTGTGCGACAGGCGCCACACTGAGGTCTGACTGGCGTCTTACAGGGGTCGTGCTATTATGACGCGATTCAGCCTCTGCGACCGCGTTCCGATCGGGTCCTTCGGGGGGGCCGCCGGCGGGGCCCTTGTCGCCCTTGCACCCTTGCCGGGCCGGCGTCGGCGCGGTCGGCACTCAGGGTGGCCCCCGCCCCGCCCCGCCCCACCCCGCCCCGCCCCGCCCCACCCCGCCCCGCCCCACCCCGCCCCGCCCCGCCCCACCCCGCGAAGGGGGCCGAGGGGCTACACTACGGGACGGCCCCCGCCGCCCCCGCCGCCCGGCCACCGTGCCCCTGGCCCCTCGGGTCGATTCGCGCATGAGCCGCGTGGCGGGGCGCGGCGGGGCGCGGCGTGGCGGGGCGCGGCGGGGGCATTCGGTCGGGCCTGACGCGGCCTGGCGGCCCGGCCGCCCGGCCGCCCGGAGGTGGTGTAGTAGTAGGTCCGCGACGACGCTGGGACGCGGTTCGCTAGGGGTCCACGGTGCAGGCCGGCTCCGGCTCGGCTCGGCTCGGCTCCGGCTCGGCCGCCTAGAGTCGCGGCACCACGACGCGACTGCCTGCCTGTCCGGCGGTCCGGCTCGCCGCCATGGGGCTATGAAGCGCGCGCCATGCGCTGGCCCGCCACCGCCGCGCGCCCGCCGCACGGCCGCTGCTCCACGAGCACGCCGTCGACCACATGGAGTGCCTGTGCGCTGCTGCTGCTGCTGGCCTGGCCCGCCGCGGCCAGCGAGTTCCCCGAGCGGGAGTGCTGCGACCCGATGTCGGCCACGGCGTCCGTCTCGCCTTACTACGACGCCACCACGGCCGACGGCTATGGTGAGTAGCACGGCGTAGGTCAGGGTGCGCGGCGCGGTGACGTCACCGCTGCAGTGCGGCGCGGTGCTTGTGGGCGCCGCGGCGCCAGCCTCGTGCTGACACTCGCAGGGACACGTGCACTGCATTGTCGTTAACCACGTGGCTGGGACACTACATTGAAGTAACCACGTGTCACACGCAGGGTCGCAGCCCACGCTGCGTGACAGTGTTGCCACCCTCAGCCCGCTGGCTCGGCCGGGCCTTCCCTCGCATTCCCATCCGACAACGTGACTGTCACGCCGACCATCGCGTGACTCAATGCGTGTGACTGGCCACGTGGCCGACTCGTGCAGGCGTTAAGTCGTTGTTGCTGCTGCACCGGGGGCGTGCCCCGACCCCTGCACTGTCAGGGTCTGACCAGACTCAAGGCTTCCTTCATGTGAAGGGCGATGCCCTCCGCGGCTCCGCCACTGGTTTGTTTTGGGCTGCGGGGGTGATCGGTCAACGCCGCCGCGCGTTGCTGTATTTCGGTTATCTCGCCCACTGTGCAGTAATCGCTCCGCGTGTCGGCCATGCGTTTGCTTCGTAATAAACCGCACCGCTGCAGCCGGCAGGCAGGCAGGCAGGCAGCACCCATTGCGAGGCAGGCAGGCAGGCAGGCAGCCAGCACCCATTGCGCTGTGCTGTCCGGGGCGGGTACTCTCCCAGCGTCTGACCGAGATCGTCAAAATTAAGGATGTTTTTGGTGCACCTTAAAGCAGTAATTTCTTGTGACGGTCAATGGTCTTTGAGCCGAGTCTATGCATCGCATGACTATTGAATTTTCTTGGTCTCGGCAAGAGCATTTCCGTGGACAAGAACCTTTTTTTTTTTTTTTGGTCGTGTAGCTGTCTGAATTTTTTTTTGCCTCAAACTATTTTTCCTCGTGTCTTTGTCGTTGCTTTGACGTGCCCACGTTGACGTTTCCTTGAAAATGAAGAAATATTGTCCGCCTCCTTTTTGTCGGGTGCCTTATGACGCGGCCATGCAGACGGTTGGCGCCCCCCCCCCCCGGTCGCTACGTAATTTATGAACGCCCCCCCGGATGACACATTGCGGCCCGTGCGTAATGTATATATAGCGTATTCCATATTCATGACGGTCTGAGTGAGGTTTTCTGCGCTGAAATGTGCGCTGGATGTGTCTGGAGTGCGGCGGGGGCGGTGCGGGGGCGGTGCGGGGGCGGTGCGGGGGCGGCGGTCCCGGTCCGGCCTTGAGGTGCCCGTTGCCTCCCTGCCGCACAGTGGGCCGAACGACCGGCAAGTTGAGGAGACTCATCGACTGTCTCGGCTGTTCTCGGCCCAACACTCGTTTAGGGGCAATGGCGCCGCGGTCCAGACGGACGTCTGATTGTGCTTCCGGCTGACTTGAAGTCTGGCCAACAAACGATCGTCCTGTCACGTCAAGTGGCAACATGTTGTCCAATCGAAAAGTCTGATTAAAAAGCGCGGAAAGCCGGACAACTTGACGTGACGGTGGCGCGCATTTCCCTGTCGTTGACAGCGTCCGGAGGCGTCCGCGGACGCCATCTTGTGAGCTGATCCGGGCGATAGTTTGCTGTCGACAACAACTTCCGGGCCGTCTCTGGCGGTCCCGACAGCGGAGTGATAGGGGCAAACACGCCAAGAGCAGGCGGCCTTTGAGGCAGACTCCCCCAAAGCCGTCGAGGGCCACGAGGCAGAGCGCGATCATGTCGATGGTTCCGTTGAGTCGCGTTACGCTGGGCTGTTGCAGCAAGCATGCGTGTTTTCTGTGTTTCTGTGAGCGTGTCGTGTGTGTAAGGCAGCTGTGGGTGTGTGTGGGCGTGCGTGCGTGCTTGCGCAACAAGTTCCAACAACACCTCGTTGCCTATATTTACCTAGAATTAGGCGAACGCTCATACCAGTTTTGTCATACTTTTTCATGTTGGGGTCATTCCGACTGTAAAATCGAACCCATGTCGTTGGATCGTTCTAAATTCTGGCCATTTTTTGTTTCCAAATTTATTTATTTTTTTGGGGTATGCAGGGAGTTTCTATCCCCCCTATAGTTCTCTACGGAGACTGAACAGAAACCTCTGCGCAGCAAATTATTTCCAAGTCCTTTCTGCATATGCGACTGAGGGTATTTGGAACAGTACGTTTGCTTGGGTATGCATGTAAGGAGTGAGCGAGTTGGCGGACAAAGTCAAACTGTGAAAGGGTAGGCGGTCTAGTCCATTCCGAGGACAATGCCCCCTGCGTGGCCCACTGTGGCCCAGCCAGCCAGCCTGGCGTCACGGCGCCGCGGACGCCAAGCACTCGGCCCGCAAGGCCGGCTCCGGCTCGGCTTCGACTCGGCTCCGGCTCGGCTCCGGCTCGGCTCGGCCCCGTTCGAGGTGTCCCAGTCGTCACGCGAGATTCTAAGTTTGAGCCTTAAGTTTGTGTGAAAAGTTGTGCGGGAGGGGCGGCGGCATGGGAAGGCAAGCGGGTCGTGGTCGGGGAGGGGGAGGGGGAGGGGGGGGACGCGCTCAATAATAACCAAATAACGCACCGGACGGCTTGACCGGCCCGGGCCAGGCCAAACTCCGTCACCCCCAGCTGTTGTTGTTGTTGCTCTAAAAAATTGTTTCAGCTCCCATTCAATTTTTGTTTACCAGCGCGAAATCACTGCGAAAACTTAAGCATGCAAAGTGAAAAGAGGGAGAAGGGCGGGCGGTATTAGAGACTTATCCCTTCCCCGCGGGTTGGCCCCGGTGTCCCGGGTGGGTTCACCCTATATCCGCAAAGTTTCCCCAAGGTTTTGTGTGTTATGATCACTTACGAAAAGAGGCGTCGGCTGGTTTGCCCAAGGAGGGCTAAGGCCACACGAGCGTGTGTACACATATCCTTTGATCCTGCTCCGGGCCTCACCCTAGACGAGGGCATGTCTGTTGTGGCGGCGGCAGGCGGCGGCAGGCGGGGCCAACCTCTCCTCCTTCAGGCGGGCCTTGCCCTTATACCGCGGAGCCACCGTATGATTAGGGAAGCTTGTCAGGGCACAGCGGCGGGAAGCGCTCACACGCCCAAACCATCCGTTTCCGGCTCGCTCTCGAAAGGTATACCTGTTCGCAGGGATGTGTACAGACAGAGGCTCTTCTCCCCTGCTGCGACTTATGTGTGGATTCAGTCGCTATGCGCATAAACGGACAAAGTTGCAAAGAGGGGAAGAATTATACGAGCAACGAGATGGCTTCTCACTTCAAAGACGAGGGCGAAAGGGTGTGTCACACACACACACACACACACACACATATATATATATATATATATATATATACACACCTACATGTGTGTGTTCGGGAGGGGGCCGCTTCGGGGTAGTGACATCTTGTGACTAGTAGTGCCCGGTGTACGTCAGACAATCTAACCGAATACTGCAAATCGTTCTAATGCGATGCCGCTTGGTACATCGATAGTTAAGGTCAAAATAAAGGTTTTGACCCGCAGAGGCATTTTTTTTATCCCTTAGGAAAAAAGTTATAGTGTGTTAAAATTAACATGGCGCCTTACGGGCATTCCGGGTAGGCAACCCGCAGCACACGCGGGCGGTTTTCGCGCTTCTGTCGGCTATCGTCGGCTAAAATCGGCACTTTGAGTTGGAATTTTCGAACCAAAATTTCAGGGTGTTTTAAGGAAGGCCTAAAGATTGCCCTCACGTTCAGGCGGCGTCAATATCTTTTCTGGAAAAAAAGTTATAAGCCCTCAAAGTCCAAATTTCCGGAAATTTAACAAGGTGGTGTTCGAAACCGTTCAAAACCGAAATGAGTCGCCGAAAATGTTGCCTCTCCGGGCCAAACTGTCAAGTGGAGTGTGCTGAAGACCCTCCTGGGTCCCGATTTTTCCTGCGACTCCTGCAATTCGAGTAATTGCCATTTTTCGTCGGGGGGAGCACAGCTGGAGCTCGGCGGGCTTGGCTGGAGTCCGCTGCGACCGCACGGGGAAGGGTTTTCGCCGACATATTTCTCCATAATTGAGCTTCGTAGGTGCTTGTCGGGTATTTGGAACTCATCTACGTCGGTGTTACTTCCACTTATAAGATCTGGAGCCCCGCGGGGGCCGGGGAACATCCCTAAATAGGGTCACGAAAAGGTCAATCTGAGCCGAAAGTACGGACCGGTCCGCGGCGGCGTATTGAAGTGTTTTCGCGGACTAACTACTCTAAGACTAAGTGCCGTAGGTGCTTGCCAGGTACTTGGTTCTCATCTTGGTCATCGTTGCTGCGACTTATTAGATCTGGAGCCCCGCGGGGGGCGGGGAACATCCCTAAATAGGGTCACGAAAAGCGCAATCTGAGCTAAAAATCGGAACCGGTCCACAGTGTGATCGAGTGTTTTTGCCGACTAATTACTCTAAAATAAAGTGTCGTAGGTGCTTACAGATTGCACTTTATTCCAGAGTATACGTCTTACTGGCTGCGGCTGGTATGGTCAGCGTCTCACAGGACACAGGTGGCATGAGCTTGGATTTTCAACAGGTCTCCATGCGTTTTGTTTGCGCACTGCTCCATATCCTGTGGATGGTGACTGTGAGAATGCTGTCTTAGCGGGGTAGGGTATTATTTGTAGCATTGTTACTATTCTTACTGCGTCCGTTTTGTAGGATCTAAGGAGGTACCACATCGGGTTTGTCAGGAGCCTGATCGTCAGCCTCGGGTTGTAGTGACACGCTTACAGGATCGCTGTTTAGGGGTTACTATAGTTAGATTGGAATCAGAGTTGGGAAATTATTACGTAATATCTCTGATGCTTACGGTGGTTAGGTTATGTTACGCGTTTTTTTATCCTATTTAGGGATGTTCCCCGGTCCACGCGGGACCGGGACCATTTTAAGTAAATAGTCGGCAAAAACACTCGATCACACTGTGGACCGGTTCCGATTTTTAGCTCAGATTGCGCTTTTCGTGACCCTATTTAGGGATGTTCCCCGCCCCCCGCGGGGCTCCAGATCTAATAAGTCGCAGCAACGATGACCAAGATGAGAACCAAGTACCTGGCAAGCACCTACGGCACTTAGTCTTAGAGTAGTTAGTCCGCGAAAACACTTCAATACGCCGCCGCGGACCGGTCCGTACTTTCGGCTCAGATTGACCTTTTCGTGACCCTATTTAGGGATGTTCCCCGGCCCCCGCGGGGCCCCAGATCTTATAAGTGGAAGTAACACCGACGTAGATGAGTTCCAAATACCCGGCAAGCACCTACGACGCTCAATTATGGATAAATATGTCGGCGAAAACCCTTCCCCGTGCGGTCGCAGCGGACTCCAGCCAAGCCCGCCGAGCTCCAGCTGTGCTCCCTCCGACGAAAAATGGCAATTACTCGAATTGCAGGAGTCGCAGGAAAAATCGGGACCCAGGAGGGTCTTCAGCACACTCCACTTGACAGTTTGGCCCGGAGAGGCAACATTTTCGGCGACTCATTTCGGTTTTGAACGGTTTCGAACACCACCTTGTTAAATTTCCGGAAATTTGGACTTTGAGGGCTTATAACTTTTTTTCCAGAAAAGATATTGACGCCGCCTGAACGTGAGGGCAATCTTTAGGCCTTCCTTAAAACACCCTGAAATTTTGGTTCGAAAATTCCAACTCAAAGTGCCGATTTTAGCCGACGATAGCCGACAGAAGCGCGAAAACCGCCCGCGTGTGCTGCGGGTTGCCTACCCGGAATGCCCGTAAGGCGCCATGTTAATTTTAACACACTATAACTTTTTTCCTAAGGGATAAAAAAAATGCCTCTGCGGGTCAAAACCTTTATTTTGACCTTAACTATCGATGTACCAAGCGGCATCGCATTAGAACGATTTGCAGGATTATTTGACGTACACCGGGCACTATAGGTAGTGCATTGCGGGGCGCGCCTTGTAGCGGCCGTCTGTCTCGGGGTCGGGGGTGGAGCGCGCTCTCTCTCTCTCTCTCTCTCTCTCTCTCTCTCTCTCTCTCTCTCTCTCTCTCTCTCTCTCTCTCTCTCTCTCTCTCTCTCTCTCTCTCTCTCTCTCTCTCTCCCCCTCTCTCCCTCCCACCCCCTCTGCGCAATCAGGCGGGCCAGGGCGCAGGACGCTGCATTCGACCCGTTCGATCCCCGATGGCTGGAGGTCGGGTCGCGCGGTGGGTGCGCTGGATGGCCGTTGGTGCGGCACGGCTACATGTGCAGCAGGCGAGGGCGTCTAGGCAACGCGGTTCAGTGGGTCTTGAGTTAACGAGGTCTTTGAAGAATTGACAACTGCAAGTTGATCCGAAAAATAAAATTTCTGCGAGTGCATGGACGAGCAGGAAGTCAGAGCGGAAATGCGCGACGGCCTGAGTCGCTCTCCTCCTGGACTCCCCCGAAACTGTGTCCGCGCCGCCCCAACCCCGTCATCAGATTACCATTTTGAAGGTAAATCGGTGACCTAGTTCATGTTTGATGAAAAAGGGAATCTCCGTCCGGGCGCGGCGGTGTCGGGTTGTCCGCCTCTTGAAAGGGGCAGTCAGGTGCATAACAATGTTCACCCGAACCCATTCCTCTGCCTTCGGCAGCACTATGGCGGCCCCACCGGCAGCCGCAGAAAGACCGCCATTTGCAATGCAGAGGTGGCCAAATATTAATGCTGGGTTTATCCTTCGACCAATCCGGACCCGAGGCGGGCTGCCGATCGACTATCGTCGCTATCCGTTCCACTGTGGGCAGGGAGCTAGTGCGGTATCCCGCATGAAAATGAAATAGTCCAGAATCAACTCCAAACATGTTCCGAGTGAGTCCGAACTCCCCCGGGCTGTTCCTAATTATGCCCAGCTAGGTTCCTGATTTAGCCCGAGCCCGGAAAGATCCGAACAGGGCATGCCCGGAATCACCCCGACTCCATCCGGTTGTTCTGGAATTAGTCCGATCACCGAATGGAATCGCGGGTCACTCCAAATTTTGCCCGTGCTATCGGGTTCACTCGGACTGCCCCTTGCGAAGCCCGTCGACTTGCTTCAGTCCCGAAAGCGATCTAGTCGGTCTCGGACTTGTCCGGCTGAGTCCGGTCTGCAGCAGGCCCAGAAGGGCGGACTGTCCCAGCCGGTGCATACGCGGAAAGTCCCGCTGGCCAGGCTGACAAGAGGCGCTCTCTGATTGGCTCGTCGAGGAGGGGAGCGTTAATCCGCCGGCAACTCGGAAAGTTTTAGCCGCCTCGGCAGGCAAAACGTCAGTTTGCAGCTGTCCTCCGAGGTGCACGCATCGCGAGTTGCCTGCGTCAGTGTCCACTCTCTCGGCGCGCTGAAGTCATATCGTCTCCACGCGCTGCAGCTTGGTGCTGGGAACGAGGAAGTTGGACGGAAAGAAGTGTGGTCTAGATTCAACTGTTTCTGCTGATGACCGTTCAGGACGCTTCTGACTCCCCGCTTGCTGTGTGCATCTCCCAAAACTAAAGGGACGGGCGGTGAGAGGGCGGGAGGTGTATTAATTTATTCGCCTCTCTCCGTTCACACTCGTCCCCAAAGTGCTTTCACCGGATATTATTTTACACGTCTGGCTTCACGAATCTGAAATTTGTACTTTGTGACGTTTCCTTTTCCGTGACGAACGACGCCTTGCCAACTTCCTTTAGAAGTACAACCTACCCGGCGCGTGTACACAAGTGTGCACGCTGATAAAAGTTAGTTGTCACAACCAAGGTTTGGGTTGATTTTGAGATGATAAGCTCAGTTGAACTTTTACTTGCAACAGGAACTTTTATCCAACATAAAGCATCGTCGTTCGATCAACTATTTTATTACCTAGCCTGCAAGGAGGGATGGGGATGCAGGAAGGGGGGTTGGGGTAGGGGGCATTCGGGAGGGAGGGGAGGGGTAGGGGGCATTCGGGAGGGAGGGGAGGGGTAGGGGGCAATCGGGAGGGAGGGGAGGGGAAGGGGTGCACTGTCGTCATTCGGACTAAATCCGGAACAGAATCTGGTCGATTTCGGAAGGCCCTTCGGACTAAATCCGCCCGTGCCGGTCTGTACAATTTTTCGGGCTGTCCGGAATCTCATCCAAAAGTCAAACGTTTCGTAGCACTTTACGGAAAGTCCGCGGCCGTGTTCCAGGGCTTCTTAAGGCGAGCCCTTGCCACAGGGCTTGGGCCGGACTCTTCCATTTTTACACGGGATGCGCGTGTGTTTGGAGTGCAACTCGATGGAACATACTGCCATACTGCATACACTGCCCGCTGGAGTTAAGCTCGCGCCATCCTGCGTGCAGGAGAACACGGGTTGTGCGACCAAGTCGTTTGTAAACAGTCTTTTTTCGAGGAAACGCCGCGCGTTGGGCCCGTTTCTCCTGTGCGGTCGACCTAGACACATTGGCGTCGGTCGATAGAGTAAAGCGAAGGGGGTTGTGCCGGTAGCGCCGCAGGACTTGAGGGGCCCGCGTAGGCGGTGGGTGACTGTTAAGGGGAGCTGGACGTTGACTTAAAAAAAAAAAGTTGGTGGACTGAGGGTTGTTTCTCTCTCTCTCTCTCTCTCTCTCTCTCTCTCTCTCTCTCTCTCTCTCTCTCTCTCTCTCTCTCTCTCTCTCTCTCTCTCTCTCTCTCTCTCTCTCTCTCTCTCTCTCCGAAGCCCACTGCCTCGCTTAATGAAAGGACGTGGGGGCGTTCAAGTCCAGGAGGCGGTCTGCTCCCATCAAGGAGGGGTGGTTAGGGGCAGTTACATCAGACTTCACTTCGCGCGCTCTTTGAGGCTCACCTAGCATTGCTCGCGGCGAAAGGGGAATCGAACCGCTTGTCGGGCGGAGAATGCAGATCAAGAGAAGTCCTTTATTTATTTATTTATTTATTTATTTATTTATTTATTTATTTATTTATTTATTTTATTTTTATTTTTAGTCGGCCGGTGCTTGTCGGCGATGGCCCAGCCTTGGCGCGCCTTGTTGTGTTTCTCGGGAATCAGCCATTAGTGGTGGCGGCGTGTGGAGCGACCGTGAAACGACATTTCGAGAGTGACCCCGACGGCGCCCCGCGACGGGACGGCCTGCAGGCCGCAGCACAGGGCCGCACCAAGTCGTTTGCACAAAACGAACAGCGGCGATGGCCGACCAGGCGAGCGATACTTCTTGGAATCGAGGCACGAACCCGACCGCCGCCGCCCCCACCCCCTGCTCCCCCGGTCCCTTCTTCCCGCCCTCATCCCCTACACTGTGCGCCGAGGAGCCTGCAAGGAGGAGCCCTTCATAAAGGGAGCATATTTTCCGCGGCCGTCACGGCGGCCCCACGTCGCATTCACTTTAAATGCGTCCGAGGAGAAGGAAAATGGAATGAGAAAGGTTCGCTGGAGGGGGGAAGGGGAGGGGAAGGGGAGGGGGGAGGGGAAGGGGAGGGGGAGGGGGAGGGGGAGGGTAGAGGGAGGGAAGGGGAGCGGCGGCACGCACGCGGGGGTCATGGTGTGCATGAGATAAGCGGGGGTCCGCCGCCAACGACCGCACGGCCAAAGAAAATGTTTCTCCGTACCGGAGGGCTGGCTCAGGGCAGGGCTGGCCCTCTGAGCGGCCCGTGCACGATCAGCCCTCGGCTCAGCAGCTCTTAGCAACGCAATCAGAAGCAACTAAAAAATTTTTTTTAAAAAAATGAATGAAATAGGGAGAGGAAGTAAAGAGAAAAGGTGCGAAGTAAAGCCTCGGCGTGAGGCCGGTAATTGAGGCGCGTGCAGAAACACGCTTTGCCAAATTCGCTTTGTTGCTTTAAATCTGGGAGCCGGCTGAAGCGCGTAGCGCTGCGTGCTAGTGTTTTTTTTTTAAATTTTGTTAAATTTTGTTATTTTTTTCTTTTTTTTTTTTTTGCGAGAGCTCTGGGTGGTGTTGCAGTATTTCCCGTGCGCTGTCGCCGTTTTTGACAATGTGCGTATACCGACGGGGTCATCACGGGAATAATCCCATCCATTGCCAGCGCGCTATTGTTCCAATCCCTCTGCCGAAAAGTCGCCGCTGTCCCGGTCGGCCTGGCCAGGCCACCAGCTTTCAAACGGCATCGCGCCGGCTTGTTCGCGTTGGGCTATTTTGGCGCGCTCTGGGAGCGCTCTGACAAGCTGCGCGTTTTATACCCTCCGACTGTGCTCCTCGATTTTTCTCCTGCCACAGCGAATTGAATTGGGAAGCGTGCAACGCTTCTGCCCTTCAAGCTGGTCCCTCGGCTTGGCCTGTTGTTGCTGTGCAAGCGAACAACCGCACATTGGGCCTCGCTGATCCTAATTATTTTACCCGTCGGAGCGCGACTTTAACTGTATCAGATTTCCCGCTCAGTTGTGTGTCTTTGTCTGACCGACGCAACAATCAACTAAAATAGTCGATTCGGCGGAACTTATTTTCAGTGTGCTGCGCACTTTGGCAGCTCCTCGTCCCGGTTTCCCTTGGCAGTGTGGCGGTATTGACTGCGGGGCCCTCCGACCAGCGCTGCGGGTTGCACAGGGTCAGAAGACCGATAAGGCGGCCAAAATTCTAGACGCGTTTTGAGCTCCAGAGTCGCTAAATGGGACTCGAATCAAACGTGTGACCCCACCAATGGATTCCTCGTTCGGAGAGCGATCCATTGGTGGGGTCACACGTTCGGTTCGAGCTCAAAACGCGTCCGGGATTTTGGCCGCCTCAACGGTCTTCTGGCCCACTGTGGGTTGACTGTCTGCTAGTTCGCCTTGTGGGGCGACCCTAGTTCCGAGGACCTTTGTCCAGCCGCTCGACCCAGCATGGCATAGCGTAGCATCGGCAGGCAGACGGCCAGAGACAGTGTGGATGATTTATCGAGGTGTATGCAGCGAGCCAGCACGTCGCGAGGCCCAGCCGTCCCGGCCCTCGTCATACCCTGGCAAGACGTTGGCAGGGGGAGGGGCGGGGTCATTCGGAATGCCATGTGCAGGCGTTCGATAGGGCCGGCTGTGGCTCTAGGTAGATACATTTTCTTGTACCCAAAAAAAAAAAAAAAAAAAACAACAACAAAAAAAAAAAAAACTTCACTGTTTGAAAAAAAAACAGTATATTTTTGTGCGTGTGTTGCGTGCAGCCAATGCCCGTGTTTGGTGCTGGCAATTAAAAGGATTTCCTCCACGCCCCGTTAACGACGCGCCTGCCGCGGGACTAAATCAAAAAACGCGCGCCAAGAGGAGAAGAAATAAAAAAAAACAGCCTGGCAGAGAAAACGTTGAAATTTCCGTGAGAAAGAAAAAAAAAAGACGCGGTGAAAAAAAATGAAAGAAAGGTCAGAGTGGCGTGGGGTAGATTGAGTCGGTATCAGGCCGGCATCTTGGTACCCCGCTACCACCGCTACCACCCCCACTACCGCCGCTACCACCGGAAATCCAGCCGGTTTACCGCTTCGGCCACTCTGGAATGTATCATGCCATCGCATCCGGAACTTTTTAGAGTCGCCCGAGTTTTCATTAGCCCTGCTGTGGCCGTTCAAAGCGGCGTATCGGGAGGAGGGGTTCTCCCCCCCCCTCCCCCTCCCCCTCCTGCCGCTGAACCGTCTTCTTCCCTGCTTTCCCTAGAGAGAGATTAGCCCTGAAACCTGTCTGCCTTAAAAAAAGGGGGGGGGGGGGGTTGATGCATGGAGGGTCTCCTACAACCTCCTCGTCTCCCTCCCCCCCCCTCCCCTTTCACGCCCGCCTTTGCCTCCTGGTGGACCGCACGGCGTCACGTATGGAGATGTGAAGTGACGCCTGGCCTTGGCCAATTGACTGCCTCCCCGTTTCTTCTTCTTCTTCTTCTTCTTCTTCTTCTTCTTCTTCTTCTTCTTCTTCTTCTTCTTCTTCTTCTTCTTCTTCTTCTTCTTCTTCTTCTTCGGCACTATACTTTCCATCTCGCCGTTTGCCCCCTCCCACCCCCATGCCCCCCGGTGCCCTTGTGGGTCAGGTGCCTACCTGTCTGTCTGCCTACCTGCATCTCGCTGTCCGTCCGTCCGTCCGCCTCGCCGTCGTGCCTATTCTGGGGAGGCGCTAATGGATACCTGCCCGCAATGCTCTTGCTCCGCCACTAATTGATTTGTAATTCTTTCACCGCTTTCCGCGGGAAGGTTTCAGGGAAGGTTCCCGAAAAAAAAAAAGTACTTGCGGCTCCAGGGGCGGAAGGGTGGGGGAGGGAATCGTCGTCATGGTTACCACGCTAATTGTTCTGATGTATCTTCCCAGCGCGACTAGGTCGCCTGGATCCGCCCCCTCCCCCGCCGCTTTCTGACTCCCCCCCCCCAAACCCACCCCTATATTTCGCAAGGAAGAGGAGAAACGTGCTCGGGCCGCCGCAAACTAGCCCCAGGGGCGGCATTGTTATCACCACGTGCCCTTCAACACGCCCGTTTCCATCTGTGTGTGTGTGTATGTGCGGGTGCGTGTGTGCGAGCTTCCATGTGTGAGTGTGTTGGTGTGCAAGCGGCCCGACCGTCCGTGTCAGCTCGCCTAAACGCTCATATGTTTCCTATTACGGAACAGCTTCTCTCTCTCTCTCTCTCTCTCTCTCTCTCTCTCTCTCTCTCTCTCTCTCTCTCTCTCTCTCTCTCTCTCTCTCTCTCTCTCTCTCTCTCTCTCCTCTCTCTCCTCTCTCTCTTTCTCTCTCGCACAAGGGCTCCTCGTAAACTACGACAGACAGCAGGGCGTCGTAATATGCAACCGTTGCTTTTTATTTTCTTTTTTTTTTTCCACACCGTCTGGCCGGCCTCTGCCCCCGGATGATGTGCTGGATGTCCACGCGGTGCTCCGCCTGGATGCTTCCACTGTTGAAAAAAAAAAAAAAACCATTGGAAATTGAAAAAAATGAGTGTTTATTTTGTATGACTTTTACGTCGGTGTAGTTAAAAAAAAAAAACTTTTTTGAAGAAGGGGCCCTAGGGTCGCACCAGCGTCGTGCAACCGATCCCTTCTTACCCTGGACTGCGCTTTTAACTTACTTCGGAACACGTCTCGAAGTTGCATTTTATAAATATTCCTTTTGAAATTCATCCGCACAGGTCGAATCTCGCCACCCTTGGCGATGACGTGTTCCGTCGTCACGCTCGCCGTGATGTCCATGCCCGAACCGTCCACCTCAACTCTGACCTTTCCGTGTGCCTTTGTCGCTATGCTGCTCGATTGGAAGGATCTGCCTGTAATAGCGCCCGCCCCCGCGCCACGTGCCGCGCTTTGTCTCTCTCGCACCCAGAGAGAGAGAGAGAGAGAGAGAGAGAGAGAGAGAGAGAGAGAGAGAGAGAGAGAGAGAGAGAGAGAGAGAGAGACCTTCCACTCAGCCTGCCATCGGGCGCGTAGCCAGGCCCGTTAAGCCGCCGTGCGCAGCGGGCCAGCCTACCTTCAGGCGCTCTATCCCACGATGAGTCGGGGCGCTTGTTACTAGGAAAAGGCCTCAATTTTTCAATTCACACCGAATATTTTTCGACTGCTTTCTCTCTCTCTCTCTCTCTCTCTCTCTCTCTCTCTCTCTCTCTCTCTCTCTCTCTCTCTCTCTCTCTCTCTCTCTCTCTCTCTCTCTCCCTTGTTTCTGCATGCGGACGCGTAATGGCTGTCAGGCCGGAAGTTGCCGCCGTACTTCCGGTCCATCCCCAGCTGGCCCTTCTTCCGGGCGGCGTTCTTGACTGCCGGCCGGCGCGCGCTGGAACTAAGTTGAGTTTCCGGGCACGTCAAACAATCCGTTGGGCCGCGCCGCGACTCCTGGCCGGCCCAGCGGGCTGCTTCGTGAGGCGGCCGTCGGAAGCAAAGAGACTCGCACGTAGCGGGACAATTTTCCTGTTTTTTTTTTCTTTTTACATTAATTTTTAAAAAAAAGATAAACTTTTTTTTTTGGGCCTCACACGCCTTCCTTGAGCCGTTCATATTTGACCGGTGACCTGAATAATGAAAAATGTTCCCTGCCTTGCCTTACTGTGTGTTTAATGGAGTCCCTCGGACCTGCCCTTTAAAGAGGCTAGCCAATGCGAGGGGTCTTTAGAGGGCGTGGGAGAGCCATTGGAAGAGGATGTGTTGTGTGTGTGTGTGTGTGTGTCGACCGCAAGGTTCGCTTTCTATTCTTACCCCGGCCGTGTGCCGCGTTGCTGCATGGAAGGTGGACGACGGATGCGAATGCTGTGATAAGGAATAGCGTTCGCATCGAACACCGAACATAGCGCCGGCCATCCAAGACGCATGGCGCTGGCGGCAGTGACGCCACCGGCCCCACTGGGCGTCACGGGCCACTCAGTGACGTGAGGCGGTGACGCGGTGACTTGGCAGTGACGCCACCGGCGACGCCGACGGGCAATCGAAGCGCCGCGCGGCGTTGGCGCCCATTACGTCCCGGCGCTATTTCCGGTGTGTTCTTCCGTTATTCAGCAGGGTCGGGGTCGGGGCACAGTGGGCTTGGCACCGTGGGCCCTTCCTGGCCGCCCTGCCGCTGGAACAAAAAGTTAGCCGTGTTTTAGAAGGAGTGTCCGTTTGCCTGCGGGACTGGGTGGTGCGCCGCGCTGGCTCCGCTAGTGGGGCGAAAAACGCGGTGAAATGCCGTTACCCTGTGGGGACTGTTGAAAGAGGAAGAGTGGCTCTGGGCCGTGTGTGTGTGTGTGTGTGTGTGTGTGTGTGTGTGTGTGTGTGTGTGCCGCGGCGTGCATACCTTGGGGCAGGCCACGTCCGGGCCACTCCTCCGGTCAATCGATAGGTGGGGCTTAATGGGGGGGAAGCCTTCGTTATTTATACTGCCGCCAGCGCTGCCACCACCACGCCGTGCCGTGCCGCGCCGTGGCTGAAAATTTCAAAGGGTTGCCCACATGACGGTGGGGTTGGAGCCGGCGTCCACGTGGCCGCAGGCGGGAAAGGGGGGGGGGGGGTGACCCCGGTGGAAGGTCGGGCTGGCGGTAAGCGAGGCCTAATTATGCGTTCAGGTTTAGGAGGGAAATGTAAAGTTGCGATGCGGTGTGGATTTGGCGCGCCGCTTTCTCGTTGTCTGGCGCTGCGGCCGGATTGTATTCCCACTGCGGTTTTTGCTTTTAGTTGTACTTAGTTTTGATTTATTGAATTAATTTTTTTTTTTCGGATTTTAAACCCGTCATTCCTACGCAAGCTGTAAAATTCAAAGGTTTTTTTTTCTTTTGAGGGGAGGGGCTATGTTATCATGACTGAAAAAAGCACACTGAAAAATAGACCAATTGTTAGTTCTTTTGACTTGTTACATCATCTCGATTTTCACCTCGGAACGACTTTTCTACCAGTGCGCCGCCGGGTGTGCCGCCTCTCTGTCACCTCGGCTCGACTCCGTTGACACGGAGCATGAATTCCTAATTATCGGTGGCGGGCTGTTTCCAAGCGAGATTTGCATATTTGTGCGGTTTGCGCGCGCGGACTTTGTTTCGGTGGGGCGGCCGCCTGCTGATGATGCCCCTACACTGTCGCGCACAGGGTCGCAGCCAGAAGACCGTTGAGGCGGCCAAAATTCTAGACGCGTTTTGAGCTCCAGAGTCGCTCAATGGGACTCGAATCAAATGTGCGACCCCACCAATGGATTGCTCGTTTGGAAAGTTGTTCTGCTGTGTGTGTCTGTGTGTGTCTGTGTGTGTGTGTGCGTGTGTGTGTGTGTGTGTGTGTGTGTGTGTGTGTGCGTGTGTGTGAAGGTGGGCACCTCTACCAATATAAAGGGCGGCACCGGGATTAGATGCGGACCGGCGGCCGTTGTTCTAATATCTTTTTCTCCTTCCCCGCCTCCCCATCGCTCTCACTGCGCCATCTATCACCTCGACAGGCTGCTGGTGGGGGGAATGAGCAGAAAGAAGATGATATGACCCCGGACCGAAAAAGGCCCCGAACGCCTGGCGCGCTGGAAGAAAGATATCGTCGCTTTGGCAGGCGAGAGTCGGCCGAGTGGGTGATGAAGCGTTGGTCGCGCCGCGCGCCGGGTAGCAGGTGAACAACGCTCCATCAATGATTGCCGTCCGCACGGCACAAAATCTAGCCTGCGCAGAGACAAAAAAAATAAAAAATATCTAGCCTGCGCAGAGACGAAAAAAAACTAGCCTGCGCAGAGACGTAAAAAATAAAAAATATCTAGCCTGCGCAGAGACGAAAAAAAAATCTAGCCTGCGCAGAGACGAAAGGAATCTAGCCTGCGCAGAGACGTAAAAAAAATCTAGCCTGCGCAGAGACCAAAAAAAACCCAATTGTTCAAGTTCGGAGCTGAAACAGACGAAGACAGATGTCTCTGGACGCTGGACACGGTAGCCTTGCAAACTGTTTGAGGCGTTGCTTCTGCGAGTGGAGGCGCAGCATGTGTTTCCGCGCCGTGCCGCCGCGTCATTCCCATCAAGGGATTCCTTACAGCCCCTGCCGGGAGGCTCGCACCGTAGTATTCTTGGCCAGCCTGGTCGTGTAAGCCTGGGCCGGATTGGGGCTGCCGAGGCTGCAGCACACTGCTCTGGACTGCCGGCTGGGAGGGCGAGCCGTTGTCCCCGACCTGTTGCGAGCGAGGCACTTGCAGAGAACGGTTATCACCGAACCTCCCTTCACTTCCGGCTGCAGTGCGACTTGCAGCGCAGTGTCCGAGCCCCAAGCTGCCCGACGGGGGCCATCCTGCGGGCCAAGTGCTGGGGGGCCCCGACAGGGAGGGGCAGGTAAACAGTTTAGCGGCGGTGTGTGTGTGTGGGACTTGGTGAGGGAGTAACACTGGATTTGTTTTGCTCGGCGGTGTGCGCGCGGAGCGGGCTCGGCTCGACGCGGATCGGGGAAATAAATCCCGTCCGTGGCGGCGTGTGTGCGCAGGCGCGGCGTGAACCTGTCACAGCAGTCTCGCACACTCTGCTCTATGGAAGCCGCCAGGAAACCAACGCGTTTTTCCGGCGATTGTTTCGTGTCTTGCGGGTCTGCGCTATGTTTACGAATCCCAAGGCGGTGAAGACGCTTCGCTGTGGATAAGTCCAACGGCCGAAAATGGGCCTCCTCCCTCCGACACCGTGTGGTTACCGCCTCGTCTGCGGACGCTGCAGACGAATTGTGCCGCCCATTTGATTATATGGCCTTCGGTATGAATATACATGAGCAGGTACTGCGGTCTGGCCCACCACAGGCCCCCTCTTGGTCGCCAATTGAAAGCAGCCATAGCCGTTGCCTTGCCGTCCGGTGAGACAAAGACGGAAACAATGTGACGTGTCATGCCGCTTCAAAGGACAGTCTGTTCCTCCTCATGAGCATGACAGATTGCGTGCCCTCGCGACAGAGTGTTCGTCAGCGGAGAGGCACGCCAACAAAACAAACGAACTAAACAATCCGCGGACCACGCAGCCATTCGCTCTGTTTTTATCTTTTTTTTCAGCTTCGCCCCGGGACTTTACAATTGAACGGATGTTCCGAAAGTTGTGCCCGGCGTCGTCCGGAGCGCTGGGCCTTATTTCCTGTTTCCGGGTGATGGTCAAGCTTCCGGCTTGTTTCTCCGGGGTTTGCCCGGCAAACTGCCCGCCAATAAACCTGAAACAAAATCAAAAAATTCTAAAAATTGAAAAAAATAATAAAAATAAATATTTACCAGATTTACACGGATTTACATTGGGACCCCAAGCTGTCACGGCGCGTCACAGCTCGGTAGAGTGCCGTTGGCGCTGCGCAGCGGTAACGAACGGATTATCTGCTTAGGAGCGTTTCGCCGAACTCCATCACGCGCATCGGCATTGGAGGGCTGCAGGCGGAGCCTGCCTGGTGTGGGAAGACGGCTGTCTCGTGATGGATTTGTGGGTACACTGTCACGCGGAATCTGTCTTTCGAGAGCATGGTTCAAACTAGGGAGACACACAAGATGACTCTTAAAAACATTTTGAAAAAAGAAAAAAAAAATGACTGTAAGTAGCAGTTTTCTAAGTGTTGGCTTTTAGAAAAGCTAATCCTGTTTTTACATTTCAATGCGCGCTGTCAGGGCGCATGTAATGCACACACCGTCTAAGTGCCTTGCTGTGTCAGTGCAGTGACACAAATAACGCGGAACGAAAAGAATGAATGGGGCACAGCTGAGAGCTCCTGCTGCTGAATAAACGAGAAGGGCGTTGAGCGGACCAAGTCCTTCGGCTGCCGCGTAGGATCGGCGCCAGCGTGCCCTTTGGACAAATCATCGGGGTCTGGAGGAAGGGCCGCCCTGGACGCCCCAAACACCCAAACGAAAAGAGATACAAAGGCGGAGTTAAATTAAACTTTTCATATTTTCTCGCGGCCCAACGCGGCTCGGACGGGGCCGGTCCGTGAAGGTCATCTCGGCGAGGCGGCCTGGCACTGCAGCGCGGCCCGCACCGCCAAACTTGCCTGCTAGTGTCATTGTGCTATTATGCCCGAGTCGGATTTGCATCGTCTTAACCTTGGTAACTTCCCTCCGAGGATTTGGCCGGGGCGTGGATCCGACCTGCTGCCGCTGATTTGCGATTCCGACGGCAGGTGGGCCCGGTCTGGGGACGGGGCCTCGCTTCTGGGGCCTCGCCACTGGGGCCTCGCCACTGGGGCCGCGTGCCTCGTGGCATCACTTCCAAGGCAAACGCACCAAGCAACAAGCCACTAATGAAAGAGACGCTGCGTGCCTCTGAACCCCTTCTCTTCTTCTTCTTCTTCTTCTTCTTCTTCTTCTCGTTCACGTCGCGTCCCTTCGCTTTGATCAGCCTACTGATTGTCTGCCCTTAATCTCTGCTATTCTCTGCCGCCTGAAATCCGTTTTGAGCCCGTTGTGGCGGGGCGGGGCGGGGCGGGGCGGGGCGTACCGCTTTGCGGTTGCCATGGCGACCACGTGGTTTGTTGCGGAGTGGATATGGCACACGGGGAAGTCTCTATGGCTGCGGTGAGCCGAGCCGGGCTGGCGGTGTTGGCGCCGCGAATTGGAGTTTTGGAACGGACTGTACGCGCACCCGGAGGGCCTACCCGTTCTCAACGATGGGAAGCAAAGGAATTTGGCCAGATAAAATGCTAACTGCAAATCACATACTGGTCCAAAAGTTTAAATTTAAATTTAAAAAAAAAAAAAAAAAAAAAGTTTTACGGGACTGATTTTCTTTTTTGTGCTGAAGGTGACGGACGGCCTCCACGGCTTCATGACTCGCTGCATGGCGGGGTTAAAAAAAAAAAAAAAAAAAAAAAAAAAACCGTTTCTGGAAGTTGATAGTGACCTTACCTTGCGCTGCGTTGCCAGGGGAACCCTCTCTGAATGGGCCATCAGCAGACAGGCTTTTGTACGAGCAAAGCGCTCAGAGTGATAGATGATGAGCAGGCCTTTCTCTTCTTGCACGCGCGCACAGGGGGCCACACACAAGCAGGCCGCGTTGTTGTGTGCATTACACGAGCTCCATTTCGATGGCGGGCTTCGATTCGTTGCACGCACGCGGCGTGTCACGGCGTGACAGATCTGCACGAAATTGCCTTGAATTGCCGAATTCACAATATTGATTTCTGCTTGTTTGCCCTATTTTTTTTTCGAGTGCCACTGCCTTGTGAAACTCCCGGTTTCCTACTGCAAATGCCGCGTGCCGCAGTCATGATACTGAGCTAATTCTCAGTAGCTTGAGACCGTTGGCGCTGAAAACGTTGTCCTGGGTACGTACACCGCAGTGACCCGGCCCACTGTGGGGCGTCGGTGTGAAAATCAGCCTGGGAATGGGGACGTGTCCACCCGATGACAACCACTCACGCGACCATGCGGCCCGGCACGCACCTTGCTCCATTACAATTAGGATAGTGTACACTGACATTGTGGACGCAATTGCTTTGTGCTGGTTTTATTACACCGTGGCGAGCGAGACCTTCTTAACGCAACACGTGTGACTCCAGTGGAAAAACTTTTACCTCAGCCTTCGTTCGACGGGTGAAGTTCGGCTTCTTTGCGACGGAGTGTCGACACAAGCTCTTTGGTCTTGGAAAGGGATGTTCTTTTCTGTGGCCTGGGGGAAGGCTTCGCATCGTCCGAACCGCATCCAAGTAAAGCACTCGTTTGAACGAGGACGGACGGAGCAAAGACGATGCGATACAAATGCCAACGCGACTGCCAAATGTCAACGGCGTAGCGCGTCGGGGTCAGGCTTCCAGGGCTCCGCCGGCTTCCCTGTTATATCTCGTTATAATTCCCGTCTCGGAGTTCCAGAATCGCTCTCCGATTTCTGCAGGGCAGAGAGAGAGAGAGAGAGAGAGAGAGAGAGAGAGAGAGAGAGAGAGAGAGAGAGAGAGAGAGAGAGAGGGAGGGAGGGAGGGAGGGAGGTCGACTCCTCTTCGGAATGGCGTCCACGCGTGCCAATCCTGCCAACATAACGGGTCGTTTCAGTGTTGCCAACTTGCCGGAGCACCTTCGCCTGTTTTCTCCGCCGGGATGGCAACTCATTCCGGCCAGCCATAGTCTAAAAACGCAAACTTGGCCGACTCGGCGTGGCCATAAACGTTAAAGTACAGAGGTTCCGAAATCTTGGATGAAATGGGTTGAAAAGAGCTCCCGCGACGAGCAATGCAGCGTGGCAGGCGGCTCGCTGTCACCGACGCAACGCGAACAAGGCGCTGAGTGCTGTGTGTCCCACATTCAGATCGCCATTGCAGTTGGCCGCATGCAGGGAGGTCGGTGGTTCCGGCCCGCCCCGCTTATGGCGTATCTGCGTGCCCTGCTAGACATAAAGAGTTCCGCGTTTGTTTTTCTCATTTTTTTTCCACCTGCGAGTTTTTTTTTCCTCCACCCTGCGGGCAGGGGGCACAGTAACGCACCTCTTCCCCTCATGCAGACTCTCTCTCTCTCTCTCTCTCTCTCTCTCTCTCTCTCTCTCTCTCTCTCTCTCTCTCTCTCTCTCTCTCTCTCTCTCTCTCTCTCTCCAACACACAAGCAGTAGCTCTCTTTATCTCTTCCGTCCGTAGTCCACACAGCTCAGAGTGACTATCAGTTTTTCTCCGAAAATTTTCTTAGAGGGATGTGTGTGTTTCTAGCGCGATCTCTTTAACACGTCCCTGTTTTTCTGTTCACAGGTGAGGATTTTTCTAACGTCCCGTGGTACCTTTGTGCGAGGTGTGGCGTCAGCATTGTGAGTAATGACTGATGCGAGTTTCATCCCCCAAAACAGATGAAATTTTCGCTCACCGGTGTAGTCATCGGCACTCGGCCATCAGATGGTGCGCAACAATCCAATCGCAATTTCGTCGTGATGGTCGAACGTCGAACGCGGCGCCGCCGTTCTTATTCAATTATGTAATTACCAGAAAACGAAATCCGCTGTGAGCAGACAGACAGGCGGACGGGACAAACAGAGCTACCTATAAACACAGTGGGAAAAAGGTGAAAGCAAAAGACAGGTCACTTGTGATAGCGTGCCCTATGTGGCCCTGTGGCCCACTGGCCCTGCGGTCCGTGACGCTTTGGGTAGGGTCGATACTTTTACATCGCCCTTCCCCTTCCTTCCTTCCGTAACCCACTACATCCGATCGCTCCATCCCAACAAGTTTCCCTCTGGCTGTGCGGGGTGAACAAGCCCACTTGAGGTTGCTGCGGCGCGGGTAACAAAATCTCAGAAAACTCCTGGAAACAGACGCACCCTTTTACGCCACTTGTAACCGGTGAAAATGGAAAGTAGAAGTGTGGCTCGTTGGGTGCGCCTGCCTTGCGCTTATGAAGGGATCTGAAAACCAGGCACGCTGTAGGCCATGAAAATCCGCTCTAAAGAGGATCATACGTTGCGCTGCCGGGCATGCGGGGCGGGGCGAGGCGGGGCGGGGCGGGGCGGGAGCCGTTCCAACAGGTCATGCTGACACACATGCCTTTTTGTCCGAGCGCAGCCTCCATCTCGGGGTTTCAATTTGTCTCCCCCTCGACCTGCATGTAGTCCAGGCCTTGTGCCTCCCTTTGCCGGGTCTCCTCTGGCGATATTCACCACGCCCCGCCTCGCCCCGCCCCGCCCGGCCCGACCCCGCCCGGCCGGGCCCTCCGCCACATTTCCTCTTTCCCTCCACCTATACCCATCACGCAAAGAACGGCAAAGAAAATGAAATTTCTGTTTAGATTATCGACCGAGACGTTTTTCAGGGCTTTAAAATTCTGATAAGTCGCAAAAATTCTTGTCTCACCTCGACCTTTGCGCTGAGGGGGAAAAAAATGGCCTGCTGGTCCAATTTAGGGCACTAGTCCGTCCCACTGCCCCCCCCCCCCCCCCCCCCCCCCCCCCCCCCCCCCCCCCGCGGACGCCGCCACCCCGGGCAGCGGTAGCTCTGCGCAGCACTTTAAGGTGAAATATGAGCCAAGTGCAAGATTGCTCTGCGGGTGCTAATGGCGCCCCGGCGCTGACTGCATTGCCGGAGCTCCGCCCGTCCGAAGCGCTCTAAACGCCGCCACGGCACAGTGGGCCACAAGGGCTGCGAAGGGAACCCCAAGGGAGTCGGCCGCGCACCCCGAAACCTTCGACAGTCTTCTATCCGCTGCGGTTGTCTCGCTTAGCGCCCTGCCGTGACCGGCGCTGCGATATGGCTGTCTCGCTCGCACAGTGGGCCAGAGACTCTCAGGCTGGCGTGCTGATCGCGGCGGTTCATTGTCATGTTAATTTGCACGGAGGGCCGAGGCTGCCGATGGCACGGAACAGGCGGGTGGGGCGGCGGGGGCATCGTTGCGGCGGACGCACTCTGCAACGCCAAACTATACTTGCCCCTTCTCACCGGGCGCGGACAACCCTCACAACGGCCAGTTCGACAAAAACGAAACTGTCGCCGGTCTTTCTGTCTGTTTGTCTGTCGTCTGTCTGTCTGTCCGTCCGCCCCTGCGTGCTGGCCGGGTCAAGTACTGTACTGCTGCGGCTGGGCCGAGTGCAAGCCCAATTTCGGTGGCGACCTTCGCGACGTACGCAGAGACTTATAAGGGGGCCAACATTTTTCTCTGTGTGTGTGTGTGTGGTGCGTGCGTGTTGGTCTAGGTGGGTGTGTGTGCGCACACGACAGAGCACCCTTCGTGTGGTGTGCAAATTCGTCACCCGTTCCACCTTCAGTCCCAAGTCCCGCACCGACCACTCTTACTCCTGAGGACGACGGCCGCACGTTCGGCTCCCTTCGGGTCACCTTCGGCTCCAGTCGGCTCCCCCTCGGCCGGCCTTCGAGTGGCCTCGTCCCACACCCGTCCACACCTCAGGCGACCTTGACTTTTAAGGCCGGCCCTGGGGTGGCCCCCGTGGCCCCCGTGGCCCCCGTGGCCCCCCTCGGACCGCGCCGCCGCCTCCCTCCGTTCCATGAATTTTGTAAAGTTGGAATGCCAGCGGTCGATGTGGAGTAGTGGAGTATTTTCCTGGCGGGTTGCCGTTAGCTCGCCGCCCAGGCCCCCTGTGAGGCCCACCACCCTCGGCGGCGCGGGTTGCTTCGTGTCGCACTCGTGGGGTCCCCGACAGGTGCGAGAGAGACTCAGCTCGGCGACTCGCTCATTCCTTTTTTCACTGTGCGGTAAAGAACGTACTTTTGGAACGGTGCATGTCGGGGCCCTATCTGGGCGTTGGCGCCGTGGGCCTGGCCAGCCCTGCGGCCAAGGCCGCGGGGTCCAGCCAAGGAAGTGAATTATTGTAATGGAGCCGGATCAACAACGGTCTACATATCATATATACACTGCCGCGAGGTCCGACTGTACACTTTCTCTCTCTCTCTCTCTCTCTCTCTCTCTCTCTCTCTCTCTCTCTCTCTCTCTCTCTCTCTCTCTCTCTCTCTCTCTCTCTCTCTCTCTCTCTCTCTCTCTCTCTCTCTCTCTCTCTCTCTCTCTCTCTCTCTCACACACACACACACACACACACACACAATATGCTTTACTCAGACTAACACGAACACACTCTCAGAAAAAAAAACCATAGCCCGAAACCGAATCATTATTTCACTTTCCTCTTTTTAGCTAGTGTTCCCTGTTGTTCGGGGTTGCGCCAACACGCCTCTTTGCTGATGGCCAACACGTCAGGTCATGATTTTCTGCGCCTGTGTTATTGTGCGAAGATGAAGTTTACCTCGCACGGCGCGCGCGCACACACACACACGCACGCACGCACACACACACACACACACACACACACACACACACACACACACACACACACACACACGCATGCACTGCGCCACGGAATTCGCCGCAGCCGTTACCGGCAAACTGATTAAACTTCGCTAATAGGGTATGAAATAATGTGCTCAGCCTGGCTCAGCTCGGGTACAGAGGGGCCCGCCAAGCGTCGGGTGTAACTTGTACGGTTCTCCGCAGTGCACGCGCCTTAGTGAGAGTGTGTGTGTGTGTGTGTGTGTGTGTGTGTGTGTGTGTGTGTGTGTGTGTGTGTGTGTAAAGAATTTTGCCTTTTGTGTTCTTCTAAGAGATAACCTTGTAACGTGAACCATGACTAAGTACCGCAGTGCCGGGTCTGGCTCGCCCTTCGACTCGAGTCCCGCTCTCCCCGTGTGTACTGTACGCAGGGCGACGAGGCCGTTTTATCACATTCATAAAGGGAAGGGGGTCGTTCGTTGCGCCTCTCCGGGCAAGCCCCGTAAAGTAAGGCGGGCGAGCAGGTGTGGAAGTAATTGACTAGTCCTAATGCAATACTTTCGCTATGTTGAGGCGTCACTGTTTTCCGTCCGGGCAAGGTAAAGTGGTTCCGCCCCCATCATTTCCCGACGCCCGCGACGTCACGGACGTTCTACTTTGAACCAGCGGCCTTTGAGCTTCAGGGGCTGAGAGCACCTCTACCATTGCCCCTCCCGCGGCGTAAACTTGTTTCCACCCTCCAGTGCCTACCTTCAAAATACCTCAAACTCAGATTGCATTAGTGCCGTTGTTGCTCTGGCCGCTTAAGGCAATCAGGTTCTAAGGGCCTGGGGGTCCGCCATGGCTGCCAACGCAGCCTGAGGGTTGTAGGGTTGCGGAGCCCGCCGCCGTGCGGGTAGTTGGTACTCCTGGTAGGGAATCCGCGAGACTGTCTCGCGCAGTGTGCCCCCTGCCTCCGGCCCCTCTCCGGGCGGGAAGTGGAGCCCCCGCAGCCCCATCCTTTTGTTCCCAGGCGGACTTTTAGAAAGCCCCGGCCTCCTCTACCCCGCGACGCGCAGAGGGCCGAGGACCTGAGGGCCCGGCAGGCGCCTCGGAATCTTTGTTCATTGCGAAACAGAGCTTTGGGGGGAGGGAAGGCGAGGCGACGCTCTGCATGTCCTGCTGCTCAGCTGGGGACGCCCATAACCTAACCTGCACACCTTCAACACGTGCGTTGTTCCCGCGTGCCCGTTTCTGGCAGTGTTCGCCGCCTTACATACAATTACGGGGCGCGTAAAGTTCACGGAATGAAAAGTCCGAGGAACTGTGAGTCGCGGCCGGTTTATGGAATAACCTACTTTGCTCCACTTTCTGTGTGTTATGCGTTTTCTCCTCATGTTTACGACACCTGCAGTTTTTATTTCGGCGCTGATGGAAAAGGGTGACTTTGCTTTTGTCACGCGCCAAAGAAAACAAGCTTAAATTTATTATTTTAAAGTCGCATTTTTTAAAAAAGATTTTTCGCGTTGTGATAGGATTTTGACGAGAGTATGTTTTTCAAGGCGGAATGCAATTGGTTTCCGAGGAAATGGCGAAACCAAGGACACCTCGGGCGTAACTAACCTAGCCCAACTTGGTGTGCACAGCGGAGCCTTTGCCCCCAAATCAGTGGCTTTCTTTTAAAGAGTGTAGTTTAGCGGCGGGCAGCGCGTCCCCGGGGACCAGACTCATCCATCAGAGTTAGGTCCCCGACTGTCACGAGAGTCACGGCCACCGAAACGAGCCGCCGGCGGCCGGGTTCGAACCCGCGCCTCGCCGCGTCGCGCGGCGTTGGAGCCGAGCCACGTGCTTATGGCCTTATTCTCTAAAAACGAATTTAAAACATGGACCAAGCCAATATTAAACCGTCAGGAATAGAGTGTCTGACGTTTTTTTTTAAATGTTTTTTTTTAAAATGCTGAAAATGACTGCCCTATTCTCTCGCATTGAAGCTTCCATTCAGTCAGGCATTCATTGCCCACCGTCATGATGGCCAACAGTCTCTCTCTCTGTCTGTCTCTCTGTCTCTCTCTCTCTCTCTCTCTCTCTCTCTCTCTCTCTCTCTCTCTCTCTCTCTCTCTCTCTCTCTCGCTCTCGCTCTCGCTCTCTCTTTCTCGTCTCTTCGTTCCCCCTCCCCACTTCTTCCCCTGCCTTCGATCGCAGAAATTAAGGGCTCAAGAGAGTGGCGCTTGTTTGCACGATAGGGGGCGCTTTGTGGCGGGGGCAGGCGGGTCTGGCGGGTCTGGTGGGGCTCAGAGGATTCCCCGAACAAGTAGTTGCTGAGCTCCGAAGCCCGATGATGCCCGATGTCGTGACGACCGTCGCTCGGCGCCGCCGCCTCGGCCCAGGTGACATTGGCAACCTTCCTTCCCGAAGGACGGCGCGAAGCGCGAAGTCCCGTGAAAGAGAAACAACGCTGGAGACACCAGACTGCTGATATTGTTTCCGAGCGCGTTGCTCGGTCAACTCGTTGCGCGCAACTCGCGGAATAGATTGGCTGCATAAAGCCGGGGCATGCATTTGGATGTCCAGCCCCGCAGTGGCGCGACGACGCCCACGCGGCTGTCCGCCCCCGCAGGTTAGTGCAATCCCGCGTTTCTTTTCCTCGCGAAAACTTTGCGTCCCGAATTTGAATCGCTGGCCTGCAGCGGCAGCAGCCCTGCCGGAGAACAATCTGCGATGTGTCAACGCCAGGCAGAGGTCGAAACAATTACAGCGGTCACGTGTCCCGGCTCGGCTTGCCGCTCAAGTTAGCTCAAGGTGCCCTTAACAAAGTGCGTGCGGGTGTACAGCGGGAAAGACCTTCAATGCCAGTCAGCAGGGCGTGGCCGCGACAGCCATCGGAGCTTGTCGTCTGCCGAGGCCGCCTTTCAATCGTAACACGTCGCCTTTGTCCTCATTCCTGCGATGAATGAAGGACACTGAAAATGCCCCACTGACGCGTGGCACTGTTGGCCTCTGGCGGAGCGGAACCCCCCTGAGCTTCCAAGTTCCTGCACGTGTATGTGTGTGTGTGTGCGCGTGCGTGTGTGTGGAGTCGGTGAGGAGAAAGGCGTCGAGAGAGAGAGAGAGAGAGAGAGAGAGAGAGAGAGAGAGAGAGAGAGAGAGAGAGAGAGAGAGAGAGAGAGAGAGAGAGAGAGAGAGAGAGCCGCGACAAAGGCAGTGCACTTCGCAGGCCTTTCAATGCGCCACGGGATTCGCTGGCTCGCGCCGTTGCTACTATGGCATGAGTGACACTTGAAAATGCGCGGAAAAAAAAACCTGGCCCTCTGTGTGGGCTGTGCGCGTTGTGGTGACAGCGCTCTCGTTCCGGCCTCGCAGCGAGCAGTGCAAGGAGGGCCTGGCCGCGGCCGCACGGCTGGGAAGAAACAAACAGATAACCACCCATCGTCATTCGCACGCTATCTTTCTCCATCCACCTGCCCCTCACCCGCCCTCCGCCGGCCCATGCCATGACCCCGACCCACCCCCCAGCCCTCCCCCTGGCCCCGCCGCAATCTGGACCGCGTACCCGCCACCCCACGCCGACCGCAGCCCCACTCCAACCCTTTCGGTATCTACCTTCCGACCCGAAACTGCGACCTGCCTCCCCCCCCTCCCTCTCCCCTCCCGCCACAGCACTGACGCGGTCATACATAAGAGATGTAGCGGATTACCATGGCAAACGCTGCGGCATGCGTCAACAAGTTCCTTTCCCATCAGGTCATTGGCTGCCGGTCAGCCAATCACAGCGCGGATGTAGGAATGTGACTCAGCCTCGTTGGGAGAGCGGTCCATTGGTGGGGTCACACGTTCGGTTCGAGTCCCATTCAGCGACATTGGAGCTCAAAACGCGTCTGGAGGTTTGTCCGCCTGCGCCGGCCTTGTGGTCCACTGTGCGCCATTTTGCGGCAAGCAGCGGCGGTCTCACGGCGCGGTGCAGGCAGGACCTTACTCCATCCTCTCACGTTCCAGGCGGTGGTGGAGGCCGAGGGGAAAGGGGGGGGGGGCTGGGCCTTAGGGCCCCGACAGGCCTCTGCCCGGCTCAAGCCTGGGACGTGTTTCATACAGTTCTCTCTGTCAATAACCGTCCTGCGCCGCCGCCTTGTATTGGACAGCCAAGGAGCCGCGCGCAGGAAGACGGCGAATTAGCCGCGTGTGGACGGCCACGGCGCCATTCCTGCACGGACGCTTTTTCCAGTCGAGTCGATTTTCAACATCTGAAAGCAATTAACTAGCAGGAATCCTTGAAAATGTCGCGTTGGTTGGATGTCTCTGGCTTGGACCCGTTCCGATTTTTCTCCGCATTCGAATTGTGACATGCTGATAAAGTAGATTTATGGGTGGTATCTCGGAAAATCTTTTGAAATGGCAGTGGCAAGACAAGGAAATGAACGTTGTCGCGGCGCGCTGCCCACATCGACCGCATGTCACGTGTCGGACTAGAGGCCGCGGCACACCGACACATCGCTCCCGCACAGTGGGCGGAACAAAGATGGCTACGTGGGGTGTGCTTTCATTGCCGTCGTAGAGTTGCATGTCACTCACTGAAACGGCGAATACTCGGTACTTTACATTTTCAAGAGAATTAAGGGGGCAAGTTGTCCAGTGTTGTGGACGGTGGCAGGACGTTGCCATTGTCCACTCGGGTTTTTACTGGCCAGCGGTGCTGGAAGGGGGACGGCCGTTCTGAAAGTTAGATTCGGCGGTCGGAGTCTCCGGGGGCCCACCTGGCGGAGCGTCCGTCTCCTTGGACAAACAGACTGGCGGCGCGACGCGCAAAAGGGTCCCGTTTTCAGTCATATTACCCCCACCCTGTCCCCCGCAGACCGGATCTGACCGCCCGACCGGCTCTCCCGACAGCATGGTAAAAGGGTTGTGTTGCCAAACGACATACCCTTGGAATAACAGCCGCAGGACGAAGGGACGGCCCTCTGGCCGGCCGTGGGGCGGACCAGCCAAAGGCATTAATTTGCCGCCTCTTGCTTTTGTTGTTGTTGTTTTTGTTGTGGCTGCTGGAGTGTTGCTGCCAGCACTGGCCGCAGCCAAAGGAAACTTGAGGGGCGTGTGGCTTCGAGTTAATGTAAAGGTGCCTCCTGCCGGTTTGCAGGGTCGCATATCACGGACTGTGGGGGTTAATCTCACCGAAGAGCGCTCCAACTCAGACTTGTGTTTTAACAGCCATCTTTCTCTTGGCGGAGCTGCCAGATTCCCCAACTCTTCCTGGATAATCCAAACTCCTCTTTGAATGAGCGCTGCTCTGAGACCCGGAAGCGGAAATTGCATGTATGGATGTGGTATATTGATGATCCAATGAGCTTGCTCGTCCGTGTGAGCACACTGTTCGCTGGCAGCACGCAGCGCGACATTCTATTTGCAGTCCGCGATCTATAAGTCATGGCCGCGCTGCTCTCTGCAGTGCTGCATTCACTGCAAGAGCAGGTTAGGTCAGGTCAGGCCCCGGGAGCGGGACTCGCTGCTTCCGCTGCTGGAGCTGTAGAGGCCCAAGCATTTTTCTGTTTAGTTTAGCCAAGATGCGCCGAGCTGCTGAGGCCAGGCCAAACAAGTCTATCCTGATCTCAGTCGAGCGAACCCTCTAATTAATTAGCTTAGCTGTGTTGTTTCGGAGGCATCCGGCCTCGAGGCTTCCGGTCGGCTGCTGATGCTGCAGCCACTCTTCCGAGTGTTGATGAGTGTTGAGCAATAATCGCTGAAAACAAGTGGATGGCTGGTTCCTCGAAGGCCATCGTTTTGTCTGTTGGCCGTCAAGGAAAGAACACCGGGATGATCTGTGAGTAATGAAGGGTTCTTCCTTAGATGATGGTGCAGCGTCGCAGGGTGGTAGTGCCTTGGTGGACCGGAAATATTCAGTTGCCGTTTAAGTGCTGCGTCTCGCCGACTCGGTTATTAAATGAGCGGTCCGTGGTGATGAAGACTTCACAGCGCTTCGATGCCCTGCCTCCCCAGCTACAGTGGATTTGGTTTCGCTTAATGAATGCAAAAACTGATTGGTTATTAGGTTCTTGTTTTTCACTGACTGTTGTTTTTATTTTCCTTCGCTGGCCGACTTATACCTCGCAGTGATAATGATCGAAGTTAAAGACCCTCCTGCTTGGCCCGGCCCGCGAAATTCGTGCGGTCGTAATTTTGTTGGAACAATTTATGTATCCCAGCCGGCCATCTGGCCCGTCTAGCCCGAATGAGTTAGGCCAATATACGAAAGGTGCATTAAATTCTCAATTTACATATGAATGGCATTGAGGAAGGGGTGCGCTGGGGGCTAAGCATTTCCATCGAGTATTTGGTCGAGGAAACGAGCCAGGTGCTCTGCTATTGAGAGTTACTTCGACAAGAGACATGTTGAACAAGCGTCTCAAACTTGTTTGCAACAAGCCTCTTTTTGTGGCTGGGTGGCTGGGTGGCTGGGTGTCCTGGGATGGCCTTCTGCGGGTACCGAACCCGTTCTCGCGAAACGCAGCCGGTCGGAAGGGAGGCGAAAAAGGAAGGAACCTGCGAGGCGGAAGGCGGGTAGTTAGTGGCGCTGGCAGCGGCTTGCTGGAGTTTCACTTGATGCAGCAAACAACAAGTAAATAGCAGGTCTAATTATTTAAGTCTTGGCTTCCTCCGTCCTGGTAGTCCCCCCCCCCCCTAGCCCGTCGCTCGTCAGCAAACGGACCAGCCCCCAACAGGTAGCGCGGGTTTTCGCTCTGCTACCCAACATGCGTTAAGCTGGCAGCCTCGTCTGGCTCGGCTGCCTGCCTGCCTCTCTGTGCGGCTCTCAATATTTCACCCAGCGTTTATTAGCACGCTTGCTTACGCTTAAGGCCGTAGCCGTGGGCGTACTGCAGCCGGGAGCGCAGTAATCGCTGGCAGCCATCTTAATCTTTTACTCCTTATGAGCATGTGCCGTGAGGGAGTTAAAGGGGGAGGGCGACACACCCTGCCCCCCCCCCTTCTGACCCCTCCGACCGTTCCGTCCCCTTCTCGCCCGTTCCTTCGTTCTCGTCCCTTTCCAATCCACGCCATTCGTTCAAGGAGCGATTTGGTCGTTTTGCAGTCACGCTATGCCGCGCCACGCTACCGCACTGCCTCCGTATCCACGCAGCAGCAGTCGTGTCGCGAGGCCGAATCACAGTCCCTCCTCCGTGCCGGGAGTTACACATCTCAACCTCCAATGATAATTTACAAAAAAAAAAAAAAAAAATCTTTTAGCGCGTTGCTCTCTACCTGTTCCCCAATTAATTTTCTCCATTAACGTTTCTCGTAATTTGTTGGCGATCTCGCCAGTGTTCTGCATCCCCCGAGCAGACGTCAGTCGCGCAAGAGAGGAAGGAAGCGAGAGGGAGCAGCGAATTTAACCGGGTAAGCAGAAAGGACTAGACTTACGCACACAAACTCGCTGACTGGGTCTCTCTCTCTCTCTCTCTCTCTCTCTCTCTCTCTCTCTCTCTCTCTCTCTCTCTCTCTCTCTCTCTCTCTCTCTCTCTCTCTCTCTCTCTCTCTCTCTCTCTCTCTCGCTTACGCACACACGCACACTTTGGAGTTCCCCGCCCCTGAATCCCCTGGGGAGGGTTCCACGGAATGCGTGCGGCTAACATGCCTTTTTGGTGGCCATATTTTAGTTCTTTCTATGTTGCGTAGCCTTGGGTGACGGCGGCTCCCCAGTCGCCGACTCGTCTGTGTGTGTATGTGTGTTGGGGGGGGGGAGGGGGGTAATGCGCGCGCGCGCGCATACTTGCATTCGCTTGCCACTGTGTACATGTGAGTATAATTTAGCATATCCCGGCCGGAGAATGCGATTTGAAAGCGGTTGCTGTTGTGGCAGCATCGATTGACGCCTAGCGTGCACGCCCGCCGCCCCGCCCCGCCCCGCCCCGCCCCGCCCCGCCCCGCCCCGCCCCGCGCCGCCCCGCCCACCAGGCCACCACGCCACGCCGGAACATGAAATGCCACCCTGCGAGTGTCACTTGGCTCCGCCGAATGAATTATGAGAGCACCCAATGCGCTTAGCTCGTTCAAGTTTCAACGGTAGCGGCCCTGCCGCCTATTGGGTCCCGTAAAAGACGACACAGCCGACCGCCCCGCCCACTGTGCGTTGTTGTCCCCTGGTTCGCAGGCTTCATCGCTGCCTTCCATGGGAGGCGCGCCTACACTGTGCTACCGGAATGGTGTGTCTTCCTGCGTCGTTCCTCGGGGAGGTTCACTGTGTTGTGTTACGTGGTTTATGGACACGGGGTGCGATGTTACGTCTCCCTGTGCACGTACTCCCAATCCATCTAGACTGCCCGCCTCCGACCCGCCCCCTCCCCACACCTAGCCTCGGCCAGGGTCACGGGAGGACATAACAGTTTTGTGGCCAGGGCGATAACAACTAGAAAAGCCCTTATAAAGGGGAGAAAATCGCCTCCTGATGCCCCCCCACCCGCAAGGGTGCCTCCCCACCCCTCCCCATCGGGGGCCCCGGAGCCTCGCCGAGCCGTCCGGCTGCTCGCACGAACCTGTAATGAGCGGTGTCGCCAACTTAGTGCGTCGGTGACAGTGATTTAGTCGCAGGGAAATGCGTTTCTTTTCAGCCGAATTCGGCGCCGCCAGGTTGGTACTATTTTTTCCCTAGGAATGCCAGACGGGCTGCGTATGACCTGCAAGCGACGCGCCAAGGTGAAGCAAAGGGAGGCCACAAAGCAAAATGTGCCCAACAAGCCCTCGCGGAAGTGTTGCCACCTACTCATGCGAAAATTTTCACAATGCACCAGGTTTGCCAACCTCAACCTGCATCCTAGGTAATTTTTTCGGAAGTTCCCTAGTAAGCATGAGCTGAGTTTGGCAACCCTTGTAACACTAGTCGCATCGCGAAAACTTTTACCTGTGTAGGTGGCAACACTTTTTTGGACTCGGCCGAGGCTCGGCCAAGTCGTTGACCGTTGCCATGGCAGTCGTCTTGATGAAACTGGCCTCTCCAGGTGTAAATGGGGAGAGAGAGAGAGAGAGAGAGAGAGAGAGAGAGAGAGAGAGAGAGAGAGAGAGAGAGAGAGAGAGAGAGAGAGAGAGAGAGAGAGAGAGAGAGAGAGCAAAGGACTTTGCCCCTCAGGCGCCAAAGAAAAGGCGGCTCTAAAATCGTTATGCATTACAAGTTCCTCGCAGGCGGAACGCAGCGCAAAAGAACCGGTGGGGGAGGGGGGAAGAGTTTTGGAAAGTGGGTTGCAAAGAGCGTCCTCTGTCTGGATGGTGGGAATCGCACCCGTTCTTCGACCCGAAAATGGTCTTTCAAACCGAGCAAAACCAGCGTTAAAAGGCCTCTGCTAAAAAAAAAAAAAAAAACAGCGCAGATGGTAGGAACAACCCATTTTTTCAAAAAAAAAAAAAAAAAAAAAAAACTATTTTTCGGTCTGCATACTCCTGGAATGGTATAAGTGAATGGTCTGAGGAAAAGCGCGGGTGTGGGAGAATAAAATGGAAAGGATACGCTCGCTAAGCCAGGCGGGGTAGAACAACCGCGACGGACAGGACTAGGAAGTGAGGAAAGAGAAAGTGTTAAAGGCGACAGGCCGACAGCCGGGAAGCAGCGAAGCAGAGGATGAGGGAATCAGAAAGTTGAAGCTAGGCAATCCCCAGGTGCCTGGCAGCGTCCGTTCTGTGTGTCCCGCCCCCCTCCGCGCGAGACTAGAGGGTGTCGCTTCGAACCCCTGACCCGTGACGAAGCGTAGGACGTTGCGGGGGCGCTGTGGGGCGTGCCGGGGCGTGCTTGCATGCTCGTGGGGAACGATTTCACCCACATTGCGCCGCGTTTTTTTTTTTTTTTTCATTTTTTTCCCCAATTTTCCGCCCCACAGAGTGATGACTTTTAAAGACTGAATGCGACAAATAAATCGTGCGGAAACATGTGTAGCTGCCGCAGAAACGGAAAAGAGCGTGCTAGAGGAACCGGTGAGTCAGAGAGAAAGAGAGAGAGAGAGAGAGAGAGAGAGAGAGAGAGAGAGAGAGAGAGAGAGAGAGAGAGAGAGAGAGAGAGGGGTGGGGGGAGGGCACACGCCTGTGCGTCCCAGCAGTACTGTGCGGCCCCACGGGTCAATGCCACCTGGCCGTCTGTCTCTGTCGCTCGGCCGTGGGGTTGCTCGCAATGCCTGCCGGTGCGACGAAGCCAAGCCGCGACGCCACATTAAAACGGCTGCGTGATTGCCGTGATTGCTCTCTATCCCGGTGCGTACCCGCTCTATCCCCACCTTTATTGCGTGGCGCCTCTTTGCGGGTTATTGCCGCTTTTTTGAACCCACCGTTCGTTATCCCCAGCACCCCATGACTTCACAAGGGTCAATCTGCGTCGAGAAATCGAAGTGGTCTTCGACAGCCTCGAAAAAAGCGCTGAGGGTGGGGGGAGAAAAATGGTGGAAAACGAAAGGCAAGCTCGGCAGGTGGCGTGGTAGGGCTTGCGATAACGCCAATGCCAGTGGTAAGGGGAAAGATGTGGCACGAGAAAGAGGGAGGGGGAGGGGGTGATGTATGGCACATGATTATCCGGGGTTACACCGGCCCAGCCGGGCGGAGCGCTCTGACGTGGAGAAGCTGTGAGCTTCGGCATCGCAACGCCAGGTGGCGCTGCTCGATATATTGTCGCTGCAACTCCGCTCTCTGGTCTCTGGTGTGTGGCAACGACAGCGGAAAGACGTGACAACACAAGTTGAACATTCAATAACAACAACAACAACAAAAAAAAGACGCGTCATGCACCTTATTATTTTTTGAGACTGTGATGGCGGGTTTTCACAAAATTGCCTTCTTTTCGTGGTTGTCTGTGTTTTTCTTTCCGCTGGCCCTTTTTAAAGTGGAGGGGCAGGCTGCGATGGGGCCCTTCCGCGAAGCGGCGAGGAATCCGAACCCCACGCACGCGCCCCGCGCCCCTGCACCCCGCCCCAGATGGGGCGTCGGAACCCCAGCGACCTCCTTGCGGATGCCGCCTCACTGCGGCCAACTCAGAACACCAACACTGGTTGAAAAAAAAATCTCGCAGAATCCCGGAAAACTAGTTGAAAAAACATTTTTTTTAACGGTGTTAAAGTGTGTAGGGAGTCGACTGGGTCGTCTCGCGACCGCTTGGCGTGGGTGTGCAACACGATGCATACATGCCGTTTGCCCCAATCGCTTTGCAGCGTGCGGTTCACTTTGCCTGCGTATGCCCTTTGGGGAACCAGCCGCCTCGCGCCGTAAATCTAGGTTATCGAATGCATCAAAGCCTGATGTTTATTTATAATTCCGGATCCCAATGCGATAGACTTCTATCCGGCGGGTTTCATCCGTTGCGGGCGGACGTTGTTGCCTGCTGACTTTATTGCTTCATTTGGACGCTGTCCAGCGGAGGGGACGAACGCGTGGTTGCTGCCGGCCCGTCACAAAATTATCGCCCGCCCATCCATTTTCACTGAAATCCAACTGGGAAGCGCGCACCAAATAATCCGGAAGCGGACAATCAATCTTTTCGCCTCCGGCAGCATTCAAAAGAATTTTAAGTTTTTTTTTGTTTTTTTTTGGGGGGGGGGGCGAGGAGGGTTGTCCGGCGCTGGTCTCCTGTTAAACAAGGGCACGGTCGGACGAGTAGTAAGTTCATCCTCCAGCAGGGCCCGGCCGGCCCGCGACACAGCTGTGAGGGGGACGGGTGTGGGGCACGGGACGGAACGCCGGGATAGGAGGCAATGGCGCCTCACCCTCACAGCAAAGTTACGAGTGCTGCCAACTTCCGAATCACCGCTCTTCCTGTCCGAATCGCACTTCCGGTTCCGGCCACGCGCCGCCGACGCGGCCGCGTGACCACAGTGTCTGGCATCGTCGCAACAGCGAGGCGTTAACTGGAATGGTCCTTGGGAAGTGTAGGCCTAAATTTTTAGCTTCCGTCGGTTTTTCAACGCACCTTTTTAGCACTGCTCGGCAGGCACGACTCGCGAATACACACCAGCGCCCCCCCCCCTCCCTACCCCAACCCCTTCAACCCTCACCCTGTCACTGCCTTCCTGATTATGGCGCGATGTGCTTTTATAGCCCGGTGTAAAACTAGCGAGGCCCACTTCAGGACGTGTAAAACCAACACTGCAGGGAGCTGGCGCCGGATTTGTCCGCGTGCTCAAATAGGTCAACGCAAGATGGCAGGATAGTGCGACATGCGACAATAACTATATCGCTCAAAAAGAATTTAAAAAAGACAAGAAAAATAATTAAGAAGAAAAAATGGAACACTGTAATGAATTTTAGTTCGTACGGATTGCGAGACTCAGTTTAAAGTCCAAATTACTTTCGTCCTTGAAAAAATTATTTCAAAAAATCAAATTGAGTGTTGGATGCAGCTTTATTTGTTGCGTTCCGCAGGGCTTTTTGTGCGGTTGGCAGCAGTGCGGCGTTGCTGCAGGCTGGTCTTATGGGCCGCGCGTGCCAATGGGGCCCTCCTCTGTCGGCGTACACTCTCCTCTTGGATTTGGCGGGAAACACCGCCAGTGTGGCCACAGGCGGAAACTGCCCACCATGCACCCGTGTCCGAAGAGTTGCGCGTGTCTTGGCTTTGCTCTGGAGAGGAGCGATGAAATCAGGGACGGAAGGCGCGCGTCGGGCAGGACGGCGTTGACGCTGGGCCCGCTGTTTGCCTGCCTTTTCCGTCGGCATTCTTCCTCCGCGACAAACACAACGGCTGAAGACGCACGCCTGAGGAACAATCTGAGAAGTAAGACTTATACTTAGAACAGAGAGAGAGAGACGCAGACGTGGCCCGTGAACTTGCTCAGAGCACGGGTTACACATTAATAGACGCTCAAGGCGATTGGAATTTTAAATGCGCGCTGAAATCGTCCCGAGTCCATCGCTTGCCGGATGACGCCTTCCGAAACAAAATTGTTTTCCATAAGTGGGATCGGGGGATAAAGTAAGAAAACAGAAACAGGGGAGACGAGAGAGGAATATGAGGAGGGGAGTCAGGCGTCCCGCCTCGCCCGGCCCGCCGCCGGCCTTGGCGTAGTCTAGGGAGGGTTGAGGTCTGGGAGCAGGGTTTGGCCCCGTGGTTTTCTCGGAGATCGTGACATGCCTCGAAGAGCGAGGTGCTAAGCGGCAAATGAGACTCGATGTGTGTCGGCCCTCGGAAGGGCGTGTCAGGGGAGAGGAGGGGAGAGGCTCCCGATGAAGTATACCAGTGTGTTAAGAGCTACAACAGCACGGCAACAACGTTCCGCCTGGATGATTTGCTTCCCGAACCGAACGACTCAAAACCTTGACGCCGCGCTGAGGCCCGCTCTGAATGCCCCAGCATCGCCGCGGTGGCCCTGGCCGCGTGGAGCGATGACTCTGTCCTCGGCCCCGTACTTCCCGTTCAGCCCCCTCCACCCCCTCCCCGCGCCCTGACCCGGTCGCCACCTTGTGCATAGTAAATACTCATTTGCTGGGCCATGCCACCGCCCGCAGGCCCGGAGCCTGGTCGCCCTGTCCCGGTACAAAGCCATTTTTATGCTTGTTCTTCTTGGTTAGGTCACCGCCCATGCCTCCGCCAGGCTGCTCGGGACCCTTCCAGTTTTTTTCTTTTCTTTTTGGGTGACAAAAAGCCTCCTTTTCTCTCTCCTCGTTTTTTCCCTTCCCTCTACTTGCGCGTAAGGCTCTTCTTATAGCCTCCACCTAATTAAAGTAATTGTCGGGCATTACGGCAGGGCCAGGCTTCGCCTATCACGCTGCTGACTTATTGGCGGCGGGGAGGTTCATCTCTCGCTTTCACCTTGAGGAGTTGGTGGCTGGAGGTTCATCTTGGTCTCACCTTGCGGGGGAGGTCTCCCAGAGCAGAGTCGCCATGACAGCGCCCCCCACGCTCACCAGCGCGTGGATACGCAACCCGGAAGCGAAGTCGCGCCCCAGGCAGCGTTTTTTTAGTGGACTTGACTAGCACGGCGACGCCACCTGGAAATCTTGTTAGCAGGCCGCTTTTCTGCGCATAGCGCCGTGCGACGCAGCGACTTGAATTGAATTCCATTCCTCTTCCGGAAAGTTTGTTCCCGTGCAGCAAGGCGGCGTCCTCCGCAAACTTGAACTTGGCGACGCCGTGACGTCACTCGAGCAATCGGTTCGCGCCGCCAAGTTTGATTTTAACAATAACAACGTCTTGCCGCCTAGCGGCAGCCAGCACGCCGGCCCAGCCCCAGCGATAATTAATTGAATCGGGAATCGATAATACTTCACCGCTTTGCTCCTCTCTAAACTGGAACCAGTGCACACTGAAATGGGCACATCGATGAAAACTTGCTCTAATGATCGTTTTGAGGTAGAGTACCACGAAAAAACAAAATATTAAAATAATTAGCAGTTGTTAAATATTTGTGTTACCAATAATCAGCTAGCAACCCCGAACGAGATAGATTTACGCATGTTATACTCTCACCGATTAAACAGCACTGACGTCCAAGCCCTCTACCTTCCCCCTCTCCCCATTTATCTACTTTTTATGCTCACTCGTCGTGTAAACCGCGTCGCACCCACTCTGTTGTTTCAAGCGTGCACGCCATTCGCTCCACTTTAACTGCGTTCGGGTTTCGTTAAACTGCGTGTCCATCTATTTTTCGGGTTCCATCGCGCGCGCTCAAAGTAATGGCTTCTGTCATGCCGTCTTGTGTTTTAGTTTTTTTTTTTTTTCTTTTAAAAATGAGTCCCGCGTGTTTTGCTGTTCAATGCGGCACGGCCGGGCGTGGCGGCGCGGCGCGCTTAATTTGAATGTCTTTTCGGGGTGTTGACCCATTCGGCGTGCTTATCGTGGGGTGTGCGAGCGAGGCGACCATATAGAGAGAGCGACAATGCTTGCTTTGTCCCCTTTGTTTTCGCCATTGTTTCTGTTTGCTTCTCGCTTGGTCTGTCGCAATCAGTAAATAACGGAGAAAGAAAGGGTGGCGAAAAACAGACGGACAAACAGTCTTGTGCTATTCAACCCGGAGGAAGGGGGCAAGTTGACTTTCTTTCTCATTTTTTTTTCTCGGACTACTTTTCTTTTCTTTCTCGCCTGAGCCCTTTTTTAAATTTAGTAGATGACTTATTTTGAATCTCTGATATGACTGCTAAAAATATTTTGGTACTCGTCATTGTAAATATTCCGTGCCTTGTTTCCTGGAACGATTCTCCAATCAAAACCTTGTGGACAAACGCGACAAACACTCTCCTTCTCTCTCTCTCTCTCTCTCTCTCTCTCTCTCTCTCTCTCTCTCTCTCTCTCTCTCTCTCTCTCTCTCTTGCATTGAGGCCCCTTGCAGGCAGGCCGCACGGCACCGGGGCTGCTCGGCGGGCCTGCCTGCCCTCCGCTTGACGGGCGCTACGCGGCGCACAGCGGGCAGGACGGGTTGTGCGCTCCAGAGTCGGTAGGAAGTCTCTGGCAATAACAATACGACGTCACAGCGGGGAGACCAAGTACGGCTTAAGGCTGACCGTCCTGACCGAATGTTCTGCGAGTATTTTCTTTCCATTTCGCGGCACCTAACAAAACAGTCGTGGTGGGGATTCTGCTGGTGGCCCATCTGCCGTGCAGGTGAGTGGTAGGGGGGGGGGGGAGGACACCCCCTACCCGAACTGGCCCTTCCACGCCCCCCCCCCCACCCCCCCGGCTCATCCGCCCCGGGTGACCTCTGCAGTCTAGGGCGACCCATATCTGCTCTCGCACTCGGGAAAAAGTTGGGTGTCCTTTGGGGCCGCCATGCAGGGCAGAAGATAAAGCAGAGCAGAGTGGCACCCCTGCGGCGAGCACTCAAATAACTAACGCCGGAGAAAAACGGGGCAGCGCGGCGACAGGGCCTTCCCGGGCCAGCCAGTCGTCATGGCGGACTCGAATCAAACACCTGGCCCACTGTGCAGTGTCGCGGTCCAGAGAGCCCTGAGTCCCGGCCGGCGCTGAATAAATGCATCGGCAAAACGCTGGCATCAATATTCATCGGCGGTGCAGCCGATGAGTTCGTGAGATAAAACACACAAACACGGCGACAGCGCGGTGGCGCCGGACCAGGCAGTGTTGCCACAGGCCCCAGGATGTGGGGCATTAAACAGGGTTGCCAACCTCAGCCTGCTTCCCAGGTGATGGCTTTGACGAAGTGCCTGGTCGGCAGATTGAGGTTGGCAAACCTGCCGAAACGTGTGAATTTTTCGCGTGGCCTCACTGCATGGCACCGCCTAGGCCTACCCTCTGCTTGGCTACAAATCCAACTTAACGCACATTTAAAGTTTCGTTCAAAGTCGTGGCCAAACCGACGGCTTTTAAATTCTTTTCCCCGTGGTTGCGTAAGCCTTAACTAGTTGGCCACGGTTTCCGCCAGGCTCGTCCCTAGAGTCCCTTATTAAAGTCGTAACCCATTTTCAATCCTGCCTCCCCTTGGCGTTCCAGGGGGCCTCTATTTTGTTTGCGTCTCCTTGCCACACACTTTGTTTCTTTCCCGTGTCACGCGCACGGTCCGCACTTTAAGCCCCCCGCACTGCGTGAGTTGTGTTTATTTTGGGCGTGCCGGCCGGACCGCTTCAACGAGGCGGCAAAACTTTGGCTCTTCGCTGGCGGTGGAGTCTGCCGGAGCACAGTGGGCCAGAAGACCGGCGCAGGCGGATGAAACTCTAAACGCGTTTTGAGCTCCAGAGTCGCTAAACGGGACTCGAGCCGAACGTGCGACCCCACCAAATGGATTCCTCTTTCGAGGAGCAATCCATCGGTGGGGTCACTCGTTCGGTTCGAGTCCCATTCACCGACTCTGGAGCTAAAAACGCGTCCGGGATTGGAGCGGTCTTCTGGCCCACTGTGCGGAGGCGCACGGTGGGAATACGCGGGCCGGCAGTAACTGAGGAGGTCAGCTGTTCCGTCCAAACAGCGCGCCAAAAAGGAAGAGGGGGAAGCCGAGGTAAGAAATGAGGCAGAATGGTGCTAATGGTGGCAGGCAGCGATGGCCCCGGGCAGCTCGTTGCCGAGCCGAGCGAAGCGCGGGATTTTCATTTTTATTTTTGTTCACGGTGGGAATAGCGCGCGTATAAGCATGAGGATCCAGTACGGTGTGATGCGAACACCGCAGATTTTTTTTTTTTTTTTTTTTTTTTAAATCGAATCGGCCGTACTTGCTCCATATGAACCAATGTACCGGCGTGTCGCTGCGTTTTCGTTGAATGAGAACGCGATTTGATGCTTTCTCCCGGGAACCCCTTTGCAGTGCAGTCTCGCCTTTCCAGGTGAGACTAAATAAAAGAGTCGGTCTGACGGCAATCAGAGTCCTTAATGCGGGTGAAAGGGGAATAAATTTGAAAACATTATGATCGCAGATTGCTGTATAAGCTGCGAGCGAAGCGCAAGTCGATGGCCTTTCCTAATAGGAGTTTAAAGAGGAACGTTTCTACGATCCGCGAGCGGCGTCATGGGGTGATTGACACGAGAGAGAGAGAGAGAGAGAGAGAGAGAGAGAGAGAGAGAGAGAGAGAGAGAGAGAGAGAGAGAGAGAGAGAGAGAGAGAGAGATGTTTCAGCGCTACACGATGCGCAAGGCCTTTCAGTGTGAAACGAAAGCTAAAACGGCTCAAATAATTGGTTTCAAGATTTGACCCTAAAATATCTAACACATCTTGGTCCACCTTGCGTAATTTCGTATTAAGGTTACGGCACTTAAGTGCCAATGGTTCATGAGAAAAATCACGATGGCGCACTGTGTGCAGTAAAAAACGGATAAAGCGGCTTTGCGGTGAACGAAAACCAACATGCCAATTGCGCTTTCTGTGTCATTCAATTCGATCGGGCTTATCCGGTTTGCCGTGGCCGGACCGGCATTGATTCTAGAGTGGCCAATTGCTGGCATGCACTCTCGTTTTTTTTTTTTTTTTTTTTTTTTTAGAGTATGCAAATTTTGGCTAATAGAGGCCGGCGACTCCGGGCCGGCCGGCTCGGGGGCCTCCCCACCCCCTCGGGGGAGTCCAGGTGCTCCGCGGGGACGGAGCTGCGGGTGCGTCTAGCCGGGTCATGTCGTGCTCGTAATGGTGGTCGCCAGATAATTTGTACTCGCAGCGCCCTGAGTCCATCGCGTTCATCCTCCCTGTGCCTCTCCCAACGCCTCTCCCAGCCCTCCCGGGTGTCCTGCCACGTCTGCATTGTGTTTTCGGTCCAATCGATACGCGATGAATGCGAGTCCAAGGAAATGGACTGCCCCTTATTTGCGAATCGCTGTTGCTGGACAAACGGGCGCCGGAATTGGACGCGGCGATGGCGATCCGGATAAACGGACGTCGGAATGAGACTATCATTCATCAATGGGGGCCGCGTCCCACTGTGTGCCCTGTGGTCAGCTGTCTAATGTTTTTTTTTGTTTTTGTTCGTCCGCAGGTAAGGGACACATGGCAGTATGGATTGGAACGGGGACTGTCAAAAAGCCGTAAGTGAACAGCCGATGGAAAATAGTAATCGATTTAGTTTGGAATTATTATCATCGCTGAGAACGTAAAAATTTCTCACACATTCAAAACGTCGATTTTAATGACACTCTTTACAAATCGTCTTCTTTCGTGGCGCACCCTGCGATAGCTTCACCTCCCCGGCCTCCTTCGGTGTCCTCCCTCTGTGACTGTTTATGCTTGGGAGTGTTCGCTCCGCTCCCGATCGGTCCTATATAAAACTCGCGCCGCGTAAGATTGGGCAGGTGGGAGGGAAAAGCTCTGCGGTCGAGAGGGGCGGAGGGCCCCCCAGGGGGTCAGGGGCGAGCGCGGCCCCCTTCGACGCTTCTTTTATTACCCCCCACCACTCCCACTAGGCCTGCGTACTTAACGCAGCGGCCGCCTCTTAACTCTGAAAAAAAAAACAAAAAAAAACAAAAAAAACAGAGGTTATTTGCATTATAAATCGCTGCGTTTACCGCGCATCGCCGGCAATGATTGCCTCGTCACGCGGATAATCCGGTTTGCCGCGTTAGGATAATCTGGGGCAACAAATGCTGTGCGTCGCGAAGAGCCGCCCTCCAGAAAGCCTGTGCAAAAAGGAGCCGGCCCCAGGGCGCGCTAAGATCACAGTGGTGAGCCTGTTTTTACATGGAAGCCTCAGTAGCAGATGTGAATCGAGTGGGCTGTTACATATTTAATAAAGGCTAACGTGCAGTGCCCCCGTCACTGTATTGACAGACCGCATACTAAGCGATGCAATGGGGCGCTTGTTGGCGAAAGTGCTAGTGCACCATCGGCTTGTCCAGTCGGGGACATTCCTGGATCTATGGCGCGTGGGTGTGAGCGCGGTCTAGGCCGCCGCGAGGCCCGACTAGGCCGCAGCCTGCCTGCCCTGCTGTCAGACGGAAAATCGATACCTGAGAGACTCTGGCGGGCCCTGGCCACGTTCGCGCTCACTGTCGGAACGAAACAAGAAAAACACAGAAAAATTTAATGACGTGCCCTCTGCTGATGGCCGCTGAGAGACCCGCCCGGTCGTTCAGAGAGTTTTTTTACTTTAAAAAATACATTTTTTTAAAATAATTTTTCACGGTTGAAACTTTTTAATGTGACGAGTCACATTATCACAGCATACGTCTATCTCTGTCCAATGCTTTCCAATTGTAGTTTGTGTTTGTGGCCCACGGGCGAGTCACATTGGCAACATTCGAGCTGTTGCTGGCCGCGACCTGTCTGCCTGCCTGTCTGCCTGTCAGGCCCATTGTATCGGTTTATGGCCACTTTTCTGGTTCCACTTCCACCACCATTCCTAGACCAAGTTGCCCCGTTTTTTTTTTGTTTTTTTTTTTTCTCTTTTTGCTGCCGCTTGTGTCGATGGAAGTGGGTCTGCACTCGCTCGCCCAGACAGACTGCAGAAGCTGAGCATTTCTTGCTTGTAGGCACCGTTCGGTTCCTTGACCCAGTTTTGATTTTCTCAGTGAAAGAGTCACCCCTTGAATGCTAGTGAATCAACCTGTGAGAGAAAAAAAAACACCTTTTTAATATTTTTTTCTAGGTATATTTTGGTTTTGTAGGTACAGGGACAGAGTACTCGTCCATTTTTGTTGTACACGTCCTTTTTTTCTGTTTTTGTTTTGGCTACCGCGCCGCAGTCCCTTTTGATTGGAGCTCGGCGCTGCCGGCACAAGACCGCGGACCACTCAGAACGTTGCCCGGGTCCCGAGGTCGCGGGTTCAAATACCGGCTCCTTTTAGCGTCTCTTTGTGCAGCACGGAGCTCGGCTCTGCTCCTCTCAGTCCAGTGCGGGGAGATGACTCAGCTGCGCCCTTTCAACTCTCTCTCTCTCTCTCTCTCTCTCTCTCTCTCTCTCTCTCTCTCTCTCTCTCTCTCTCTCTCCTCTCTCTCTCTCTCTCTCTCCCCGACTCGCGCCCACCTGCGCAAGCTGCCCCTACACGGCCTCCTGCACGTCTCGCCCTGTGCCGCCTAAAATGAGCCGTGTGCTTGCCTATCGTCTGTCCTTGTCTACTGAGCCCTCGAGCGACATGATTCATTACATATACACAAAACGTCTCTCTCTCTCTCTCTCTCTCTCTCTCTCTCTCTCTCTCTCTCTCTCTCTCTCTCTCTCTCTCTCTCTCTCTCTCTCTCTCTCTCCCTCCTTGTTTCAGCGCGCTATGTCGCTTTCTATATCCCCACGGCCTTTGCATGGCCATGACGCTGGTTGGCCCCTTACCAAAAATAAGCTTTGAAACTTTCGGAACCTAACCTGCATAAGGTGAAAATAAATGACGCAGACGCGTTCGTTTCGAGTCCCATGTAGCGACTCTGGGGCTCAAAAGGCGTCTTGAGTTTCGGCCGGCCGCGCCGGTCGTCTGGCCCGGCCCACCCTGTGGCCTGCAGCCAATCATGGGCGAGCGGCCCCAACTTTGAGGAAGGCGGTGGATCCAACGGCCGATCCGAAGCGGCGGTGCACGGCCACCCTGAGGCGCAGCGTGGCACAGCCACCCCGAGGCACGGCCGCCTCGACGCGGCCTTGGTCCAGACAGACGCCTCTAGGCGCACTACTCTCCCTGACCTGCAGAAGTTTGGAGTTGATGAAGAGCAACGCTGGGGCAAAAGGCCGACGCTTGTGCGCCGCTCTCGAGACCTCGCTGCCGGGTTCCATGATCACACGACTGCACTTTTAATTGTCCTCTCTGACTTCGAGGGCCCATCCTAGATTTTTAATTGTGTTTGAATGTTAGTCGTTGGCATTCGCTTGGAGTCTGTCTCGTTTCAACGGGCGGGACGATGGACTCGGTACTGACTGCGCGGTGACTGTTTTTTCGGGGCTTTTTTGTGATGGGCCTGACAGACGTGGCAGACGTGGAGCTCGAACGGGATGAGGGCATTGCGGGGGAAATGGCCCCCGAAGGCGTTCTGACCGTTTTGGCTCGGCAAAATGCCAAATTGGACCTGAGTGACACCACTGTGATGCCCTTGCCAAAGCATCCAGGGGCGACCCTGCGTAAAAGAAATTTGGAAAATTTGCCTGGATTCGCACAGTGCTAAAAACACTGATACAGCGTACTTCGTGAAGGCAGAGAGAGAGAGAGAGAGAGAGAGAGAGAGAGAGAGAGAGAGAGAGAGAGAGAGAGAGAGAGAGAGAGAGAGAGAGAGAGAGAGATGAAGCAAGGAGGTGGTATTGTTTGCGAGGCCGGCCGCTAATTGGCCACTTCGTGGTTCGGTCAAGGAGGGCGCCTTCTTAGCCTCTGCTGCCTCCATTGCCCCTATTTGCGCATCCTGCCTGCGGTTATCAAAACTCCTGAATAAGCAACCACTCCGCCAAACTAGTGGACCTTCACCTTTTGTTTTTCTCTGCTTTCACCCGGGATAGCAATGCCGCGGTGACCCGGCGGGGGCGGTGCGTGGCGGTCCGAGTTCAACTCCCGCGGGGCCCAAATTTGGAACTGTCGGCAGCGAGTCGTCGTTCTGAAGGAAAGGGGGGGGGGGATGTAGACCGGATGAATGCGCTCATGATCGCAGCTTAAATTATTAGCCGTACTCGTTGTGCTATCGGCGGCGCCTTCCATAATTCAGGACGGTGTTACGCCGTGCCTGCGTAACAGGTATTCAATGCACCAGTCCCTCCCGCTGCCTCCCACTGTGTCGCTCCCCATTCCTCACAGACCATGCTTTGTTCGCCCCTCCGTTTGTCTCTTATTTATTTTCATTTAAAATAAATTGAGTGGTTCTGGTAAATTTAAATTTGTGCCAACTTTTATTCAAGTCCATTTTCCTCGCTTCTTCCACTCTTATTCCGCGGTTTGTTGAAAATTTCCGGAGTTTTATAACGAGTCAGGGAAGTGTCATGGGAAATAAAGCCCAAGAATCGGATTTTTTTTTTTTCGCCGGCCGCAGTGAGATATTTCTCCTCGGTTCTCTTTCCCTGTCTGCCTCTGGTGACACTTGTCTTATTTTCGGCGCAAACCGACACCGGCTGGGGTCCTCGTTGGAGGGCAGCTCCTTATCAATCTCTGCGTCGAAACCCAGTGGGACCGAAGGCGGAAAAAAAATTCCCCGCGATGGGATTTATTAGAATACAACGAGGAGCCTCTTGAGGCGCTTATCCATCAGTTGATTGGATGAAGTCGGGAAATGCAAAGGCATCGCGATTGCCGGGTGGTTTTTGAAACCGCTCAGGTCGAATCGGTTGAGTCCCGTTTAGCCCTTCTTGAGGTCAAAACGCCGCTTTAGTTTTGGCCGGCCGCGCCGGTCTTCTGGCCCACTGTGCGCTCTTCCGAACCCACCCTCGCGGCTAGGATTGTTTCAGTAAAGTCGCCTTGCAAATCAACTTGCAGTGTACCGGCCGTGGAGGCACGCACAGAAAGGGGGGCCAGTCCCCACGGAGGGGGTGGCCGCCAGCGCGCCCCGCCCCGCCCCGCCCCGCCACGCCCCGCCCCGCCACGCCGCGGCGTGCCCCGCACTGCAGACGATAGTTACCCCCTAAAAGCGAGGCGGTCCTGGAAGATCGCCGCAGATTCTCTTCCTAGCCGGAGCGGATCCCGAGAGTCCTTGCTCTGTCTCTCTCGCACCCACAGTGGACGCCCCATGAGTGCAAGGTCCGAATGCACGCGGGCTGCACACTGTCTGAGAGCAGCCCATCAATGTCAAACTAATGCTGTCGGATTCAAAACCCAATTTTTTAATTTTTTTTTTTTCAGTGTTTCCCGACTAACGCGTGCAACACGCGTGCCAGCGTTCTCTTCTCACGCATCAAGCGCCACTTGGGGGAAGAATAGTCGGAATCCTTTTGTCATTCCAGTTTGTTCCCCTTCCCTTTTTCCCTCTCTTTTTTTCTGTCGGTGGTTGCCACCCTGTTCCCCTTCCTTGCTCGTGGTGGGTGGCGCGTTCATAAATTAAACACAGTGTGTTCCCTCCACCCAGCCCACACATGCGCGCGCGCACTCACACACACACACACGCGCGCGCGCGCCACCCTCTGGTGCTCACGGAATATGCCCAGATCCCCATGACCTCACTGTTCCAAATAAATTGGGAAATCTCGGGAAATGAAATCCGAAGCTTCGTCAGGAATTTCCCAGGGCCTCGTTTAAAAAAAAATATTTTGAGAAAAATGATACAAACTAGAAACGTAGGAGGTTTCGTAATTTTCCGAAGATCGGAGGCAATTTTTTTTTTCCAACAAGTCCCCCAGGGAATTTCCGCAATTTTTCTTCTGTGGCGGAACCGAAGGACTGTAGTGTGGTTTATTCCGTGTTGCAGGCGGGCCGGTACCCAACACGGGCCTGGTGCCGAAGACCAAGAACTCCATCTCGGTGCTCAACTGCCTGACCGCCAGGGACCTGTGCTTCAACGATGTGGCGTGCGCCTCCATCCTCGAGCTGATCCCCCGGGTGTGCGGCCCGGAGCTGGGTAAGTTTGACAAGTGGAGGAGGGGGCATCATAGATTGCGGAGTTGGTGCGCCCTTTCCTCGGAACATCGGGATATTCTCGGTTCTGTTCCTCTGCTTTTACAGGCAAAACGACAAAAAAAAAAAAACAAATTAAAAAAAAAAATGTCAATAAGATGTTTATTTTTGTGCATAGACCACATTTTTTTAAAGTCTTTCTCTTATATATATATATATATATATATATATATATATATATATATATATATATATATATATATATATATTATATTATATATATATATATATATATATATACGTACCCATTGGTGTATGGAAGAACGGGGATTCATAATGCAGTACCGAGGGAGGGTGCCAGGGCGGTCCGCTCGGAGAGGACTGTGTCCTGCTTGGGGGGGGGGGGGCATGGCACCACCCTCACAGGTGCTCCACTCCGACCCTATAGCACGCCACTGCCCCCCTGTGGGGCCACCAGCCCCGCCGAACCCGTGCACTCCGGTCAGGACGCACCGGCCAGGCCCCGGCCCCTCCTTAAAACCACGCCACGGGCCGCGGAGGAGGTCTTGTTCGCCGACTGGGCTTCAGTCTGTCTGCTTCTGACAGAACACATGATTGCTTGGGAGCAGTTTAACTCCCTGGTTAAAAGTTGACAGAGTCGGGGCACATTCCAAACTACGCCCATGTTAAACTGTTGTGTGAGGCCCCGAGGAAGTTGAGCTCGGCAGTACGGCCAGAGAGAGAGAGAGAGAGAGAGAGAGAGAGAGAGAGAGAGAGAGAGAGAGAGAGAGAGAGAGAGAGAGAGAGAGAGAGAGAGAGAGAGAGAGAGAGAGAGAGAGAGAGAGAGAGAGAGAGAGTCGTGCTGCCCTGCAAAGAAAGGAAGTAAAGGGACCGTGACAGAGTCGCCATTTGAGTCCCTAACGGCCCGGCGCATCCGCATACCCTCCCCTCCCACTATTTCCTGCGACACACACACACACACACACACACACACACACACACACACACACACACACACTGGACGTCCCCTTCATTTTACAACCCCAGTCTGCGTCCACTCACGTGTTCGTCGACAGTTTATTCATGAAAAGGAACTTTTCGATGTCGGTGTGAATGGATGCAGCCACTCGCCGGGCGAGTTTACAAGCAAGCCCTTTTTGACAAGAACGCGAGGCTAGCAGCGTTGCCGCTGCCCTGTCGCGAGGCTAGCAGGAAAGCCGTGAATACCGCAAGTGAGGCGTAGTCGTCCATTCAAACTTGCGGTGCGCGAGGCACGATGCCGCGCCCTTCTTGAAAATTCCCCACTTTGTAGGGCGATGTTGTCGTCCTCCGGTGCGTGAATGCTGATTGGTTGAATCAATGTGGAAGTCGCGGCCGTTCGAGCGGGCGGGACGGTAACAACGTGTTTGTGAAAAGCCTTTGGCGCGTGACGGCAACTTTTGGATCCGATGATACTTTTGTCGTTCTCCCAGCGCCTTGCTCTGCCATGCCCTGTGGCGCACGAATCGTTTTAAGCATCGCCGGCGCTGAGTAGCTTAGCTTGTTACGAAGTCGTTGCACAGTGGGCTGGTCGAAGGTGGGGGTGAGTTCGGCAAGGTTGGTCCGCCACTGGTCCCTCATTGATCATAGTTTGAGGAATACCTTGTGACACTTGATAAGTGCCTAGGGAGGGCCTGGCGCTGTAGGCGGGGTGAGGGGTTGAACGAGGCCATCAGGCTCTGCAAAGAAGATACCTCCGCCAGTTTGTCCTCATTACCTTGTGGACATGCCTCTCCAATTCTTTATTTTTTCAAACGGGAAAAACGACGATTTGAAATGCTAATGATGCACTTGGTCCCGAACGTGCCTGTACCCTTCTGAAATAACAAACTTGATTATCAGCAAAACGAGGACTCACGGCGTTTTTCTTCTTGTTTGACAGTGGCTTGCTCCACCGTGACTGTGACCAAGTGCCAGGCTGCGATCAAGACCCTGCAAGCCTTTCCCTTCTTCAACCCGACGTGTCTGTGCCGAGAGCCGACCGTGGACCCCGAATGCAACTCGTTCCGAGACTTCCTCTACGACCACCCCTGCATCTACGTCCTCAAGAAAGGTGAGTTCCTCCTCATTCTCTGTGGCGGCGGTGGAGTGACCTCGTTACGTCATTTTGTGGACACAAAGCAGGGGCTGAGGCTGCGGGCCAACCACTGCGGCATCAGCCATCGCGTACACTCGTTCATTTGAATCTCATTTGCATCAGGTGTATGAAAATAGAGCCCCTTTGCTCTCCTCAGAAGTCTCATTTCGTCATGCAAATTGCACCGCTGCACTGCAAAAACTGACGCAGCGTGGGTTCGATGCAAGGCAAAGTTGTGGCGGTGTGTTGGACCGGGGGAGAAGTTTGTTGGGCAGCTGTTGCGCGGGACAGAATGCCCAAGGTGTAAAGGAAGCAGGGGCTTTAGTTTGTTCCGGACGCGGTTACAAATTCAAATGGAATTCGTCGTTGAAAGCCAAGCGAAATCGGGGCGATGGTCGTCCACTTTCACGCATCCCTGTGCCTGTCCATCCACAGACCAAAGTTTTCCGGAACTGTCTTCATGAACTGCATGGCAGGCGGCCTTCCCACAGTGCCTTCTCATCGCTTTGAGCACGCCGTGCCCGCTCCGGTCCACGAAAAGAAAAGCGTTTGCTCTGAGACGCCCAGATTTGTGGCCATTTTAGAAGTAGACGGTCAACACCATCAGCCGCATCAAGTAAGCGGCGTGCTGGGAGTGGGGGTAGCGGGGAAGGCGTTCTGGGGCACCGAGGCATAAAGCTCCAAAGTTCCCTCGAAGGTTTGAAACTTGGGGGGACCGGCCGTAAAGTACGTCTGGCACTACTTAAAGGCGGGAACGGCATGCAGTCAAGTTTGGCCGTCTCTGGCCGTGGGCGCCGTGAGGGTAATGAAGATGGGATGGATTCCCGACGCCATGCAGGAAGTGTCCACCGCGAGGACGCCGAGGAGGTTAATTCCGTTAAAGGTTCCATTTAAAATATGGCTTTAAAAAATGAACAAAAATATAGGCTTAAGTAAACTACAATGACTACCAGTGTTTGTTTCATTGAAAAAAAAAATAAAATAGGGAAGAAAATGGTGCAAAAGAAAGAGCCTTTACACCGCTCGCCGGCTGCTTACTGGACTGCCTGCGGGGATGCCTGCTCTTCTAATTATGCGTTTCCTGCTCCTTCTTCCCCGCCAAGGCAATTAAATCTGCGTTTGTGTTTGTTCCGTGTGTGTGGCCGATCCGTGTCTCTTCCGAGAGAGAGAGAGAGAGAGAGAGAGAGAGAGAGAGAGAGAGAGAGAGAGAGAGAGAGAGAGAGAGAGAGAGAGAGAGAGAGACAGAGAGAGAGAGAGAGAGAGAGAGAGCCAGCGAGGGCTGTCCTGACGAATGTTTTCGCTGTGTTTACACCGTGTTGTACACTCCCGTGACTGACACTCGATTTTAGCTGGGCTAATTTGCATGCGTGTTGCTTTATTGATGTTATTGGCCGAGTTGTGGGGTTGGCCCGGCTCGGCTTGGCTTGGCTCGGCTCGGCTCGGCTCGGCTCGGCTCGGCTCGGCTCGGCTCGGCTCGGCTCCGCAGCCCCCACGGTGCAGCGCGGCACCACCCTGACCGGTGAATTATTGAAAGGAGCCAGTGACACTGCAGACACTCCCGTGGCCTTCTCACAACACACCACAATATTGTCTCTCTCTTCCTCCCGGCGGCTTCCTCCCTGCTTCCCTCTCGGCGGCCCTTCCTTCTTGCTCTGACCAATCCGAGCGCTCCTTTCGCAGCGGCTCGGCTCCGCGTCCGGCCAATGAGAATGCCCGGGCCGCCTGGCGTCCCTTCATGTTGCAGCCCTCGTGCGATGCCCTGCACTGTTTTCACTTTTCAATAATGCACGCTGCCAGCATTGTTTCCGTCCGGACATCATATCTGAAACAGTATATTTTGTGTGAATCTGCGCCGTTGCTGCTTTGACGTGCTGACAGGCTGTGCTGTTAATTTGGTTCGGTGCAGTGTGGCGGGGCGGGGCGGGGCGGGGCGGGGCGGGGCGGGGCGGAGGCCCAGCGCAGCGGCAATGGAACCCAGGGGAACTCGCATTAGCCGCCAGAGACCCGCTCGCCTCAGACCAATCGGAAGGGACCAGCAGCCAGCAGGCAGAGGGGTGGGGAGGGCACTGGAAAAAAAAGATGAATCAAGGCGACTTGCTTGTCTTGACCAAATCTTGGTGAAGAAGAGTTCAGTCTGAGTTGACATGTCTAAAAAAATCAGTTAAAATTATACTAGATTTAACAGAGTTTTTTTTTCGAGTGGGTGAAGCCAGGTCTTAAGACGCTGTCTGCATCACCCTCTGTTCGAAGCAGTGCGTTAACGAGGTGCTGAGACACTGACGTCACTCTGGGTTGTGCAAGTCACGAGGCATTACTCCGGTGGATGCCCGGTGCATTATGGGGCCGTTGTTCGCAGAGGGCCGCATTATGTCCGATGACGCTATCCGCACTGCGGCTGCAACCCCCCCCCCCCCCCTTCCGGGGCCCTTGCCCGCCCCTACGCACCGCCCTCCAGGTACTCGGTACCTCAGCCGTCGCCTACCTTAAAAAAAACGATGAATTTCTGTTTCATTCTTTCGTCCTTTTTAATGCATTTGCTTTACCATGATCAATGCTGCCAAAATCTAGCGCATTGATTGCCAGTCGTGAAACTGGTTTCCCGCTCCGCTTTTCCTTTTCTTCGGGTTGGCTAGGCGGCTCGCCGCGGCCGCCGTGGCTCGAACCCTGGCCCTCGGATGAATTATAGACCAGCCTGCACTCCACTCGGAGCCGGCAGCGGGCCGGCAGCCCCGCCCGGAAATATGATTAATCTGCAACAATAACCTTCGAAGGCTGATAATGGAATGCTAATGAATAATGACTAGCCGCCCATTCATCGCCCGCACTGCACTGCCAACTTGACGTCCGGACTGCCGACAGTACCAACACTACCCACTGCCAACTTCGCTTGGCATGACGATCATGCTCTCAACAGCTACCAGCTTCTTAGATTTTTTTATGTTATTTTTTTAAATTACCAAAACTTACAAATTACAAAAAAGCTAAGGATCGCAATTCCTGGGATTTCCCAAATTTTTCAACAGTGCCGCAAACTTAACGGCGGTACTTTTGCGGCTGTAGGCTCTTTAGCCACGGCCAGGGCGCAACACAGCCGAGAGGGACGGCAGGAGCTAGCTCGAGCTAGCGGGTTCCGGTGGGCGGCGCCGGCGGACCCCATCGGGAACCATGCCAAATTGGTGTCTTCCCCGGGTCGACTTGGCGCGGCTAGTCTTAAAACAAGGGCGGTTGCCGGAGGGCGGGCAGGCATCGACGTTACGAAGGTGCTCTGGAAAAAAACTAGGCCTCTGCCGAACTAGACGAAAAAAAAACAGCCAATTTTTTATGTTGCACCAACGTGTGCCCGCTAAGTAAGTGACGTCTTTTCCCCTTCCGTTCCAGAACTCGACCTGTACCCAGTGGAGGCGCTGACGACGTGCAACCACGCGCTGGCGGTGTGCAACTCGGAGCCCAAGTGCATCGCCCTGTTCGACCAGTTCAAGGCGGACTGCAAGGTCCGCGACAAGAAGTGCCGCATGGACAGCAGGTAAGATTTTCCAATTTATTTTTAGCGGTGTGTGTCTTTCTCAATGGCCGCGACGTGTCATGGGGAGGACGGGGGCAGGAGAGAGAGAGAGAGAGAGAGAGAGAGAGAGAGAGAGAGAGAGAGCGCGATCGAAGGAGAGGGTAGAATGTCCTCGCTCGGGGCTGGCCATTCCGAATAAGCGGCTAGGCTGTTTGACTCGGCGTGCAGTTGGTGTAAGCCGTTTGACGCGTCACCGCGGGGGCCCCCGGCTCGGACTGTACCCGAGGGGCCCCATGCAGCCAACGCCAGCTGGGGCGTGCAGCGCAGGCGGGGCCTCACATGCCCTCCGAAATCATCCCCCAGCCATTCTAGTGGCCGGGCTGCCGCCTCTCCCGCGCCAGCATGGCGCCAGCCAGCTCCTTTGACCTTTCCGACCGAGAGCCGGAAATCGAAGTAAAGCTCGCGCGTCTCTCCACGTGGGGCGGCCTGCATCATTTAGTCACGTCCGTCGCTGCGCTCTTCTCCTCGTTGGCGCGTGCCCCGTGACCCCGTGACCCCGTGACCTACTCGGCTCCGTCGCCAGAATCTATTAATAGACCCCCCCGCGATAAACATAAAACTATTGCTCCGCGTTAAAATGATTTTATTTTTATCCGTTCGTCCTATGATTATTGTTGTTGTTGTTGTTAAGCCTGCGGAGGGGAAGTCGGTGCGATCATCGACACTCGCCAATCAATTCCTGGACAGAATTGAGGCGGACAGGAAAAGAGAGTGGCCGGTTGCGCGGTAGAAGTGGCAAGGGAACGGCTTCCCCCCCTCCCCCCCCCCGCCGCCGCCTCGTCCAGTGCCCCTCCCCCTGCCCCATAAACGCCACTCACAGTTTGCAATGCGATTACCGAGGCGGCGGTGCGTCCGGCCGCCTCGTCGCGCTCCGCGTTGGCAGCGTTGGCAGCATTGGCAGCAGCATTGGCAGCAGCATTGGCAGCAGCATGGGCAGCAATGCGCCTGAGAGCCACGCAGCACAGTGGGCTGGAAGACCCTTGAGGCGGCCAAAATTCCAGACGCGTTTTGAGCTCCAGAGTCGCTGAATGGTACTCGAATCGAACGGGTGACCCCACCAATGGACTGCTCTCCGAACGAGGAATCCATTGGTGGGGTCACACGTTCGATGCGAGTCCCAGTAGCGACTCTGGAGCTCGAAACATCGCCTCAACGGTCTGGTGACCCACTGTGCTCCGAGCCTGGACGTGATGCAAGTGGTGCTTTGTTGGCAGGGAGCGGTGCTTCCAGTCGTGGAAGAACATGAGGAAGACGCCCATCTTCGGCTGCATCTGTCCCACCAACCACATGAAGCGGCGCTGCGACCGCATCTTCAGCACGCTAAACTACAACAGATGTGTCGGTGAGTCATCCTTACACCCGAAAAAATTGTGTTCTTGAAAAAAGCATCGCTACTGTTTTGCTTGCCTCAAGAACCTTTTTTTTTTTTTTTTTTTTTTTTTTTTTTTTTTTTTTTTTTTTTTTTTTGGAACGCCTTGTCAGTTACATTCTTCCCATCTGTTTCTCACAGTTCGAGGCCCCGAACGCTTCTTTTCTTGCAGCAAAAAATAAAAACGAGAAGGAAACCGGAAAAGAGGACGAAATATGGGTGAAACGCCAACCTCCCCTCTTGACGTGCAATGCCACGGCATTGAAACTGAAACAGACGTATTTCGTCTCCCTTTTATTACGTGCTCCCTGCGCCTCGACCAAGTACCTCCCGCCGCTCGACGCCCCCCCCCCTCACTGCCCTAACCGTTTTCCCTTCTACCCCACCCCTCACCTTGACAGCAATTTATCCCCCGCTCCCTTTTGGGGCAAACCGAATTAACCAGCGTCGGCCGTCGGCACAACCTGGGCCGCCCGGTTCATTGCAAGTCCCTCCGCAAGATTTTTTCCAACTGCACGGCGTGCTGTGCGCAGTGGGGCCGCTGTCAACGGCCTGGCCGCCCAGCACGCCATTCGGCCTCATCATCCAGAGGCACTTGTTGTGCTACTCGCTGCCCCAGTCGCCGCGCGTCAACAACGCGTTTAAATTTTGGGGTCGCCCAATTATGTGAAGCGCCCGTTTGCGTTTTGTTTTTCGGCCAATGGGGAAACGTGACCCGATTGGTGAGCCGCGGCCGCCCCGCCCGGGCTGGCAGGCAGCAGTGCTCGGCTCGGCTCAGCTCGGCTCGGCTCGGCTCGGCTCGGCTCGGCTCCCGACCGCCGCGTTTTTCGTCCCGAATGCCGGATGACTCGTTACTGGTGTGGTTTGCTGCGCCCCTGATGCTTTAACCAGTTTAGCGTGCATTCGGTTTGCTCCGTCAATGGGGCGTGCGGTTTCGTACGTGCGCTTGGCGCTGAGCGGAAATTAAAATAAAATCCTTTTCAAGTAGGAATTTTAAGCAAAAATTTCAGCAAATTTTTTTGGTTTTGTTTTTATAAAGCGGTCCTGTAAACGCTTTTTTTTTGTTGTTCTTTTTTTTATTTAAGTTTTTTTTTTATAAATACTCTTGCTCTCACCTGACAAGAATTATTATTAATTTTTTTTTTGCGGGTAAGTTGGCGGCAAGCAGGTTCCGCGCGGAAGAGGAGGGCAACTTTCCGGTCCAAAAAGTACCCAGGGGTCCGGGAGTCCGGGCTGCCGACCCGGCGGGAAGGAACGCGGTGGGGTTTTAGCGAGTTTGTAATTAAAGCGACAAAGGGAAGACCGCCTGCTGCCCGCCATGACTAACGCGCCCACACTGCCAGAAGTGATTGCTACGTCACAGTGGGTCGGCTCGCTGACTCGTGCCTCTTCGAGACTCGCGAGAAAATAGTGAGCGACATACGATCTGCTGGTGTCCTAGTCTTACTCCTCGGCGGCCACGTTCTGACGGGTTAGGGCGCGGGGGCGGGCGTAGGGGCCGGCGGAAGTGGGGGGGGAGGTCGTGTACCGCGGCTGGGTTTGCATTGTCCTGTTGGGGCCGCACGGCAAATACACGCCCGGCCCGCCCCCGCCACTCCGGACCCTTTTGATTACCTGGCAGTGGTGCCACCTCACAAACACCATCCGCAGCCCGCCCGGTGTAGCCAACCTCACCTTACTGTCAAAAAAATTATTGGATTCTCCCGCAGGACTTGTTGAGAAAAAAAAAGTCCATAAACGCCCATGTTTCTATTTTGTATGAGTTTTTTTCAAAACCGGAGTCTCCGGAAATTCCGAACGGAGGGGGCTTCGGATCGGACTCCATAATTTATTTTCAACGGTGCTTCGTTATAGTTTGCGAGCGCGGTTGGTTCTCGCACCGCTGCACCACCCCTCGCAGAACTGCCTCTCTGTCGCCTGCAGTCCGTACTCGCGTTTGAAAGCGTGGGCGGATGTGGTTTCGACCCAAATAAATAAAAAATAAAAAAAATAAATAAAAAAAAAACTACTTTCTTATTGAATGTGTCCTTCCAGCTGCTAACGATGAAATGACCATATTTTATTTAACTTCGCTCCCAAGTCATGTTATGCCGTGTAAGAGAGTGCCCTGCCGTCAATAAACAGCAACTTTAAATTTGCAGTTTTGGTCGTGTTGACCGAGCGATGTTGGCAGTGCTTGCCGGCACGCATGACGCGCTGCACATTGTTCCCATGGAGGCTGAACCTCGTCCCCACCCTGCGCCGACCCGACCCCAGTTTCCAGGCTCCAAAGCCAGCGCGCCAACCTGCTTTCCTTAAACTGGGTTTGGCTTCATTCGAGGCGCGAGCCTTGGAACCGACAAGGGCCTGGCAAGGTGGAGCAGCGGGTCATGAAGGACGTTTTGTCTCGCCTTGAGAGGCGACTGGTGCGGCGAGGACCCCGCCGGCGCCTCGGCCACTGCTCGCCCACTCCCAGGACAGCCACTCCATGCCGCCTCGCCGGCCGCGCAGTCAGCCTGCAGTGCTGCGGGTGGGCCACACGCGGGCGTGCATGTCTCGCGGGCGTGCCCAGCCACGCGCGCGCAGGCGCTCGCTTCAAAAAACAATCAACCGGTTCGCCTTTCCCTGCTGGTGTTTACTCGCACGATTTCTGTCGAGGCCGCGGCACCAGCGGATGAATGTTGTCTCTGTGTTGTTCTCTCGGTGGTCGCGCGGGTTCGAATCCCGGCAGGTGCCGCGTGTCGCGTCGTTGCGTCCCCACGGCGCGATGCGAGAGGCGAGGCGATCGCGGAGGAACACGCAGCGCCCCGCGCCGCGTTTCGCGGAAGAGGGTCGAGGCGGGAATTCAATTTTGAGACCCGGCGGCGCCCTCGCGCGACAAGTACCTACCAATCCGAAGGGAAGACCTGCGAGGCGAGTTGCGGCGGCCCGACGCGACTATCTCTGTCTCTCTCGCACTCGCACATGGCGCCACGCAGTGGGACGGAGTTATAGTTTGGATTCCAGCCTGCAGTCGAAGGGGAGCGAAAATTCGGTCGGCACAGCACGACACACACACACACACACACACACACACACACACACACACACACACACACACACACACACACACCTTCCGGGGCTGCTTTCCTTGTTGTTTTTGATGCTGTTTTGCGTCCTCAGAGCGTGTCTGTGCCGCACGTTCCGTCCCAATGACACCACCGTGCGTTCCTCTTTCCGTCGCCTCGCCGGATTCCGCCGCCTGGAGGGAGGGGCGTGGCTTCTAGGCCTTCGGCGGCGTGCATGACAGGGACGGGTGACCCGCCGGCCCACCGTGCGCCGTCTCTCTCGCTCGCACACGGGCCGGTCCGTGGGTGCGACAGAGAAGCAAAGCCCTTCAGCCCTCCGCCCAAGTTAATCGTCCGTCAAAAGGGACTCTAATTGTCCCATCAAATTATACGGGCCTGTCGGCCTTCCGGGTCGGCCAAGTGCAACGGGCACACCGCAGGAAACACTTCTTGAAGAGGGAGGATTATTGACTTCAAGAGCCGTTCAAGTGAGTCCGACTGGGCGCCTCCAGGACGAGAGAACGACCGAACGTGCAAACATTGTTTGAAACTGCAACTTTTCCGATGCCGCGGCAGCCCTTCTTGTGATTTCCTTGTGTGTGGGGGCGAGGGGGGGGGGCGGCGTTCTGCACGCGGCCCCTCAGCGGCCTGGAGTTAAGAGCCGGCCCTCATATGCCGAGGCCCTGCATCACTTATGCAGTGGATTGCGTATGCATGCTCTTCCCTCGTGTCTTCACTTCTGCTTCTCTATCATTTTTACCTTTCTTCTCCATTAGGCTCGCCGCTCGGTCGTATCCGTCCGCGGCGCTGAATACCCTCGGCAATCAGTGTGCGACATTTTGTTTCCTTCCTGCAGTCGTGAGTGCGTAGACGTTGTGTCTTCCAAGGCATGGAGTAACAGTGAAAGATGACGTATGAATGTCAGTTTAAAAAGCATGTCACCCCTTCTGAAAAAAAATGTATTCTATTGTTGCGTTAAAGTTGCTTTCCTTGCGTCTGGGCTCGGTGTGTGAGAAGGACCTCGCGTGGAGTCGATGGTTCGCTTCTCACTGGCGGAATGCCCGTCCATTTCTTTTTCCCGCCGGGCGGCGTGCGGCTGGCAGGCAAGGTGTAGGGTTCGGCGCGCCGGTCGGTGCGAGTGGTAGAGCACGCCGAAGGAAGGTATCGATTCGTGTCCGTCGAGTTCGAAGGGGGTTGTCTGGGTGATAGCCGCTCGCTGAATCGCCGCCACGTCGTTCGAAAGCCACGGCCAAGTCAAGAGCGTTGCTTCGCCGCACAGTGGGTCGGAAGACCGTATTGAGGCTGGCTGGCTGGCTGCCTGCCTGCCTGCCTGGCCAGAGTTGAGCGTTTTTAAACATATCAACTGTTAAAAGTGAAATTGGATGAAGATTTTATTTTCACCTCCGTAAATTACAACCCAAAATTTAAAAAAAAATAAAATAAAAAAAAATTGGTATGAGGTTTTTGTGCCGCCGCGGTTGGGGGACACTGTTCGTGACAGTGCACCCCTCACCTGGCGAGCGCCGGGCCGCGTCGAAGCCCCCTTTAAAGCAGACATATTGCCGCATTTTTCCTCCTTACGTGTCGTCGATATGAGACTTTGAGCGACGCGATGAATAAGGCATCTCAACGCAATCACCATCGGCCTGACAAACGACGACCGGGGGATGGGACTCTGGGTGTGTGTGTGTGTGTGTGTGTGTGTGTGTGTGTGTAGGGGGGTGCGTGTGTGTGCGTGTGTGTGTGTGTGTGTGTGTGTGTGTGTGTGTGTGTGTGTGTGTGTGTGTGTGTACGGCGACCGCCAAACCGGCCTGCCGCCAGATTTGCCAGTTCGGTCACGCCCTCAAAAAGGAGTCGGGCCTTCCATGTGGAATGAGTCTGTTTGGTGCCGCCCCGCCGCCAGTGTTGCCACCACACAGGCAGGTCGACTGATGTGCCGGCAGGGTTGCCAACCTCGGCGTGCGAGGCGCTGGATGATGCACGCGCCGGGCCGCGCCCGCCTGGACCGGTCTATTCGTTTTCCCCCCATTTCCGGCATTAAATTAAAGTTTTGATGGGGACGCGCTGGTGATTGGCGAGGCGCCGGAAAGCCAATGATTAGCTGCGCAGCCTCTTAACAGCGGACAACACTACCAGTCCAAAGCCATTGGACAGCGGACATTTTCGAGTCCAGAAACCGTCAAATGGGATGCAAACCCACCGTGGAGTAATCTGCCACAGCGGAACGGGACCCGAGGGCCGGCATGGCTAAGACGTTAAACCGGCGCGCTTCCTGGGGGCGGCCAATTGGTAGGCCGTCTGGGATGCACACACACACACACACACACACACACACACACACACACACACACACAAACACACACAGACCCGTTATGCGTGCGGCTCCGTTATGGCTTCTGGCGGGGAATCCAAATGCACGCTCGGGGGCCGTTTCCAAACGCAGCCCTCGGGAGGGGGAGGGGGTGGGGAGGCGGGTACAGAGGGCGGCATGCCCCGCCCGGCTGGTCTCATGGACTGTCGATTCCCAGCAGTGACGTGCTGGTTCGACATGGCATGAGCGGCGGCGGTTCCATACAGCAGGCGGGGACCTGCACTTCGCGGAACTCGAATAATTCGGGATGCGGGGAACGCCATTCTACTCCCCGCCGGTGCAGCAGCGACGGTGAGCGGCAGTCTTGTTGTCTGCGGCGGTCTGACGGCGCATCCTTGTCCTGCAGGCTATGACGCGGTGGAGCCCGAGGCGGTGGGCGAGCAGACGCAGCTCTCGTTCCGGTCCACCTGCCAGACGGCCCTGGACGCCTGCTACCAGAAGTTCGCCTGCAACCGCGCGCTCAAGCCCGTGCTGCGGCACTGCTCCGACTTCTCGCGCTGCTCGCAGCCGCAGTGCCTGGAGTCGCTGCAGCAGTTCTACCGCACCATCGACGTCAACAACTCGGTGGACATCGCCTTCTGCCAGTGCAAGTGAGTACGGGAATCCGCAACCACGCACCTCCAAAAAAAAAGGAGAAAAATTGAGAAAAAAAATTATAGTAAAAACAATTGTAAAATGAAAGTTTTTAAAAAAGGTAAGAAAAGGCGAAATTTCGGTGATTTTACAGGCCAGCAGGGCAATACTCTTGTCCAGCTGGTCTTGTGCCAGCTGGTGCGTGTGTGGGGGGAGGGGGGGGGAGAGAGAGAGAGAGAGAGAGAGAGAGAGAGAGAGAGAGAGAGAGAGAGAGAGAGAGAGAGAGAGAGAGAGAGACGCAGAGAGGGGTGGCACCAAAATAAGCACCATGTCGATGCGCTACCCACCCCCCTCGCGACGCCCTCCGTCAGTCTGTCGCTCTGTCTCTCTCGCACTCGCGGGGCGTACCGTACGGGTGCGAGAGAGACAGAGCGAGGAAGCAGGCGAGGGGGGCGTCCTGCCCGAGTCCTGCCGGGGGAGGGCTATTTCCGAGACGGCGGGCGAACGCCCACCAGTGGTTCCGCTCGCACCCCGGGGCGTCCCGCGGGGTGCGAGCGAGACAGACAGCGACGGCAGTTCGGCCTCACTCTGCAGCTTCGCCCACTGTGTCCCCGCCGGCCTTGTTCGACGCGGACAGGCCGCCTGACCAAGTGACTACACGGCCGGGCGAAGGCGCCACAGCACGTTGCTGCTGCTGCTGCTTGCAGTATGGTGCGTCTCCGTCATGATGTGTCCCTCGAGTAATGGACAAATGAACTAATGAACACGCGAGTGCGCTGGGAAAAGGAGCAGTTGAGGCTGACGCGTCGCGAGATGGTGTCTGTTGTCATTGGATTGATGTTGCTCATGGTGTCTGCGCTCTCGGAGGAGGAGTAATTGAATCTATTTCCTGGGGGAGAGCAAGAGAGAGAAAGAAAGAAAAAGACCACCAGCAGTCAGCTCGCTGCGTCGCTTCCCTGTGATGAGTCCATCGAGTGCAACAAATCCTATCCCTTTGCTCTATTTTCCCGCAGATGTTGACTCAGTTCACTTGCAATTACGTCTGCGCTCGTTTCTTCCTTGTCGGAGTTTTCTGCGCTCTTTTGCGGTTTTTTTTTCTTTTTTTTTCTTCTTCTTTTTGGCGGGAGAGGTAGATCCGGGTCGGGGAGTTGGCGAAGCACTGCCTCCAGCTCGGAGTGGCGACTCAACGCGCACCAGCCGCGCTGTACAGGTACACTGTGTGCTAACGCCTCGCCACAATGGCCGCCTCGCTGGCCTCGCTGCAGGGATGGGCAAAAAGTGAGGGGAAGATGTTCGTGCCCCGTGAGATGATGGCCAGGTCTGTTGGTCTACACGGGGAGGGAGGGAGCGGGGGAGGGAGAGAGAGAGAGAGACAGAGAGAGAGAGAGAGAGAGAGAGAGAGAGAGAGAGAGAGAGAGTGAGAGAAGGAAAACAGTTGAAAAATATTCGGTGTGAATTGAAAAATACTCGGTGACGCGCGCACACACACACACATGTACACACTCACCACACCCACCCTGTACACACACACACACACACACTGAGAAGAGCAGACAGGGCCCCAGCGGGATGCGAATGGAGGGGGGAGGGAAACAAGAGAATGGGTCGTTGGCGTAGCGCAGGGTGCGAAGGGGAGCGGTGGGGGGCAAATCACCCCGTGGACTGCCACAATCTCTGTGTCAGCAATCGGGCAAACTAGTGTGCGGAGGTTAGGGCAGGTCTGCCCCAGAGGCGCCCCTCTCCCAGCCAGGCGGTCTCACTGAGGCCAGAGGTGGCCCTCTGTGCCATCTATCATTTTCTTAAAAATAACGAGCCTCGTGACTCGAGGCTTTCGCCCCCTTACTTTGTCTCGCTCTGCACCGCGGCGCGCAGAGAAGCGGGTCTGGCGGAGGGAGAGAGTTTGGAGGCTTTAAGACGGCGAGTCGGTGCAAAGGTCAATCAGCCCTCCCTTCCACTGCACCTGCCCATGTTATCAGACTGGCCCGCTTCTGGTGGAGGAGGCCCCGGTATTTGTACAGGCGAGGCGGGTTGGCCTGGCTGCGCCTAGCTGGCAGGCAGGCCAAGCTGTTTTTCAATCCACACCGCTTTTTTTTTTTTTTTTTTTTTTTTTCAATTCACACCAATTATTTTTTTTTAAATGTCTTTGAATTTTATTTGGGTTTGGGGTTTGCCACCCTGCCTCTGTAAGTGCCCCCGGGCGGGGCTCCTTTGACGGCGGATTAGAAAGGCTGACTTGGGGCCGCGGCCCCCGGCCCGCTGCCCAGTGGGACAGAGAGACTCTCTCGCTGCCGCGGCGCGCGGCCCGTGGGGGCGCGAGAGAGACAGATCCCGCAGGTGATAAAAGGCGCGTGCGGATTAGCGCCGAGATATGGCGCCGACGTAATTAGTTTATTTCTCAGAGTGTCGGCAGTAAAAAGTGGCTGGAACGAGCCGGGCCCTCACCGGCCCTCACCGGGCCTCGCCGGGCCTCGCCCCCCTCGACCGGAAATGACACGCTGAATACTTGAGCAGCATCCCCCTCCCCTCTTTGTGCTACGCGCTTCATCAAATGGTGGATTTCCGGAGGATCCCCCCCTCCCCCCTCCCCCCTCCCCCTGTGCGCCACGCCCCTCTGCGAGGCTGTAACTCAATACCTGTAACGTGGTTTGTAATCCTGCTCGCTGGATAAAGAAGAAGGCGCTGCCCCATTCCGGCGCCGCGACCGTTCTTGCCTCCGCTCACAAGGCGGGAACAGAGAGCACACTTTCAAAAACATTTCCAATCATTTGTTATTTTATTTAGTTTTCTTTTTTTTTTGAATTTTAGTTGGGAGGTCAAATTTTGCAAGTGTGCTACTCCACGAAACTTGACGGTTGCACTCAATCTGTCACTAACTCCACCTGTCTCAATTTTTTTAATTTTTTTTTTTTGCTATCGTTTATCAATGATTTTGTGTGGTTGCAGGAAGTCGGAGCGCAACGGCGAGTGCAAGAGCGCGGAGTACAAGCTGCACCCGATCTGCGCGCAGCGGACTGAGGACGGTCGCCTGCCCGCCTGTCACACCCTGCCGGAGAAGTGCATGGAGGACCGCAACTGCAGGTCACTATCAAACTTTACAAATTTGGAAAAAAAAAAAGTTGAACTTAAAAAATATTTTGTAAAAAAACAAAATTGTAAAAAAAAATGGGAAAAAAAATTGAAAAAAAAATGAAAAAAATATTATAATATTTAAAAAAAAAATTATTAAAAAAATGGTATTTGTGTTCCAGGACGCGACTGGAGCGCTACGTGCAGGCCTGCGCGGTGGACTCGCTGATCAAGCGGTGCGCGGGGCCGGTGGACGACTGTCGCATCGCCATGCTGGGCATCATGGGCACGCCCCTCAAGATGAACTGCGCCTGCAGGGGCACCGACACCATGCAGCTCTACGACTGCCTCGGCTGGCAGCGCCTGCTCTGGATCAACCCTTGCGTCGGTCAGTGCCCACCTCACTGTTAAAAAAAATCGAGGAGAACTTGTTGAAAAAAAATGTCTCCGATCATCGGAAAATCCGAAACCTCCCATGTTCCTATTTTGAATGAGTTTTCAGCGGGTCCCTCTCCCCCACGCCGTCCATCGTGGCCCCGGAGCGCCCGGAGGCAGGCCCTGCCAACGCCACACCGGAGTCGAACACCGTCGACTCCCCCACTCGTTGTTGTTTTCCCGCTGACAGTTGTTGTTGTTTTTCAGAGGAGGCCAAGCAGGACTACCACATGCAGCTGCTGGCGGCGGAGCGCGGCGGCAACGTGGTGGTGGGCCCCGGCGGCTCCTGGGGCGCGCCCACCACCGCCCTGTCCACCGTGGTGGGCCCCGGCGCGCCCACCACGCCCGCGGTGCGCTTCCGCGTGGTGACTAGCGCGGACGAGGGCGCCCACCTGCACCGCAGCCACCACAACCACCACCGCCACACGCCGCCGCCCGCGGAGTACAACCAGGCGCTGGCGCCCGCCGCCGTCGCCAGCACCACGGCCCCCATCACCGTGGCGGCCGCGGCCGCGGCGGCAGCGCCGACCGAGTCCACGCCGAGCACCTCGCCGTCGACCACCTCCACCGCGGCCGCCACGCCGCCCACCACGACGACCACCACCACCACGGAGCCGCCCAGCACCACGATGGCCACCACGACAACGACCGCCACCACGACGACAACGCCGCCACCGCCGCCGCCGACTACGACGACGACCACCACCACCACGACAACAACGACCACGACCACCACGACCACCACCACGCCCAGGCCGACAACGTCAACAGAACCGCCGAGTAAGTCATTTACGTATCGCGGACTGCGAGCGGACAACCGCCCACATTGTACCGGCCGAGGGTCGCACCAAATAAAAAAAATAAAAATAAAAAAAGGACGGAATGCGTCGTGAGAGGCCGTCCACAATGTGACGTAACACCGTGTCGTCCGGTGTTTAGACTCGAGTAACGATGCGCCTTGTTTCCTCGCAGAATATTGCGTGCTTCAGCGGCAGCAGCAGACGAGGCACCTCATCAGGGAGGGCTCCGGCATGCGGGTGAGTAGCCGTGCGTGTGTGTGTGTGCGTGTGTGTGTGTTTGTGTCGCCACGTGGACATTCCATCCGTGGAGCCGAGACAGCGATTCCGAGACAACGACTTGTTGCCGTCCCCTGAACCCGCCGCGACCGCAAGACACTCAGTCCAGTGCTGCCACATAATTGGGCAAAAAATCCCACGATGCCTACCAGTGTTGAAAGGGTTGCCAACCTGAGCCCGCCTACTAGGCGGCTGAGGCTGATTCCGTGCGTCGCTCTGTCTCTCTCGCACGCCTCCGGCACGCCCTGTGAGTGCGAGAGAGAGACAGAGCGACGCAACGGCCTTGCAGGACGACAAGAGCCGCACCTGCCGCCGCTTCCTGACCGCGTGACTGCCTCTACGCGCGCCCTGCTATTGACCCCCCTCCCCCTCCCTCTATCCAAACTCACTCCCTTGCACACCGCGGGCTATATCCGATCCAATAGCGGCGGGGCCGGGCGGGGCCGGGCGGGGGCTGCGGCGGCGGCGGGGCTGTGACTGTGACTGCCTGCTCCTCCACTCGGAGCCCCCGCCTTCCTCTCAGACAACCCCGCCGTGCTCAAAGAGCGAGCGCAGGCGCGCGTGGTTCGCCACCGTGTTCTTGCTGTGTGTGCGATACGTGCGGTTTGCTTTTAGTTTGCGTGGCGGGGCGGGGCGGGGCGGGGCGGTGGCGCGGCGGGGTGGCGCGGTGGCGCGGCGGGGCTTATCAGAGGACACGAAAAATGTAGCAAGCAGTGAAACGGGGGCAGGCCAGCCGGGACAGGGGAGGGGAGGGGAGGGGGGCGTAGCCGCAAGCCTCGTTCGTTCTCCACTGGTCATAAATTAACAGCCGAATGTGTTTTTCCTTACGACTGCCAGCGCGGCGGGGCGGGGCGCTGGTGCGGCGACACGCCTCGAACAACACGGGGGCCTTGTCTTTCATCACGAGTGCAGTCTGCAACACCCGCCCCGCCCCGCCCCGCCCCGCCCCGCCTAACCAAGCGCTCCGCATCACCGTCGCCCTAAACCACGCCACCCTGCCGCGCCGCTATGCGCCCCTCCTCCTCCTCCACCGTGGTGCAATGATAAAATTTTATATTCATGCATGGTTTCATTATTCATTCGGAAAAAAAAAGATAGGCAGGACACTGCCTGCTGCGTGCCGGCCAGTGCAGGGTGCACTGGCCCACGGGGTATGTGCTCTCTCTCTCTCTCTCTCTCTCTCTCTCTCTCTCTCTCTCTCTCTCTCTCTCTCTCTCTCTCTCTCTCTCTCTCTCTCTCTCTCTCCATCGTACCTCGAGTGCGTGCTCGGGTTGGCCACTGCCGCAGAGCTTGGGGCCAAACTTCCCTTTGTCCTTTTTTTTTAAATATTTCTGGAGCAGCCAGCTCAAAGCTTAAAACAACCTGAACCACGCGTGTTTTGTCTTGGCTCTTTTCTTTGCCGACTGCCCGTGGCCCTCGTACAGTGCACGCCGTGCTGCGGCGCGGGGCACGGCGCCGGGATGACGCCCCAGGCAGCGTACCTGCGTGAGGCGGGGCGGGGCGGGGCGGGGCGGGGTCACCGGCTTCCGTCCGTTATGGGTCACACAGCCCCACATCGGCAGCAAGTACTAAAACCGTGACGCTGACACCCCTCTGCTCCTCCCCGAAGTTGCCTCTGCCGGCGACGACCCCTTGCCCCCCCGGCATCCCCCCCCCCCCACGCCGCCGTCGCCCCCGGCCCTCTGTTACCTGCCCGGCCGTGGCTCTAGCCGTGCCGTGCGCCGCACTGTGCGCCACTTCCCTGAGCACGCCCTTACTGCCACCTTTCTTCTCCCCCTCTTCCAGCAGCTCCGTTGTGATGTTTGCGATGAGAAATTTCTACCTCTGGCGCGCGCTGGGGGCGACTCGAGCGGGAAAAGGGGGGGGGGACGGACGCGGGGTGTTGTGGCGGAGAGGAGGTCGAAAAAAAAGGAAAAAAAAAGAAAGGTGCCCCGGCAGGAAAGAGGGGGAAGATTGGACGGGGGGTGAGACGGCGAAGAACAAAACGAAGAATTTATAGAGATCCTCCGAAATTGAGTTAAAGGGCGGCACCCACGAGGGTTGGGGACGGGGAGGTGGTGGGGGATCACAGAGCCGGAAAGGCAGAGGGGAGACTTGAGGTATTCTCAGTGACGCCGCCACGCCGCGCCCCGCCGCAAAGGTGCGGCCACCCCGCCCCGCCGCGCGTTTTCATGCCTTTTCATGAACTCATCACAAAAACCTTGAATAAATTGTTAGCGCACCGCGCCGTGCCGCTAACAGCGAGTTGAGTCGAGTCTAGCGCAGTTTGCCTGCGAGCCAGGGCCGGGCGGCCGGGCCGGGGCCGTACACCGCAAGCCGCCTGGGACTTGGGGAGCAGTTCAGCCGGTCAACCTCCTGCCCGGCGGGGCCCAACCCCGCCCCGCCCTGGTCACGTGCGCAGACCGGCCGGCCCGGGTTCGAATCCTCGTCCACCCCTTCTTTTCAACCTGCCGTGAATTGCCGTACTTACGGAGCCGGGACGGTTGCAGCGCATTCCCTCAAGAAACGGGCTCGACTATACTCCATGCGCAAGAGCCGCTTGGGTGCGGAGTATCGCTGGGCTCGTCGTGCCAGTGGCGTGTTCCCGTCGCTACCCCGCTCGCGAGAGACTCTTCCCCCGGCCACCAGGCGGCGGGCCCCTGACGGAGGCGGGGTAGGCCGCCCGCGGCACAGCCCTGCCCCACGGGACAGCATCGCGGCGTCCCAAGGCGGTCCAGCAGCCCTGAACGTGGTGGAGTGAGGCTCGCCCGAACCTAACGCCCGCCCCTCTCTGTTGCAGTTCCAGCGGCCAGACGAGCCGGAGTGCTCCGAGGTGTGCCAGTGCCACCCGGGGGACTCGCTGTCCTGCAACACGGTGTGCGTGGCGCGGACGCCGTGCCGCACGGACTACGCCTTCTACAACCACGCCTCGCCCGCCTACCAGGCGTACCGCGGCCGCTGCCTCTGCTACTCCGGCCGCTTCATCTGCATGCGTCCGGCGCCAGGTGGGCAGCGCGCTAGCTGGGTGGCCAGCTATTAGTATTAGTTCGTAAATCTTTATTATTGTCCATTATTGTTGTTTTTTAAATATTTTATCATCACTATTGTTGTTATGTATCTTATTAAATGGCCAATAATTATTATTATTATTATTTTTTTTTTATTTTTTTTTAAGTTTGGCCCACTGTGCTGACGGTCGCTCTGCTTGCAGACTCGTACTCGCTGCCGGAGGGCGTGTTCCTGTTCGTGGGCTACTCGGAGCGAGAGGAGGCGCTGCTGCAGGAGCTGTCCAACCTGACGGTGGCCGACGTGGCCGCCACGCTGCAGGACCACATGCGCACGGCGCAGGCGGCGCGCGCGGAGCACAACACCCTGGAGAGGGGCGAGCACGTGGAGGAGGGCCGCGGGGAGGTGCTGTGCTCGCTGCTGCTGCACAACGTGACGCGCGAGAACCTCATCCTGGTGGCCAAGCTGGTGCCGGTGAACGTGAGCGAGGAGCTGAGCGCCGCCGAGGCGCTGCGCCGCGAGAAGGAGGAGTGCGTCGGCCCGCTGCACGACATCGTCGAGAAGATCAACTCGCGGCACCCCGACTTCCACTCGCACCTGCTGCTGTCCATCCTCAAGCTGGGGCTGGTGGAGGTGCGGGTGCCGGACCGGACGGCGGCGTCCTCGGCGTCGCCGCTGCCGCCGCTGACGCCGCTGCTGGCCGTGCTGGCGTGCTGCTCGGCGTCCTGGGCGTTCTGGCCGCTGCCCCGCCGGTAGTGGCCGCGGCGCACTGTGCTGGCCCACCGTGCTGCCCTGCCGCTTCACTGTCGCCTCGAGCTTCTCGTAGCGCTGCCGCCTAGCTGCCGCCCTGCCGCCGCGGCGCGGGGCTGCTGGCAGCCTCCGCCCGGACCGCGGCGGCGTCGGGGACTCCATCTCAGCTTCTAGTCGACTCTGTCAAGCCATTAGCTCCTTCGGACAGCGGGTGGGACGCACGGCCCGCAGCGAGCGTTGCCTCGCACAATGTGGATGAGTAACTATTGTGATACTTCCGGCTGCAGTCAGCAGTGTCGGTGTAATTGTAAAGCCATGTAATTGTTGTAAAGTAATTGCGTTGTAAGGAAGCACGGTGAGAGGGGCGGGGATCCGTTTCCGCCCCAGCCTGGTTGCGACGACACCGTCGGACCGGGTCGAAACGAAAACATATCAGTTCCATTTCTTTTGAATGGAGCCTAGCGCATTTTTGCACGGTGTATAGGACGATGAGGTCGGCGAGGTTTTACGTCAGACCGAAATAGTGCAAGATATCATTTTTTAGTAATTTTTAACAAAGTTATGAATGCATTGTACAAAGAGATATCACTTGAATAGAAGTACTTCCATTGTTAAACATATCATGTTTTGTTTATTGTTAGAAAAGAAACAGTCCAATTTGTTAATTCTTCTAGAGTTTTACTCGCTAAATTCCTTGACTGGTTTTTGAATCAATTTGAGGGTGGAATGGAATTTTATTGAAAAGTGGATAAGTGAAGGGAGAATGTTTGATACTGTCCCGATTTGCAATTATCTACTCCCTTTTACTCTGTTCAATGTCCCCTATACACCACCCTTTGAACTTGAAATATGTAAAAATGATTTAGTGTGCAAGAAATCTTATTTCTTTCAATGCTGAGAGGGTTTCTGTAGATATATGGTATGAAGCATTTTTGCCAACGCCATCTTAACTTTATAAATTCTGAAAAATGTGCTGTAGACTGTTTTTACCCTATAGGGTTAAATGTTATAGATCATCTGTTAGAAGTAATCACCAATACATATCAAATGAACATATCAATGTGGATGGCATGTCTGTTAGATGGCCTTTGTGATTAGGGCTAAATGTGTATATCTTTTGCTATAGTAAGTATGTACTGTACAACACATATATTTTGATTATATACCTAGTTGTTACTTGTGTGGAGGAAGGGACAAGGAATCATGTTTTGATTAGTTTGTTCCATTGCAAACAGCAGTATAATGTATATCTCCCTGATACTATGGTTTCAGGTACACTGTTAACTGACATGGTGGGTCACTGTTTTTTGTACGTCTTTCCTCACTCCAGATCTCAGTTTGTTTCCCTCAAATCAAACATTTACTTCTTCATTTCATCTACCAGACTTAATCAATTTTTCGTTGTGACCTTTTTTTGACCAAAAAAAAAGAAAAACACCATGTGTCCTTCCTTAGCACTCTATCTATGTTATCTTGCTCAATATTTCTGATGTTACCATTTCCAGATCGCAAGGGTTTGTGCCATGTGCACTGTGCACATAATGCAGACAATGACCATTTTTATTGGTTCATTAAATACACAGGGGTATGACAAGGGACAAGACATCCAATCACTGTGTAATGCCATATCAAATATCAGGATATTACATATCACCTAGACATAAGCAGAGTAGATTTAAGGGGCTCACAAAGTGCCACTATAAAGTATTGAAAATTATTTGTGTCTTTGTTGCATACTGAAAAGATGGAGCTTTTGACAGTGTACTGTTGCAAGTATTATTTCCATGTCTATTCTGTGCTTTTGTTCCTTTTTTTTCTCTTGTCTGTTATTGAAAATGTTCAGGTATTTTGCATTTTATGTGACTTATTGTTGCATGTATTATAGACTAACCAAACAACATATCAAAACGTGATAGTCGATTTTGCTTCAAATACTGTTACTTTAAAGGGAATATTATTCTGGTGGCCTGGCAGAAATTTCTACCAGAGGTGATTTAACATTAAAAGTGAGATGGAAAGTTTCAATTTTTTTGAATATTACGTGAGAGTTTAATCAGTAAGTTAGAAAATACTGTGTTACTTTTATTCAATGTTTACTTTTGTTAACTCTTTTAGTCCAAAGTTGTTTTTGGGTTGATTCATTTTATTCAACTTGTGTTTCTCAGCAGCCAACTGAAACCTGAACACCACCATTATTTACATTTTATTCCAATGACGAAAGCGTAAAAAATATAGATTAAGCATTTCCTAATTGCAAAATTGTCAAATTTCAATGCAACTCCCTTGGTAGTTTAATTAGATGCTATAACTTACAAAGTACCTTGTTAGTTTCCCCTTGTGACAAAGCCAACAACGATGTTAATGGTTATTTTAGTTTAGATTTTTTTAAAGTGCAAAAATGTTGCTGGGAAGATTTCAGTTTGCATTTGAGAATATGCAGGATTCGCCATCTAGAAAAAATGCATGACAATGGTGAGTTAGAAGTAGCAGAACGCTGCTCCCTTAAGCTATGGTTCTATATTTAGTCGGATTCACAGGTAAACCTTCCATGTCCTTCGTTTTCCATGCGTTTATTATTTTGAAAACTCTGCTACACATGTATCAAATTAGGTTTTAACATGGGTATACTTTCGAATTTGTGCAAAATTTTATGGCTATTAATTTTATTTTACAAATGTGACATTCATTAAAAAAATGTTTGGAAAAGCCTAAGTACTGAGTAGGCTTCTGATGGACCAATTACTGATGGTAAAAAGATGTTTTACTAAAGGCTGACATATGTGTACGAATGTTAAGAAAGTTTCTACCATGCAGGGCTTAAAAAATCTTCAGTGATTTGATATTGTTGTGACTGTCACATAAACAAGATGAGTTGAAAGCTACAATGCATTCACATGGTGTACAATCACTTAATAAATGTGACGCTAAATTGATCCCCAAAAGTTGTTAAAAATCATCGCTTTATATTTTGCAGTAATGTTTGCTTTCAATTTTTTAGGAGCAGGATGATCAATTTCACTCTACCCCTCCTCTTTCTTTCACAATAAGGGATTTCTGTTCCATTCTTGTCATCTTGTTGAATTAATTCTGCTGCTGACCAAAACCCCTTTATTTCTGAATTTTCTTTACTCGTTGGTTCATACTTTTTAGACGTTTTAAAATTCCCTGTGATTCCGAGTTCCTTCCAGTCACCCGCTCATAATGCAACCTTCGCACATCACCTAACTCAATGTATATAAATCATGTACAGTGTTTAAAGAAATCAAATATGTATTGAATGTTGGAGGAATAAAAGAGAATTGCACGTTAATGAAACGAATTATTTTTTATTTTCATTTAGAAACATACCATTTTTCATCATTCACTATTTTCCGTTGGGAAAGCACATAGAATATTGAGTTGACTCTACCAGGAAACGACTGGCGATACTCCACGCGCCACGCGGCCATAAGTTACAGACGACACAGGGTATTGCCACAGGCTGTGGAAAGGGCCACGCGAAATGCCGTCCAAATTGGCCGAAATTAGATCTGGGCATTCAGTTGCCTCCACAGCGCGCGGAGAGAGAGAGAGAGAGAGAGAGAGAGAGAGAGAGAGAGAGAGAGAGAGAGAGAGAGAGAGAGAGAGAGAGAGAGAGAGAGAGAGAGAGAGAGAGAGAGAGAGAGACAGACAGAGAGACAGACAGAGAGAGAGAGAGAGAGAGAGAGAGAGAGAGAGAGAGAGAGAGAGAGAGAGAGAGAGAGAGAGAGATGAGATCTAGAGAAAGGTACAGAGGGAGAAAGGACGAGACGGAGAGGAGAGGCTGTGGTGTCACCAATTATGCGCCGCGAGGGGGGGGGGAATGATGGAAGGGGGTCCAATTGACAGCGCCTTTGAATGCTGCGACACCATCAGTGACACACATGCCGGCACCGCGCAACGTGCAGTACTGTACTCAGCGCCGACGGGGTGGCTCCTCCGAGGGCTCCTCGCACTCCTCGACGGCCGGACACAGCTGGGCCCGGAGCGGTGTCACACCCTTCCGCCCCTAACATGCCTGATGGGTGGGGAAACTTCCGAGGACTTTCCAGCAGTAAATAGGGGGCAGCGGTTGTCAACCTGTCTCGCGACCCACACGCCGTGCGAGAGACAAGGACGCGGTGCGGTGGAAGCCCTCCACAGCACGCGCGGCCAGCAGCACCGCCAGGCGGCCTTGACAGCAGCGGAGGCCTGAAGGGCGATCGCCAAGTGACGAGTGGCCTTGAGACAGAAGCAGGGCCTTGCAGTCCTGCAGGGGGCACACGTGGTCGCACCCGAGAAGTGTTGCGCATCAGCAAGTGCACCAGTGTCGATAGGGCTAACCTGAGCCCGGCTGCAGGCAGCCTCTCGCAGAGGCCGCCCTTCCCCACCCCCGCGGTGGCGTCCGGGCCCCCCGCAGCACCGGCAGTAGCCCCACAGGGCGGTGGCGGTGGCATTACATGGGCGCATCAAGGCGCCGCGGCGCCGCCGGCCGCGCAGTGTGGTGCCGGCAGCGAGCCTCGACGGACACGCCACAACCAGCAGAGGCCGACGTCCTCCGAGCCCCCCAACGCGCCCCGCGCCCCGCGCCCCGCACCAGTCCCGCGTCGCCCGGCCGTACCCACTTGTTGGCCACTTGCTTCACGAGCAGACTTCAAAGTGAGTACCAGCCTGCATTTCGTTTCCTCGTGTGACAACACAATGTCGTGAGCCACATAGGCCCTTGTTGCCACACACGACCAACAACAGTCCTCACAACAAATAAAAAGTACGGCAGGCATGGTGGTTATCCGGAGCAAAATGGGACAAACTGTCGAAAATGACGACTGTACCGGGTGTCGAATCCAGGTCCCGCTGCTTCAGAGCTCGACACCTCTACGCTCTCGGCCACGGTCGTTGATACAATGGCTTGGAAAGGCTGGATCTGCACAGTGTCGGATCCCATGCGTGTCGAAATAAGCAAAAGATATGACAGCATTCGAACATCAGCTCTCGGAGTTCGAAGTCGACACACATACGCTCTTGACCGCAGTGATGCACGACTCAGTTGACGCGAACCGGGGTATTTGAAGGCGGGCTTCCGTTTTCAGGGAACCCGGAGGAAAACGTGAAAATACGGCGAATCCCTGAAATGGTTGTGCGAATGCAAATGCACCGTGGAAAGGCTGCTCTGTCAGCTGAACTGTATACATTGTATGCAGTAAATACTGCATACATGCTATGTATACAGCAAATACTGTATACATGCCATGTATACAGCTAATGCTGCGTACATGCCCATGTATGCAGTAAATGCTGCGTACATGCTCATGTTGCTAGCGGTGCGGCTCTGAACCACGGACAAATTGGCGACCAGCTTGTCGCAAATTAAATGAACGTCCCTGCAGTCCAGCCCGGTCCGGTTCGCCACTGTTTTAAAAGGCTTTTCCTATTTTTTCTGTTCCTTTTTTCTGTTGCGGGAGGGCGCGCAAGATGACATTCGCGCTCGTTGGTTCGCGTCGGCCCAGCGACTGTTTAAAAAAAATCTCGGAAAGTCCTGGAGAACTAGTTGGAAACAAAATTGCCTCCGATCTTCGGAAAATTCCAAAACTTCCAATACATTTTTTTTTTTTTTTAAGAAAAACATTTTGAATGAGCTGCCGGGAGGAATAGCGCAATTTTTTTTTCTGAAAATGTCTTTCAAATGCGCACGGCTGGTTGCGGTCCACTGGGGAGCATGTGTTCTGGTCTGCTGGGGAAGTCCCTGCTTGACACGAGCAGAAGCGATTAGGTTGGACGTGGCAGTGGGGGTGGCTGGGGACCGGCGGGGGCGGCTGGCCCAAGGCAGCAGACGGATTCCGAGAGTCCTTTTCGTCGCACTGTCTCTATGGCACGGGACGCACCAAGAGTGCGAGAGAGACAGAGCGACAAAACGACCCCCCAGCCTAGGCAGCCAAGCCTGGGTGAGCCGACCTAATGGTGAGCAACGCTGCTGGTCTTGTTGTCCTGCGCGGGGCTGAGCATCGCTGAGCCGGCGCGTAAAGAAAGAGGGCCCGCAGCGCCCCCTGCGGAGACAACGTTATTGCGTGGCCGCGTGGCTGCTGTTGGAGCTGTTGGAGCTGCTTGTGGAGAAATTTGATGCCGAAAAAAAAAAGGGTGCATCACCGGGACTTGAACCCGGAACCCGCCTCTCTCCTGGCCTAGTTGGAAGCCACTGAGCTACCGAGATTCCTGATAAGGCGTATGGCCAGCGCCGATACTTCATGTAAGCCGCTATCCGAAAACACTGAAAAAAAAAACATGAAAAAAAATAGGGTAGCCAGACTCGAACCCGAGGGCAGTCGCCTCCGGACCCATTGCGCTGGTCGCTCAGCCACCAGGCTGTGCTCGTACTGGCACGTGCCTTCCCAACATCGCCTAGACCTGTGTACTCCCGCAAAATCTGATCCCCAAAAAGTGGGTGTGCAGCCGGCATCGAACTCCGGTATTTTGCAGAGGCGCGCGCATGCTCTGGAAACTGGCCACTGGGCGGGCCGAGGCTATAATACCAAAATATAATTTATTTAAATAAATAAAAAAAATTAAAAAAAAGTTCCGACGGGGTGCGCTCCTGCCCGCCACTCGCAGTGTACTTGGCCCTGACGGCGGCACGGCCAATGAGAAGTCTGGCGGCGTCCATGCGCGGACCGTCTAGAGCCGTCTAGCGAAGGAGCCGCACCCGATGGACCGGCATGAGTCACTTGGCGAAACATGTTGCACAACCCGCAACTGTTGTGACTGCTTGGCCGAGGACGCTCTCCCAGCGTCCACTCCATTTTCTGTGCCGTCGCGGAGCTGACGAAGCACTGCGAAGCACGCGTTTCGTGACCCGGAAAGCGCCGGGTTCGAATCCCCCCGCCGGCGTAGCATGTTCCGTGTTTTTTTTTTTTTTTTTTTTTTTTTTTTTGGGGGTGGTGACAGTCCTGCTTGTAAATGCTAAGAGGCGAGGGTGCGTCGCGTCCAGGTCGGGGCTTCCCCTATTTACACGAAAACAGACTGGAACAGGCAAATGCAATAATGTTTTTTTACAAGAGTGGCAAGGGAAAGGAATCAGGGAGTCAGTTGGGGTGTGGGAAAGGCCAAGTGGGAGGGAGAGAGGCCTGCTGTCCTTGTTTGGTCTGGACTGGCAGACGGGCAGCGGAAAAGAGGGAAAAAACGGGGAAAAACGAAAAAGTGAGGATTAGAAATGAATTTAAGGTCGCAGCTGCTCCACGCAGAGAGTCTGGCTTTAGACCCTGCGTTTTGTCTCCACCACCAGACCTAAGTAGTTGAAGGCGGCGGTGCGAGAGAGAGAGAGAGAGAGAGAGAGAGAGAGAGAGAGAGAGAGAGAGAGAGAGAGAGAGAGAGAGAGAGAGAGAGAGAGAGAGAGAGCACACTGCGAAAAAGCAATCACGCAAGCGTCGGTCACCCCGGGGGGAAACCCTCGGTCCGTTCGTACATTTGAATGGGATTTGGTTTTTAATGCGAACAGTGTAGCAGGCTTACGGCAGGACGTCTCTAGCGCGTCTGTAACGACTAGGAGGGGAGGGGGGCACCAGTGCACGCCCTCCGTGACTCGCTAATGCGCATTGCCTGGCAGGGCGAGCAGCCGTCTCCCTCGCACCCTCGCCGCCGATGCGCGTAATGAATATTGGGGCGCCGCCGGCCGATTTGCTCTCAAACAAGTATGTCGCGGTGCGGAGGGCGGCGGGGAGAACAGCCAGGAATATGGAGCAAGCCCAGCGCCGCGCGCAGCCCTGCAGCCTGATGCTGCTCTGTCTCTCTCGCACTCGCGGGGCGTGGCGCAGGGGTGCGAGAGAGACAGAGCGACGAATCGGCCCGCTGAATTGTTTGGCCCGCGTGACGGAGGGGGGACTCTGGAGCCGCTCCTCGACGCTCGTGGGGCTCTTGGCGCTCGTGGGGCTCCTGGCTGGGACGGCCCCGTGCCACGCACCACGCACGCGCCACGCACGCGCCACGCACGGGGCACGCACGGGGCACGCACGCGCTACGCCCCGACGACCGGCACGTTGTCACGCACGGAGCGAACGGCGACGTTTCCGGAATGGAGCGGTGCACTGTGAAGGGAGGGCGGAAGAAGAAGAAACAATTAGGAAAAGGACAACGTCCTCCGGGCATGGCGTCGCGGGCCGAACAGAGAGACAGACAGACAGACTGCAACGGGCACACCGGGTACATCTAAGTGGGAAAGTAAAACTCGTGCAATTCCACAAAGAGTCGCAGCACCTGTGGCAAATGCAGGTGATGCGGGCAATATCAGGGCCGCTACATATTTATGAGGGGGAGGGGGGTAGGGCGGCGCATCCTGCAGGAGGCCAAGGCAGCAGGAGAGGCTTAGGCAGGACACGCGGGGAATTCAAACTCTGGTTTTTTTTTTGTTTTTTTTGTTTTTTTTTTCAGTAATGAAAATACATGCACAAAGTATGGCTCCTTTGGCCAAACGAGATTCCTGGGATTGCAAACACGGCGAGGCCGAGGGCGAGGCTGCAGGCGTGACTCCAGCTCCAGCGCCTGCAGGGTGGGCCCCACGAGCACACCGCTGCCCGCCTTGCCTACCTGCCAGGCGCTCGCAGCGAGAACTCCAGTCAGCGCCAAGTCATTGGCAAAGCGACCGGCGATGTAAAGAAGGATGTTTCGGTGTTGACAGAATGCGGGCGTTCGGAGCGGCGGCGCTGCTGCTGCTGCTGCTGCTGCTCTCTGCGGTGCGCGCCGCGCCGCGCTGCGTGCCCACCGACAACACCGTGCCCTCCAACACCCGCTACGCCGTGGTGCTCAGCGGCGGGCCCAAGACCTACGTCCCCGGCCAGACCTACAGAGGTACGCCCAGCAGCAATAACACTGCTTGTTGTTGTTGTTGTTGTTGTTGTTGTTGTTGTTTGCAGTGTGCAGGACGGCCGCTGTTATTCCAGCGGGTAGTTTATTGTGATACGCGGAAGGGAAGTTGGGCGAAAGACACCGCCGCGCTGTAAAGTCCTGTCCGTCGCGCTGTCTCTCTCGCACCCATGAAGTGCGGGAGAGACAGAAGACGCGCCTCGGAAGCAGTCTGCAGGCCAGCCAGGCCAGCCGGGCCCGCACTGCATAAACTTTGCGGCCCCATTGTAAAGCAGTAGCCAGCCTGCGCGGCGGGCCTGCACTGGAAACAGGGTCTTCTCATAGTCCTCACTGCAACTCAAAATTCATTTTCTGTCATTGTTCTGTGCGTCTCATGGATTTGGAATAGCGAGGCGCGGCGAAGCCCTGTGTGTGCGTGCGCGCGCCGCCTCCTGCCGTCCAAACCCATTGGCTGACTTACGTAACGGGATCGATCCTCGCGTGTGTGTGAGGGAGCGCACTCGTTCGTGTGCGTGTGTGCGTGCGAGTTGGTGCGAATGCGTGTATTTTTATGGAAAGAAGGGAGAGGGGGGTCGGGACCATGATTGTGTTACTGTGGCCCCCGAAAAAATTGGCGCCGCTTCATTGCAAATATTGGCGAGCCATGCGTGCTCCAATCGAATCAGAAAGAATAGGGAGAAGAAATAAGGAAACCACGACTTTTTCCAAGAAAAAAACGTGACTGATTTTTATTTTATAAATTTTAACAAGGGTTGCTTTTAATCATATGCACACGTGACTGAGAGAGAGAGAGAGAGAGAGAGAGAGAGAGAGAGAGAGCCCGCCCCCGCTGGCCCAACAAGTTGTCTCCGTGCAGTGAGCCGGCGCGCCGAGCACTGCAGGGCAGGGCGGGCGAGGCACAGCCTAAGGCGAGGCGCTGACTAAAGGCGCGCACAAACAACTTTTCTGGCCCGCCGTCCCGGCCGGCCGGGCCGGGCCGGGCCATGCCGGGCAGGCTGCCTCCGACTGGCTGGCGTTCCATTTCAACCAGAAGAATCAAGAATCCCGCCACCAAAACTTTCAACCGGATTGCTCTCCAGTCAAAGGGCGGAAGGAACAAGACGAAGAAGAAGAAGCAGGAGGAAGAGGAGGTGGTTCTGAGAGGCCAGGCGGGAGAGACGAGGGAGCTTGCACGAGAGAGTGACAGGAAAGAACCAACAACTGCCGCAAAAAAAAAAAGAAGAAGACACAGTCTGATGCATGGCGCCAGATGACTATTTCTTCAAGCAAGCCAAAGGCGATTCAGCATTATCCAGTGGATTGAACAACAAGGAGCGGGGGACAGATGCCATAATGCCGAAGAGTGGTGAGCACCTCAAGCTACCCCCCCCCCCCCCCCCCCCCCCCCGGGTTTGCTGCCGAATGTTTGGGGAATGAAGTAGGGATGCAAAACGGATGCAAATGGACCGCGGTGGGGTGGGGTGGGGTGGGCCCCTCAGGCACCCTGCCCCGTTCGAAAAACACGGTACTGGTATTTGATCTGGACCGCCTTCTCCGTGCACGCCCACCCCACCCTTTTTCAGAAGGTGTTACGTGTTCCGTCGACGAGTCGACGAGTTGCGCCCTGCACCTGCACTACCAGTGGCACGTGCAGTCCACCGTATTGTTGCCAACCTTCGAACAACAACAATGAGCAACCCTTTTAATAGTACGGTCAGCCAGCAAGCCCCGGCCAGCCCTCCGAGGGTGGGGCGCCTTTGTCCAGAACGCCCCGCCGCCACAGCCCGCCTCGCCCTGCTTGGGAACGCCGCGCATTGCCCGCATTGTCGATTCTCTCTCTCTCTCTCTCTCTCTCTCTCTCTCTCTCTCTCTCTCTCTCTCTCTCTCTCTCTCTCTCTCTCTCTCTCTCTCTCTCTCTCTCTCTCTCTGGCAGCGTTCCCTGGAAGCGTCTTGAGTATTTTCTCGTCCGGCATCGCCATTTCCATTGTGTGACGTTAATCTCCGCCCGGAACAAGTGTCCAGCGAGGCGGCAAGGCTTGCTTCGCCTCCACGGGGACGGCACTGTGGGGAGCAAGACTCGTGCACACTCTCAGCAACCAATCACACAAACCACCGCAAATAATACCCCTCCAAAGCGTGCGTCTGGCCGCGGCTTCGACTGACCACCACCTGGCCCTCCCTGGTCTCTGGGTAATTAAAGTCGAGGCCTGGGGTGCGATGAGCGGTGGTCGGGGAGGAAGGCTTAGCTGTCACTCACGGCGAGCTGGGACACCGTCACAGTGCACCTGCCCCGTCGGCAGCGACTTCCCCGAGACATGAGACACACAGTGGACGGAGGTGGTCAAAATCCCGAACGGGTTCTAAGCTTTCCTTGGCTGAACTTTGTTTTCTGATCCGCTCATTGCGCTTCAATCCTGCCGCGTGAACAAGCAGCCCGCTTCGCTCCGCTCCTCCCATGAGCCGTGGTGGCTGAGAGCGCAAAGGCGTCCGTCCCCGACCGTAAGGTCAGGGGATCGAATCCCCAAATTTCCTTTCATTTTTCGACTGGCTTCCTCCCACTGCGACTCAAGCCCGTCGTCCAACACTCGGCAGACGTGCAAGTCAGGGTGGTGTAGTGGTCTAGGCTCAATCCAGGCCATTACACCCGGGTGTCTAAAAAGCAGTCCGCTTCGGCGGATTGGCCTCGGCACTGGTTCGATCCCCGATCGAGCCAGCCACTCGAAATTGGTCGCGAGTGGGTCCATTCCGATTCGTCGGATGGAGTTGATAAGTCCTTTGAAGCTGGCCCACTGACTGCATGTTCGGGTCTGGGAGCGCCGGACAGCGGGTGTACCATTTGGGTACCGACCAGCCTGCGCAAACAAAAGCTCCCAAAACAACTCTCTCTTTCTTTCTTCCTCTGTCTCTCTATCGTCTCTGCCTTACTCTACTCTGCCCATGTTGGGCCGTGTCGGCGGCTCGGGTCCTACTGGGTCCCCCGGCGTACGATATCGAAGTCGCTGGATCGGATTAACCCCAGTTACCTGATAGCACCGGTTCCCATCCCGAACACCGAAGTAAAGCAGGAGGCCTCCCCATTCAGACTGGGGAGGGGGTGTAGAGTTCCATTTTTTTATTTTTTTTCCGAAAAAAAAAATTGTTTTGTTTTGTTTTTTTCCTTTGAAATTTATTCTTCACGCCTTGTTAGAACCCTATCTCCGAACCAGGAATCCATCGGGGTGGTCTTAGTCTTTGGGTTCGAGTCCCATTTAGCGACTCTAGAGCTCAAAACGCGTCTTGCGTTGAGGCCGCGAGCCCACTGTGCGCCACTGCTAACTACTGCCCTCTCCCCCGCAGTGTCGGTGGAGGGCCGCCGCGACGGCGACGTGCCCATCATGTTCAAGGGCTTCGTGCTGACGGTGGAGGCGGAGGACGACCGCGAGAAGGGCGCGGCGGGCCGCTTCACGCTCTACAGCGACTCCAAGTCCAAGTTCGACGAGCGGTGCGCCAACACGGTGACGCACGCCAACTTCCTGCCCACCGGGGAGGTGCAGATCGACTGGGTGGCCCCCAAGGAGGGCGCGGGCTGCGTCATCTTCAGGTGGGGTGGCATTCACTCTTCCACATAATGATACATCAGATTTTTAAAAATTAAAAAAAAATTCCTTTAAGATTAACACTTTTAAAAGTTTAAAAAGTGAAAAAAAATTGTCATAAAAAAAAACTTTTAAAAAAATTGAAAAAAAAAAATTATTTGATTTTTCATTTAAAAAACTCAAAAAAAAAATTTAAAAAAATTATTTTTTTTAAATAATTTCAATTTTTCAAAAAAAAAAATAATTTTTTTTTAGGGCGGCGGTGATGGACAGCACCAACACGTGGTACGCGGACGAGCTGATGGACGCGTCGCTGACGCAGCGCGTGTGCGAGGACCAGCAGGAGAACATGGACGAGCAGAGGCCCATCGAGCCCGTGTGCTGCGCCTGCGAGGAGGCCAAGTACGAGGTCACCTTCGAGGGGCTGTGGTCGCGCCACACCCACCCCAAGGACTTCCCCGCCGATTCCTGGGTCACCCGCTTCAGGTTGGTGTGAGGGGCGGCTGGCGGCGGGCCGCTGGCGGCGGCCACTCGCACAGTGGCGTCGGCTTGGTGGCCCACCCGACCGGCGCGGCTCCGAGCCATCGTGCCTTGTGTTGCAGTGACGTGATCGGCGCGTCCCACGACGTGGACTACCGCTTCTGGACGTACAACGGCATGGCGTCGGACGGCCTGAAGCAGGTGGCAGAGCGCGGCACGACGCGCGCCCTGGAGGCCGAGCTCAAGGCCGAGAGCGACCACATTCGGACCATCATCAAGGCCAGGGGCATCAGCTACCCCAACGTGACGGGCAAGACGTTCGCCGTGTTCCGCGTCGATCGCAGGAACCACCTCATGTCGCTCGTGTCCATGATAGGTAGGACCCTGTGCGAGGCCTGCTCGTGGAAGTGAAACAGGACCTCTGACGCTGAGCTCGCTGCCCGCAGACCCGTCCCCGGACTGGATCGTGGGCGTGAGCGGACTGGAGCTGTGCCTGGCCAACTGCAGCTGGGTGGACCACGTGCAGCTCAACCTGTACCCGTTCGACGCGGGCACCGACAGCGGACTCACCTACATCGTAAGTGGAGGGGCCACGTTCAGTTCGTGTTCGGAGACGGTTGCCGTTGGAGTCACCTGTGACGCCGCCCCGCTGCCGCCAGGCCCCGGACCAGCCCACCAACCCGCAGGAGCCCATCAGGAAGCTGTCCTCGTCCTTCCCGAACACGGACCAGTCGCCGTTCTTCGACCCCTCGGGCGAGCCGATGCGGCCCATGGCCAGGCTGTCGCTGGTGCGTCAGCGGCTCTACGAGAAGGCCTGCGACGGCCAGCCCTCCGACCTGGAGGACGCCGAGCAGCCCAGCGACGCCAACCGAGGTACACTGGCCCACTGTGCGCCCGGAGTCGCCACTGTCTCACTGGCAGGGACGGAGAGGGTGTCGACCTAACCTAACCTTCAACAATCACGTCTGGCATGCATGACCGCCAACGCTGCGCTATCAATGGGACGGAGATACCCCACGCGGGGACGCGCGGGGTATCTCCAACGCGCTGTGAAAAAGGCTTGTGGATGCCCCGTGCGCTTGGGGTGTTGTCGAACGAGCACGGCGGGCGGCGCTGTGGCGCGGGGTATGTCTAACATGCTGTACAAAGCTTGCGGATACCCCGCGCGTGCTTGCAGAGGGCTGCGAGGTGCGGGAGTGGGGTCCCTGGGCCGAGTGCTCCGTGACCTGTGGCAAGGGGACGCGGCACCGCCAGCGCTTCTACGTCAACGCCGAGCTGGCCAACGAGCGGGGCTGCAAGCGCATGCTCACCGCGCGCCAGCAGTGCTTCAGCGGGCCCAAGCTGTGCCCCGGGTGAGTACACTGCGCGCCGAGAGGGTTGTCGACCTCGCGGCCTCGCGGCAGCTTGCAAGGCCACATCGAGCGCTCTGGTGCACCAGTGCCTCCTGCCCCGCGCTGCGCCGCCGAGTGACAGCGCCTCTCTGCCGCAGCCTGAGCAGCCAGCGCAACGTGGCCGACGACCCCGAGTGCGAGCTCACGCCCTGGACGGCGTGGTCCACGTGCTCAGCGCCCTGCGGCCAGGGCACGCGGACGCGGTCGCGCCGGTTCAAGCACCGCGCGGGCAAGCGCTGCTACATGGCCCCGGACGCGCCCATCCTGCAGCAGAACGAGGACTGCTTCGGCCAGGACGACTGCAGCGGCGGCAGCAGCAGCGGCGGCCAGCCCGTGAGTGCGTTCGTACAGTGGACCACCGGACGGGCTTTGAGCTCTAGCGTCGCTTGATGAGACTCGAACCGAACGCATGACCCCACCAGTGGATCGCTCTCCAAACGAGGAATCCATTGGTGGGGTCACACGTTCGGGTCGAGTCCCATTTAGCGACTCTGGAGCTCAAAACGCGTCCTTGCTGACCGGGCGGCGTGCCACAGGTGGAGCCCCCAGACGGCTGCGTCCTGGCCGAGTGGAGCCAGTGGTCGTCGTGCTCCGTGTCCTGCGGCCGCGGCGTGCAGGTCCGCCACCGCGTGCCGCTGGCCGTGGACAAGGCCCTGGGCGACGAGACACCCCTCGGGGAGACGCCCAGCGCAGGACCGTGCGCCGGCGTGGCCATGCGCGAGCAGGTGTACTGCACGGCACCGTCCTGCCGCCTCACCCCGGAGCAGACCCGAGGTACGCCGCCACGCCGCCCTGGACTGCAGCGCGGCCTCGGCGGCCGGTGGGAGGGCGTAGATGCACACCCCAGGTCATTGTAGCGGGGGTGCAATTATGCGGCCATAGATGTACCCCCAACATGCCGAGGGTGTTCATCCTAGCCAGAATGAGTGTACTCCCCTGCCTGTGGCGGATCGTCTTTGCTATCCAAGAGGCTCCACGGATCGTCGGCGGATCGGTTTTGCACTCCAAGCCCTCACCGAGCATTGCCTAAGCTTTGGCAGTGCTCGGTGAGAGCTGCGTGAGCCGTCCTTCTGTCTCACGCAGCCCTCACCGAGCATTGCCTAAGCTTTGGCAGTGCTCGGTGAGAGCTGCGTGAGCCGTCCTTCTCTCCCACGCAACCCTCACCGAGCATTGCCGAAGCTTTGGCAGTGCTCGGTGAGAGCTGCGTGAGCCGTCCTTCTCTCTCACGCAGCCCTCACCGAGCATTGCCGAAGCTCTGGCAGTGCTCGGTGAGAGCTGCGTGAGCCGTCCTTCTCTCTCACGCAGCCCTCACCGAGCATTGCCGAAGCTCTGGCAGTGCTCGGTGAGAGCTGCGTGAACCGTCCTTCTCTCTCACGCAGCCCTCACCGAGCGCTGCCGAAGCTCTGGCAGTGCTCGGTGAGAGCTGCGTGAGCCGTCCTTCTCTCTCACGCAGCCCTCACCGAGCATTGCCGAAGCTCTGGCAGTGCTCAGTGAACATTCCGAACATTCGAACATCGAACATTCCGCCGAGCCTCTTGGAAAGCAAAACCGACCCGCCGAACATTCCGCCGAGCCTCTTGGAAAGCAAAACCGATCCGCCGAGCCTCTTGGAAAGCAAAACCGACCCGCCGAACATTCCGCCGAGCCTCTTGGAAAGCAAAACCGACCCGCCGAACATTCCGCCGAGCCTCTTGGAAAGAAAAACCGACCCGCTGAACATTCCGCCGAGCCTCTTGGAAGGCAAAACCGATCCGCCGAGCCTCTTGGAAAGCAAAACCGACCCGCCGAACATTCCGCCGAGCCTCTTGGAAAGCAAAACCGACCCGCCGAACATTCCGCCGAGCCTCTTGGAATGCAAAACCGACCCGCCGAACATTCCGCCGAGCCTCTTGGAAAGCAAAACCGATCCGCCGAGCCTCTTGGAAAGCAAAACCGAACCGCCGAACATTCCGCCGAGCCTCTTGGAAAGCAAAACCGACCCGCCGAACATTCCGCCGAGCCTCTTGGAAAGAAAAACCGACCCGCCGAACATTCCGCCGAGCCTCTTGGAAAGCAATACCGATCCGCCGAGCCTCTTGGAAAGCAAAACCGACCCGCCAAACATTCCGCCGAGCCTCTTGGAAAGCAAAACCGACCCGCCGAACATTCCGCCGAGCCTCTTGGAATGCAAAACCGACCCGCCGAACATTCCGCCGAGCCTCTTGGAAAGCAAAACCGATCCGCCGAGCCTCTTGGAAAGCAAAACCGACCCGCCGAACATTCCGCCGAGCCTCTTCGAAAGCAAAACCGAGCCGTCGAACATTCCGCCGAGCCTCTTGGAAAGAAAAACCGGCCCGCTGAACATTCCGCCGAGCCTCTTGGAAAGCAATACCGATCCGCCGAGCCTCTTGGAAAGCAAAACCGACCCGCCAAACATTCCGCCGAGCCTCTTGGAAAGCAAAACCGACCCGCCGAACATTCCGCCGAGCCTCTTGGAATGCAAAACCGACCCGCCGAACATTCCGCCGAGCCTCTTGGAAAGCAAAACCGACCCGCCGAACATTCCGCCGAGCCTCTTGGAAAGCAAAACCAACCCGCCGAACATTCCGCCGAGCCTCTTGGAAAGCAAAACCGACCCGCCGAACATTCCGCCGAGCCTCTTGGAATGCAAAACCGATTCGCCGAGCCTCTTGGAAAGCAAAACCGACCCGCCGAACATTCCGCCGAGCCTCTTGGAAAGCAAAACCGACCCGCCGAACATTCCGCCGAGCCTCTTGGAATGCAATACCGACCCGCTGAACATTCCGCCGAGCCTCTTGGAATGCAAAACCGATCCGCCGAGCCTCTTGGAAAGCAAAACCGACCCGCCGAACATTCCGCCTAGCCTCTTGGAAAGCAAAACCGACCCGCCGAACATTCCGCCAAGCCTCTTGGAAAGCAAAACCGACCCGCCGAACATTCCGCCGAGCCTCTTGGAAAGCAAAACCGACCCGCCGAACATTCCGCCGAGCCTCTTGGAAAGCAAAACCGACCCGCCGAACATTCTGCCGAGCCTCTTGGAATGCAAAACCGACCCGCCGAGCCTCTTGGAAAGCAAAACCGACCCACCAAGCCTCTTGGAAAGCAAAACCGACCCGCCGAACATTCCGCCGAGCCTCTTGGAATGCAAAACCGACCCGCCGAACATTCCGCCGAGCCTCTTGGAATGCAAAACCGATCCGCCGAGCCTCTTGGAAAGCAGAACCGACCCGCCGAACATTCCGCCGAGCCTCTTGGAAAGCAAAACCGACCCGCCGAACATTCCGCCGAGCCTCTTGGAATGCAAAACGGACCCGCCGAACATTCCGCCGAGCCTCTTGGAATGCAAAACCGACCCGCCGAACATTCCGCCGAGCCTCTTGGAACGAAAACCGACCCGCCGAGCGGCTCACGCAGCTCTCACCGAGCACTGCCGAAGCTCTGGCAATTTTGCTTTCCAAGAGGCTCCGCGGATCATCGGCGGATCGGTTTTGCAATCCAAGAGGCCCCGCGAATCGTCGGCGGATCGGTTTTGCAATCCAAGAGGCTCCGCGGATGCTCGGCGGATCGGTTTTGCAATCCAAGACGCTCTGTGTAGGCTGCGCGGGGCACTGGCCTTTCACGCAGCCCTGACGGAACCTTCCCAAGGCTCTGTAGAGGCTGCGTGGGGCGCCGGCAGATCGGTTTTGCTATCCAAGAGGCTCCGCGGACCGTCGGCAGATCGGTATTGCTTTCCAAGAGGCTCCGCGGATCGTCGGCAGATCGGTTTTGCTTTCCAAGGGGCTCCGCGGATCGTCGGAAGATCGGTTTTGCTTTCCAAGAGGCTCGGCGGAATGTTCGGCGTGTCAGTTTTGCTTTCCAAGAGGTTTGGCGGATCGGTTTTGCTTTCCAAGAGGCTCGGCGGAATGTTCGGCGGGTCGGTTTTGCATTCCAAGAGGCTCGGCGGATCGGTTTTGCTTTCCAAGAGGCTCGGCGGAATGTTCAGCGGGTCGGTTTTTGTTTCCAAGAGGCTCGGCGGAATGTTCGGCGGGTCGGTTTTTGCTTTCCAAGAGGCTCGGCGGATCGGTTTTTTTCCAAGAGGCTCGGCGGAATGTTCGGCGGGTCGGTTTTGCTTTCCAAGAGGACTCGGCGGAATGTTCCGCGGGTCGGTTTTGCTTTCTAGGAGGCTCGGCGGAACGTTCGCCGGGTCGGTTTGCTTTCCAAGAGGCTCGGCGGATCGGTTTTGCTTTCCAAGAGGCTCGGCGGAATGTTCGGCGGGTCGGTTTTGCATTCCAAGAGGCTCGGCGGAATGTTCGGCGGGTCAGTTTTGCTTTCCAAGAGGCTCCGCGCATCGTCGGCGGATCGGTTTTGCTTTTCAAGAGGCTCCGCGCATCGTCGGTGGATCGGTTTTGCTTTCCAAGAGGTGCATGTTGGGGGTACATGTATGGCAGCATTTGCAGCTCCGACACAGTCATTTGGGGTTGCGTCCATGCCCTCACACGGGACGGCCGCGCGGCACGGCCGTTATCTGCTGAACACAGCCATCCTCGCTCTGTCTCTCTGGCATCCCTGCGGGGCACCCTCTGAGTGCGAGAGAGGCAGCGCGCTGCTTGGGCCCGCCGCCGGCCCCCGTCTGCCGGCCCGGCGCGGCCTCCTCGAAACAATTCAATGCAACGTCTGTGTAATGGGGTGATAAGGCATGGCCCTGGTGTGCCCCGCCGGGACTGCCGGCAACCGCCGGCTCTATTTTCTCTAATTTTTGGATTGTTTGTCCACGGCGCCCCGCTGGCGTTGTGCACATGCTGCTGGCCCGTCGGGGTTTGTCTGTGTTTGTGTGTACACTTGACGCTGCTCTGGGTCGGCAGTCCGCCGTGCTTGTCGCACTCCTTCTTGCCTGCGGGTTCAAGTAGCCTTTAACCATAACCACCGCACCGCCTGCTAACCTAACGGACTAACACCGCGACCGCGGCCTACATTGTGTGTTCTGCGCAGTGGTGTGCCGCCTGCCGGCCGACCCCGGCCCCTGCCGCGGCCACCTGCAGCGCTGGTTCTTCCACACGGACTCTAGGGTGTGCCACGCCTTCGAGTACGGCGGCTGCCGCGGCAACCGGAACAACTTCGCCACCATGGCCGAGTGCGAGCGTGTGTGCGCCAACAAGGGTGCGTATCCACACGGCGGCCAAGCACGCTGCGGGATATCGTTTGGGAGGGGCAGGTGTCGTTCCACCTGGTTGTTCCATTGTTGGTTCTTGTTTTTGCAGACGCGTTGGTGGCCGACCGGCATGAGGCCATGCAGAAGTACGGTGTGCGCCTGTCCGGGGCCATCACCTACAGCGAGCCGTCGGGCAAGGAGTTGAAGCCGTTCCAACCGTCGCGGCAGCACCACCACCATGGCCACCACCACCACCACCACCACCACCACGCCGACAAGGACCACACCACCACCACGGCCGCAGCGGGTGCTCATACTGCTGTAGCTCAGTCTAGCATTGATAACCAAGCGAAGATTGCCCTCGCAGTCTCATTTTTTTGAAAACGTAGTGTAGTTATTAGTTCCGTTTTAAGCTGCCCGAATTTGGCCAGCTGCACAGCTTTGATACATTTTCTCGTAATTTGGAAGGGTTTCCCAAAGTAATCAGTAATCGCTTCCAAAAGTTTTCGTTTGCACCAAAAAAGGTTGTGTTTACTTTATAGTTTTGCCCGATTTGACGTTAATTTTTATTACTCTTGTTTTGTTGTTGCAGAGCTGTTACTGGGTGTCGGCGCTTGAGACAGCCCCCAGGCCGGCCCCATTGTATAGTTCCGCATGTTCGTGCATGGTACACGGGGAGAATGTTGAATGCTTGGATGGCATGCCCTGCGGACCATGCGGCGCAGACAGCACCGCGGCAACCAGACGACACCCTCTGCCTTGGTTGTTGCAGGCACGCAGTACGCCCCCGACCTGGAGCCGGGCTCCTACCTGCGGGCCGTGGAGGACTGGCGGAACTCGCGGCCAACGGCGGAGGACTGGCGCTACACCCGGCCCACCATGTCCCCGCTCAGCGTGACCACGGTGGTGCCCGGCGACGTGGTGGACTGCAAGCTGTCGCCGTGGGGGCCCTGGTCCCCCTGCGACGCCACCTGCGGCACGGGCTACAGGACCAGGACCAGGCAGATCCTGGTGAGTGCAGCAATCAAAGCGCGTTTCGGTGATTCATCGGGTATTTCCGTAAAATTCGTTTCTTAAAAAAAAAATCTCATTAACCACTGTGGCTATCCGCAGGTGAACCCCCAGAACGGCGGCAAGGCCTGCGACAAGAAGCTGCTGGCCCGGAAGCGCTGCACGCGGCTGCCGCCATGCTGTGAGTACAGTGGGAAAGCTTGAGCCGAGCCGTCATCTGGAGCCGCGTGGCAAATCATCGGCGGTGATTGCTTGTTTTGCAGCCGGATCGCTAGTGAGGGACATGTTCGACGACGAGGCGGACGAGGACGTCTACCAGCGGCCGGGCGGTGAGTTACATTGAACTTTCTCACTGCCCAACACTACAGCATTATTTAAAATTGAAAAAAAATAATCAAATTTCAATTATTTTTATCAAATTTTTAAATTTTTATCAGATTGTTGAATTTTTATCAAATTTTTGAATTTTTTCAAATTTTTGATTTATTTTTTCAAATTTTTAAATTATATTGGGTGTAAGGCCCTTTTTCTGTATTTTTTTTTCAAATTTTTGATTATTTTTTAGATTTTATAATTTTTTTTAAAGATTTTCAAGTTTGTTTGTTTTTGTTTTGTTTTTTTTTTCAAATTTTTGAAAATTTTTACCGGTGTGCTGCAGAGAACGACTGCGTCATGTCGGAGTGGTCGGCGTGGTCACAATGCACCAGCACGTGCGGCGTCAACGCGCAGAAGATCCGCAGCCGGACGGTGGAGAAGGACCCCGGCCCGGGGGGAAGGCCGTGCGGACTGCGCCTGGAGGTCCGCAACTGCGACTTCCTGCCCTGCTTCCAGCCGCGCTGAGCGGCGCTGCCAACCCACCGCTGCTGTTCCTCGTCTCTCAAGCCCGGTCAGCGTCGCACACACTGGCCAGAGTTTTCCCTGCAATAGTGTTTTGATGTTCTTAACGCCAGCCCGTACTTAATCCTGACGAAATTTGTGAAAGGACACGCAGTCCGTTTGGAGGACGTGCAACCGAATGAGATTCATCAGTGTTAGGCAGATTGCGATGTTTTTCCTGTCCGATTTTCCCGCAACGCTCCGCCTCCCCTCGGGGCTGTGACACCAGGAATTTCCCGTCGTCTGCGCGTGTCCCGGTTTGGAGACACCACCCCCGGACAGAGCTGTTTGTCTCTATCGTCGATTTGAAGGCCTGGGACAGTGTTTGCTAGGCAGACAGGGGTGCGAGAGAGGCGCAGCACCGTTCAAGGTGGAAGATAACTTGCCAGACTATCACGGCGATAAGCGATTTTCATACCTTGCGCTGCCCGACGCACTTCCGACGCAAAGACGTCGAGACGGAAACACAACTAAAACCTGAGCTCACGAAACGTGGGCACGCCAATGTTTTCCTAGAGTAGGATACACAGAGTCGTGTGTCTGTGGAGGAAAGTTTATACTGTGTGCTAAGAAGCAAAACAAAAAAAAAAATTGTGACAGCTGTAAGATTTGTGGTAGCAATAAGTACGTCATGTTAATGGTCTCCCGCTTAACTTAAACTACTCATACATTCGTAGGTTACTCGTTTGTTTATAAAAATCGTATCATTATTAATAATATATTAATTATTTATTCATATCATGAGTGTATCCCATTGAATTTGTTGTACATAAAGAGTGTTATGTTTAGCTGATGGAATAAAGGAGTTTTAGAAGGAAATACAGTCCCTTTCATTGCCACTTCAGCCTTGCAGGGTCGGTCGCCCCCCCTCCCAATGACCTCATTTAAAGCTTAACAATTGCGAGCGTTCGGCACACCGAGTCCAACTTAAATCTAAAATGATACGGAATAAAAAGAGGGCAAAAACAAATTCAGGACATCAAAAGAATCATTTCGAAGGAAAAAAGGGGGGGGGAAAAAAGGTTGGTTCAAGGTTTTGTTGGGTCTGACGGAAATAGATGACGTGTGTATCGTGATACCGAAGGGCGTGCGCATACGATTCCAGTTGAGTATAAAGATGATGGTCGGTGGTTAAGGTCCAAGGCGGGCGCTTAGACTCGGCCAACGGACTCTTAAACCTTAACCTAACTAGGAAAAGGGCATAGCTGTTCTCCCGACGACCTTCTGTGTGTAGAAAACAACTAATGGACTTCCACACAATAGGGAACACCTCAAAAATTAGTGATAAGTTATTTTTGGTTGTTTTTTTTTTTTTTTTTGGCCAAGGAAAGCAGAGGGAGAACTAATTATAAAATTCGTTCCCTTCTGCAACTCTTTCTGTTTCAGTCCTTTCGGTTTAGTCATCAACGGCGCTTCTTTGATCAAGCTTTTTCACTCGCATCCGCAAAAAATTAATTTGACACACAAATTGTGAAATAAGATGTGTGCTATTGCCAGCTCGAGAGAACACGGCGTTCGACATAAGTATCGGCACGTGTTTTAATTGGCGTAAACTTGGTTAGACAGGGGAAAAAAGGGGGGGAGCGAGGGGGGGAAGGGGGGGTCACTTCTGTCGGGGACGTGGCAGTAGGGGGGGAGGGGGAGGGCGGGGGGGGTTCTCGGGGGTCGTGAGGGCTGCGGGCGTCGGGTGCGGCCACCAGGTCTTTGGAGCTATTCGCCGCTGGGACTCAGTGGGGGGGGCAGCGCCACGCAGACAAGAGGCACTCCGCCAGCCACTGCTGTCAGTCGCAGGGACCAAGGCTCCGAAAATTCCAGCAGGAAACTTGGTAAGTACCCAGAAGGACTACGCTGCTCAACCGTTCTTGGCTTATTAGTTGGTTTTTTCCGACGGAAAAGTCGCGATGTGGCTGCCGCAAAAGTTCCCGCACGAAAATGTTAGAAGAATGCCCCCTCCACGATAGCCGGAGAGTAAAAAAACCAAACGCGGAAATCTAAATCGAGGTAGTAGAATCATTCACTTTAATTAAAAGTTTCGTAAAAAAAAAAAAAAAAAATTAAAAGAGTACCGGGTACCACCCAGGGGACGTCGGAACCACCCGCACATCTTTCCATTTTTATAACGCGCATGTCCACAGAATTTTTAACGAATCGGGACGAGGCCCGTTCTAACGCCAGTAGTTGAGTAGTGCTACCTTTACTGCCATACCGCCGGGGCCCGCAAACGGACAGCTCCATTCCCCGACTTGTCTTTTCAGTTTTTTTTCTAGTTTCTGGCTTTCGAGTTTGCTGGAAGCCCGTGGTCAGGCCGCAAAAGCTCCCAGCAGTTCGTCAGTGGGGGGTATACAGCCAGCGTTGCATGCCACACGGATGGCAGGCATTTCAACTGCAAACACCCCCGCCACATCGTTGTAGGAACCAGCGCCGGTCCGACGGCCGCGTCACCAACCTTGATTTCAACATGCGCTTCTTCTTGAAACCTATTGTTGTTGATTGGGCCCACGTAATCTGCCGACAGATAAGTGGCACCAAGTCCGAGAAGGGCGAGCCTTTAGAGAACCAAACTGAAAACAAACAAAAAGCCGGAAAACGAAAACATGGACAGATAATGCAGTATGCTCACTCGCAAAACCCTCGCCTGCCACATCGGACAAACAGGCCCCACAGTTTTACCATGGTGACCGCTCCGCGATTTTTTCCATACCGGAAGAAGATACCGTCCATCCCATTCCCCAGAGGAAAAAAAAATTTACCGTGGTGGTCTAATCGCCAACGAAACGGACTATTGATCCGCTGTTGCGTTTTCAGTTGCCACCAACGTGGGAAAAAAAATTGCACGGTGTATTTCGAGAATTGGTGTTTTTGTGTGCTTCCTTGGACAGGGACTATTTCATGATCTCCGCTGACAATCAGGAAAACCTGACGCGGGGGGGGGGGGGGGTGGGGGGGACGGGCTGACGGTCAACTCCGATAAACATAAGTGGGAGGCAACGAAGGAAAGAACAAAAACTAAAAAGAGGGGGATTGTAACTCGAACTGCATGTCTGTTCATGTGTAGGGACGAGGCCCGTTAGTGACTTACGAGATATCGAGAATAAAATAGTCGATTACACAAACACGGGGGATTTATTGCATCATGACTTATCGTTCGCCAACGGGCTCGGCGGTCTTTTCGGAAATGTCAAATTTCAATAACAGGGGACACCCTAACGTCGGTATGCTTCAGGATTTTTACTTAAAAGGGCTCTCGACTGAACCAACTTCATTCATAGGCGAGAATCAAACTTTTGACTCGCCAACACGCTCCTGGGCGGCAGGCGGTGGGTCCAGAATGGTTCCGAACCCGGCCGAGGGCGAATGCCTCGCCACCCAGTCACTTGGCGGCTTGATAACATTGTTTATTGTGCCACTAAACTTCGAGCAGCCTTGGACTCGCCTTCGATCCGGCAGGACCATTGGAAGGCGGGGCAATGCTGTTCTTGCGTTTTTGCGCAACCGCTGCATATCAGTTTATAATTGAACCCTTGGTTTATGTTACCCGTGGTTACCGGCATGGTGACGTTTTCGAAAGAGAGGTTCTTTTGACGGACGGGACCAACCTACAGGGCCGCGGACTGCCTGCCCAAAAAGGCAAGGCGACCACGGCGGAAAGCAGCTACGAAAGCGCTACCAAGGCCCCCCGATGATAGCAGGGGCACGCCGTGATGTAAGGCGCGGCCAGGCCCCTAAGGCCCAGGTGGGTTAGGTTGGCAACCCCTTGCAGTTCGGTCCTCCACACCTGACAGGTGTGCCTCGCAGTATGAACGCGGGGGCGGTGGACCTGCTGCGGGCGGCTGCCCACCGAGGACGAACATCATGGACGAGATGACGGTGCCCATGGGCCATGGCCCCGCAAGCTGAGCACGGCACCACGGGACCACCACGGACGACGGCTCCAGGGGTGTGTCGGGGGAGAAGGTTGCTGGCCAGGGGCGACTGGCTGCAGCTCTCACAGATCACCCTACATCGACCCCGGAACGGTGTAGTCAGCAGGTAAAGCCACTGCTTGCGTGGGCCCGCGGCACGGCCTACCCGCCGCATCGCAGGCGGCCCGTCTGTGCTCAGCGCACCGCGTTGCGTTTTGAGCTTCCAGAGTCGCTAAAAGGGACTCGTAACCGAACGTGTGACGTCACCAATGAGATTCCTCGTTCGGAGAGCCATCCATTGGGTTGGGTGTCACAGGTTCGTAGGACGGGGTGTGCGGCCCTACTGGCGGTGCTGACTCACCCCTGTGCTACAGGCAGTGGGAGGGTGGGATGCTCCGGCATCAATCCGGAACCCCGTCTCGCGCCATCGACTCGGGTGCTTGGTGATCGCCTGAGGTACCGCTCGCATGCTTAGCACTACGGACTAGCGTGGGTGCCTCGTCAAACAGTTCCGGCCCAGCCCTCCAGCAAGCAACCAACACATCGAGATTCGCCGTCCGGTGAGTAACCCTGCCGCCACGCTGTTAACAGTGGGTCGTCCAAGACCGTTGAGGGCGGACCAAAATCGCTCATCGCCGCGTTTTGAGCACCAGAGTTTCCGCTAAGTGGGGACTCGAATCGAACGTGTGACCCCACCAATGGACTGGTCTTCCGACGAAAGGAATCATTGGTGGGGTCACACGTTCGATTTCGAGTCCCATTAAGCGACCTCTGGTGCTCCACCTCCAAACGCTGTTCGGTATTGCCCACTGTGCTGCACGAGCTCACGGCGCGCTTGCTGCAGGCCTGGTGCTGGCAGAACGAGACCCCTCGGGAGGCAGTCCGCGGAGCGGGAGCTGCTGGAAGTGCACGGGCTTCTTCGGCACGCGGCGCGCGGCAAGGTGGGGCCGGTTGCTGGCGGCCGCCAGACCCGTCCGTGGCCGGCGGAGCGCGCTGCCGCATCGTCACCGTCCGAGGTCAACGGCGACACGTGAGCGGGGGGGGAACGGGAACAAACTTCATCAACGCGCGCGCCGCGGGCGTAGAGGCAACAAGGTGCCCATCCTGGTGCCCGTGGTCCGAGCTGCTGGACAAGCTCAGAGGTGAGGACCGTTCTGCGAGCCGAGAGCCGCCGCCGAGGACAGATCCGTTTACCGCGGATAGCGTCGGCCCCCGTGCCGCATGTTTTGAATCACAGATTGGGACCGCGCAATAGAGGAAGACGATTTGTTAACACGCCGGGGTTATCGGACCGCGTGCTTGTGTGTGTGCCATGTGTTGTGCTGTGGGTGTGAGAGACGAGAGAGACCCCCCCCCCCCCCCCCCCCTAGAGAGACCGGAGACAGATGAGAGGAGAGATGATGGAAGAGGTGGAGAGACGGAGGAGAGAGAGAGAGAGATGAGGGCGTCTGTCCGGCACGGTCTGTCTGTGTCACGAGTGTCCGTCTGTTTGTTTCGACCCTGACTAACCTGGCTCGTCCTCTGACACCGAGTCACGCCCCTCGTCCTCGGCTTGTGGGCTCCCGAGGCTTTGGGACGTTGGACGCGGCCTATCAATCAGCGTAGTAGAGGCCTCGGCCCCCGCGGGCGATAGTAAAATGATAACACTGTAAATGTAGATGGGCGGATATGTTCTGAAAGCGGATGGTTCGGAACAGACCTGTCCTAGCAACAATGCGCCGGGACTTTCTTTGCGACCGGCAGATAGCTCAGTCTGTTTTGGCCGGCCTGGAAAACCCCCGGACTCACCACAAAGATGGACTGGTTTGTTGCCAGACGTCTCGCACAGGCCGGCTTCGTGATCAGACGCCCGGATCGACGCACTTCGCACATCGGACTGGTCATGGGCAAAACTCCGGACCGAAAGGTGAATTGAATAGAAGAGTTGCCGCACCCCGGTGGTGATGCCCAGTGCCTTGCATCTCCGTTTGTGTCGTTCCTGGTGGGTACTCTCTCATCAAGGCGGGCCGTTTTGCCCGTTTTTGGCAGTCAAATTTCCATTTTGAAAATCAGTTCAAAAAATTGTGGAACTACCGCCAGGGGCAGTGGCATGGACTCGGTTTAGAGGTTTTATTTTGTGGTTGTGTCCACCTGTTGTCCGTTCACACAACAACCGCAGGACTTCTTGTATCCAGCTCGACGTTCCGTGAATGTCGCCATGTGTAATTTGCTAAAAGCAGGCATGGCGTGCTCTGTGCGAGATTTGAAAAAAAAGCGAGTCTATGTGTTGTGCACCGTTCACTTCTCTCGCTTATGTCCCATGGTCCCCACCACGCTTAAACCTTGAACCCCTTATGTACGGGTGGCATGGAAAGGGCAGGCAGGAATCGGGCGCTCCTTGACCGAAACAAATTCCCCCGTTCCAGATTGACCCCAACTACACCGCCATCGGCTGCCCCCACGGCGGCTCAGAACTGCAGACGACGGTGTGGTGTTTGTTGTCCCGCTCTCATCGTGAAAGAGCCGTTCTAAATGCGTGCTCATTCCACGAGTTAAGCGAGGGACCCGACGCGGACCCGGGAAGTCAGAGTTTCCCAGCCTTGCCTGCTCGCCCCACAACCACATCATCCCCCCACATCCCACATTGCATTTTTTCATAGCCAAATAAATATGACAAAATTTACCTCCTGTTCGAAAGAAATTGTAAAAGCCCAATTATACCAATCAGCTAGAAGAAGAAAGAGAAGTAAGAGGCGAAAGAAAAAGAAACACAAGAGAAAGAGAAAGGAAAAGAGAACAGGCAAACGATTCTCAAGGGGCTAGTGCTTGAGTTCCTAGAGTTTGGTGCGTAGTTTGCACTGCCGTGAGGGCGGTTGTTTCCCCCTCCTGGCTTCCTCCAACGCGGAGCGAGGAGCAGCGACTGTCTGCGGACACAGACGAGGCATAGAGTTATGAGTTACAGAAAATTCTCACACATGGTATAGCGTCAAAGTGCTGTACATTATTTCCCTAGGTTATAATGCTAGACATACAAATAGGAGCTAGACTTGTGATAAACGTGAGAATCGAATTCAATTGCTCATGTGGCGCGGAAGGAGGAGCTGTTCCAGTCGGTTACTCCACGACGCGGGAACGCATCATGTAAAACGTTAGATTTCCCCTTAAGTTTACTACTATACATATTGATACTATAAAAATAGTGTCGTAAGAAATGAAGATGACTCTTTTTATTTACCCTCATTTCATGACTATCAAGTGTGAGGAGAGAGAGAGAAGAGGGGGAGAGATGACGAGAGAGCCGGGATGTGAGGAGGGAGAACCGTGGAGAGAGGGCGAGAGAGAGAGAGAGGTTGAGAGAGGCGGAGGGGAGAGGGGAGAGGGGATGACGAGGGAGAGGAGGACGACGGGAGAGGATGAGAGGCGAGAGAGAGAGAAGAGAAGAAATAGACGAGAGAGGAGAGAGAGAGTAGAGAGAAGAGTCGAGAGAGGAGACGGCGATGGAGGATTCGAGAGAGACGAGAGAGAGAGAGTGAGGGGGAAGTGAGTCGAGGAGGAGAGACGAACGAGAGGCAGATGCGAGAGAGAGGAGAGAGAGAGAGGCATGAAAGGCGCGGTGGCCGGCCTGCGTACGAGGGCGCGCGGGAAGTCCCACTCGCAGCCCCGGCGCGACGGGGTTGGCGCCAACTGCGGGCGGCCACTCGCCAAGCCCAGCGATCCTTCCCGGCCCGTTGGACTCCGTTGGATGAGGTGGCAGCGAGGTGGAGGGGGCGCGCATTTTCCATAAACCTCACCCCTCCCAAGACTCGCCGCCGCTCCGCCGCGCCTCAGGTCGGCTGGGCGAGCTGGCTGGCGTGCTGGCGTGCCCGCAGGCAGGTACGAGTTGGAACATTGGTGGCCTGCAGCCTCAACATGGCGGGCCCGAGCAACCGCGCTTGAAGCTGCCGTGTGCGTTGCGTTGCGGTTGTCGCGAGGCCGGCGCAGACGATAGCCAATGGCGTACTGTCCGTCAGTCCGCATGCGTCACTCCGCCGGAGGCCACCGCCTGCAGTGCGTTCGCCGTGGTGGAGTTACCGATCTACAGAGTGAGCGCCAGGGCTGGACCGCCCTGCGACGCACGAACGCTTCGGCGAGGCGGACGAGGGACCGCGGTGCAGGTGGACGCGTCGGGGCGCCCCGGAAGGGCTGTCTTCGGGCACGTCGGCGGTCGTCCCCGTAGACTCCCTGGGATCCCCCGTCGAGTCATTGGGGTCGGGGGCTGGGCCGGCCGCCGTCCAGAGACCCCGCGCTGGGACACCCACCAACGGCCAGGGTGTCTTTGCAGGCGGCGGGGGGGGGACGGCGGCCAGGCGCGCACTGCCAAGGGTCCTGCAAGCAGCCTGGGACGGGCATGGTGGTTCATACGAGCCCCATCGGTCACCCTGGCCAGGGGGTGACAGGCCGCCGCCCCGCCGCAGAGGCTAGGCACAGGCGGTATGAGTAGTTACCCGCTCAGGTGGTTGCCCTGCGGCAGCCCTGCGGGTGATTCACGCCGTGGGCACGGCCCTTATCTCTTGATCGGCAGGGCAGCAGCGGCGGACTCACAGCCGTGCTAGTGCTAGGACTTGCTGCCCGTCGGAGTCGCCTTGCCCGGAACCTCCTTCCGCCGGCCACTCCGGGCCAAGATTTGGGTCACCGCTTGTTACCTCGTACTTGGATGGGCCTGGGCCCTGGCATAAACCTACTCAAACGGAGCTCGGAAACCACACACGTGTGTGAATGATAAATGAGGGGGGCGTCCCTAAAGGGCCGCGTGTTATCGGACTTCACTCCATGTCAGGGAAAGCCAACGGCAACCAATAAATAATTCAGAGTCGCGCGTTGCTAAACTTTTGAGCGGACTGTATCTCTGAATAACGACGAGTGTTAAGGATAGACTTCGTTTTAAAAATTTCTTGAATAATGATTGATAAAGTTCATAGGTTGTGCAGACAAGGACTGAGCGTGACCTGGACCGTTTGAGCGGGGGACGCCGGGGATGTCATGAGACGCAAAAGGCGGGCCGGCATTCACTTTGACGGGGCGGGGGCGGCGAGGCCAATCGCCAAGACGGGTTGGCTTTACGGGGGGAATGACAAACGCGCGTTGGCAAGTCTCCAGAGCCACGCAACGACCTCACGGTGCAAGAGAAGCCACGATCTCGGAAAGCAACGCGGGTGGTGGGAACGTCAAACTGGATGATCCGTTTGAACCGAAAAAAAAACCACTTGACGGCCAACGAAAGTACATGCAGTCGTTCTGCTTTGGATTCGGCAGAGCAGAGCGACCATGTTCCTGGCAGCCTGGATAATAAAATATTATAATATATATAGGCGGGAGGGAGGCTAGAGCGCGATGCGTTTTTAGACAATACCTCCCTTCCCCTCGCTCTCTCTCTCGCTCTATCTCTCTCTCTCTCTCTCTCTCTCTCTATCTCTCTCTCTCTACTCTCTCTACTCTCCTCTCCTCTCACGGTGGGAGAATGATAGGGTGCTAATTGAGTGGGATGGTTCCGTTTGCGGCAAGAAGGCGGCCTTCCAAAGGGTCGCTCCCGTCTCTGTCGCACTGAGGGGCGCGGGCCGGGGCCGTGGGGGTTGCACGAGGGAGACAGGGCGGACTGGTTTATCAGGACTTCTGTTGCCGGACCTGGTTGGCGGCGATGAGCACCTGCCCTTCCATTATCGGGTGCCACACTGTAGCCAGCTGCAGCAGGGTTCACAGGTGGGAAGGCGCCTCATTCCTTCCGTTCTACATTTCCACGCGCTTCATAGTCGACTATCCAGGCGTGGCTCTTGGGGTTACTTTTCCGCTTCGTTCGCTCTGGTCTCTCTCGCACCCTGCCGGTCCGCCCCGCCACCGCCCCGCGAGTGCGAGAGAGACATGAGCGCTGCTGGCCGCATGCGGAAATTCCAGCAATGAATGGAAGCCCCGCGCACCCAAACGGACGGCCTTGTCTCTATGGGCTGGGGGGCGGCGTGCGCGAAGAGAGAGATAAGAGAGACAATCCGCGTCATGGACTGGGTCGGCGTGCGCGAGACGACGACAGAGGAAACGCGTCGGGTATGTCGGCTCACGTCGGCACAGTACTGCTCGCCGCGTATTTATTGCATAACTTTCGGAAGAAGAGGTCTTGAGGGTCAGACTTGGCCGGACGCACGGCCGCGCCCTCAGAAGGCCTCCCCCCCCCCCCGTCCCCCTATCACCGGCGCAGTCGCCGGCACTCCGACCGTGGATATTGAGTGAAAGCCACCGCAACCCAAGCCAGCCAGCCAGCCAGTCCCACTGACGCCGCCTCACCACGCTGAGTACATTGGGATGGCTGGCCCGGCCGGCGTTAACACCGTGACGTCACCACAACACTCACACACACACAAACACACACTACACCACACTCACACACACTCACACACACACACACACAAACACATGCTATAGCTGTGGGGCCGCAACGATCTATCGTCCGCTGCTGCTAGAGGGCCGCAATCCTGTACGCACACTATCCTGCCCAATGCCTCGCTACGGCCACGCAGAGATACGTTTAATGCCCTTCTCTGACGGGCCGCTACCCCGCCGCCCGCCCGCCCTGAGGCGCGCCAGACTTTAATTCACATTTTATCTCGGCAGGGCAGGTGGAGGAAAAGACGGAGATTTGTTAGTTTTCTTTATCTTTTTTTTTTGGACGTGGAGTGGGTGGCTCATGGACGCCTCTGTTTGAGGCTTTTTGCTGTGCGTGTATGTCCTCGGGAAGAGTGCCGCGTGTTGTGTGCCCACTGGTTACGGGGCCCACTGTGTGCACCGCGGAGCAGGGAAGTTGTAACTTGCTGCGAAACAGTTTAAGTAGGGCGAGCGCTGCAGGGCCACAGTGTAATGCTTTTTTTTTTTTTTTTTTTTTTCTCATCCTCTCTCTCTTTGAAACGCAAATGTTCGGGATAATTGGCAGGGACTTAAAAATCTCAGTGGGGGAGTCTTAACGGCTTTCTTTCACCATGTTTCTACTCCGCTAGATCGCAGACCACGAGGCCAATGTTGTTCTCGCGCAAATAGCGGACTTTCAGACTTTCGGGCGCACGCCCAGTGTGCTGTCCAAACCACGGAGGAGTACAGCTCTCCAAAGCGAGGACATAGGCCTGCTGAAAAAAACCAACAGCTTCATAGTTTCCGCCTGTGTGTTGAAAGGGTTGGCCAGGTGATACATTGGCGCTGCAAGGCGCCCTGCAGACAGGACTGTCTCTCTCGGCACTCACAAGGGCTGCTCCGTGCGGGTGCCGAGAGAGACAGAGACGATGAGTCTGCGGCCGGCCCGCGGGCCTCGCGGCCCAGCTTGGGGCATGCCCAGCCGGGCAGGCAGGCCCCCCGAAGGCCAATCAGTGTTGGCTCGGCTGCGTTCCAGAACGCCGTATCGCTTCTCCGTCTGATCCAATGCGAGGGACAAGGCAGCCGTGCTCGGGGGCCGTGGCTGGCAGCGTGGTGGCCGTGGCTGGACGTTGGCCGTGAGCGGTTGCCGTTGCCCACCGACCTCCTACTGCAAGCGCGGCACGGCCGCCAGGCTGCCAGCCCCGCCAGACGGACCTGCCTTGGCAGCGCGGCGCTACGCGGCCATACGGCAATGGAATGTGTATGTAATCATTTTAGTGATACAAGTTGGGAGAGTAACGCAGGCAGGCCTGCGCACGCCAGTGTGGTGGGTACTGGCCTGTCAACACAGCGAGTCGGCACACTGTGCTAACCAACAAACCGACTCGACCTGTGCCTCCAACTGAATCTTGCTACCGCTCTCACCGCGACTGCAACATAAGTAACCACCGTCCCGAGATGATACTCTGTCTCCCCCTACGGCGCCAAGGGGGCGCGTCTTGTTTGCGGAGAGAGAGACAGATAGCGCTTCGCCAAATTGCACCACGAATCGAGCTGAAATCGCTGGCCTCTCGCCTGGCCGGCGGTGCCGCGCGCGTGTGGCGCCAGGATTCGAAATGCCCGCGCGGAATGCGGACCGCTCCAGTCACTGCGGTACGGCACCGCGAGGCCGAGGTGTGAATCCCCGGCGGCCGTGCCCGAGGTGGAGGCGGGTTCGAGTCCCGGCGGATGCCATTTGGGCCTTTGGCCTTCGGCGCCCTTGGGGGGCTCCGCCGGCAATTCAGACACTTGCTTTAGTCTCTCTCTATCTATCTCCTCTCTCTCTCTCATCTCTCTCTCTCTCTCTCTCTCTCTCTCTCTCTCTCTCTCCTCTCTCTCTCTCTCTCTCTCTCTCTCTATCTGCGGCAACGCCCCGCTGTAGGGCATCCTGGGCTGGGGTGCGTTTGCATTGCAAGTGGGAGCATTGTCTGAAGACGAGCCTACGCACGAAGACCACACGCGTGACCTTTAGTCCGACTGATTGCCTCTGGCCCCGCCCCGCCCCGCCCCTGTGGATGAGTGATTGGTCTCGGTGGAAGCGACAAAAGTCTTGCGAATGCTCGAGTCTATCGGAGGCTGGGGAGGCAAATTCAGGCCCACTGTGCCGCCATCTGGTGAACACACGTGTACCCGTCGGTGGGCGCTGAGAGGCTCTGTTGGAATGTGCTTCGCTCCAACCGGACTCATCACCGCATTAGTATACTTTTTTTTAGGCCTGTACCACCAAATACGTGGTGCGAGTGTATGGACTGTGCCTTACGTGAAGGGAGAAGTGGGGGTGGGGGAGCGGGCTTGGCATCGCCTCCGGTGTTAGAATAAGGAGGGTTTGCGCCATATGGCTGTCTCTCTACTCTCTCCCTCCAAATCACAGTCATGTTTTTACGGCTTGTGTGGTGGATGCCCGGGGTGTCCCTTGTATATTAAAGAGCGCCTCTCGCGGCCCAGTGACGTGGGCATCTGTAGATGTTTCACACTTCAAAAAACTGCCAGACCAACACATGGAGAGAGTGGCATTCGATCGCCTCTGTCTCTCTCGTACAGGTGGGGCGTATGTGCTCACCGTAGGGGTGATTGGTCACCCACCAAATTGTATGTCACATCTTGAAGCCACGGCAGGTGCGGACTGTCTATGACAGTGCGCGGGCTTTGCGTCGGGGCTGAGAGAGACAGGAGTGCACGCCGTTCCGAGGCTCTCAGCCCTGGACTGGATCCGGGAGGGCCTGCCTGCCTTTCGGCCCATTCTTATGCAGAGCGATCGAATCTGGGCGGTATCGGACAGCATCGCTTCATGGGACGGTTCACCTTCCGGGGGTTCTCAGGCTCACGGCCCACACCTTTGGGCGATCGTGTGTCTCTCATCGCACCCCAAGCGATAGTCTTGCAACCAGCGTCACTCAATTGTAGTAAATTTTACTGGTGTAGGAAATGAACTAATTTTTATTTTAAATCGTTTCGACTAAACATCTTTGACAGGGCTTGGCCAGGCGGCGGCATGGCTGCCTATTTATTGTCCGCAGCGGTTAGGTAATCGCGGCCGCACACCAGCACGGCGAGGCGGTTGGTCTGGAACGACAATGAGAGAATGCGAAGGGGAAGGAAAAAATACAAGTTTTGTCGTTTCCCATCGGCGAACTGGCGATTTCGATCCGGACGAGACCGACCGCTCTCCCTAACCTAAAACATAACCTAAATCCTAATCACGTCGCTCCTCTCCCATCCTCGCGAGGCCGATAGGCTCACAGCTTATTCTTGTGAAGGGTACAGTGTTGCCCAGCCTCTCCCCTTCCCCGTTATTGGCGCGCGTTCAGCCCTTGATGGCGTGGGGTGAACCTGTTTCCGGCAGGCAGGGCTTACTCCCATTGCGTTTGGACAACGCCCTAGACCATGGGATGGGGAAACATTCTCATTCGGTTGAACCCAGGAGGCAGAAAACACGCCGTTCTGATACGAAAGGGTTGGCTTGCATCAACATGCTCAGGACAAACTCTTCGATGGCGAAAGCCATTTACTGCTTGGCAGGCAACATTTTCTTGTAGCTTGTTAGTTCATAATATTAGCCGTTCGTAAAATTCCTTGCCCACACTACCAACTATGAGTAGTTTTAGTCGCTTTGCGTCAGCGTAGAGCCGATCACAGGTGGAGGTTTGTCGGTTTGTTTACGGCGCCTATCAGGGGAAGCCTGGCGTCATGCTGCCACTGCCTTCGACGGTAGGCAGCTGATCAGATCGTTAGCGGAGATTAATAAGGCATGTAGATTACGCTGGGGCCCGGAGAGTGGCCTTGAGGCAGTTCGAGAAGACGCCCAGCGTCACGGCCTACTCGAACATCCGAACGGCTGTGTTTTGCGAGTTGTCTGTCCGCGGAACAAGGGCGTGCTTGCTTTTCAAGTCAGGGTGCATGCTGTTGTAGGACTTTCCGATACCGCACGTGCTGTAGGCGCCTCGCCGGAGAGGGGTAGGGTCTCTCTCCATTGTCGTTCATGTGTGCAGCTGGAAGGGTAAGGAATGTTGCACTATGCACGTCCTTCCACTACAAACTCAGTGCTCCATAAACATTCGTTGTACGCGTTGACGAGTTTCTCATGCCCTGGTCCCGAGCCGCTCTGGCTAGCCTATCGGGCGGGGGCTTCTCTTGGAACCTGGAAGTGGTTGCCCTGGAACATCTTCCACTGGAGATAAGGTGAGAGGAGACGATGAGACGTTTTTCGTCGCTCTGTCTCCGTCGCACTGGCGGGGCGTTCCGTATAGGTTGTGCGAGAGAGACAGAGAGACAGGGAGCGGCCTATAAAAACGACTCCACACGGGTAATCTGTCGGCAGGGGCCTTATTTCGACAGCGCACGCGTGTGCTGGAGCACGGGGAAGGGTAGGGGGGACACAGGTACAGGAGTAGTACCCGCTACGGGCGCTGACGCGCTCGCTGGCAGGACACACAGTAAGCAGAACGAAATTAATCATCGTAGATCTAACAGGTGGACCTGGTCCAACAGGCGTCCTGGTCTTCGCGCGCGGGGATCTCGGTTTCTCTTTTAAACGGTTTCAGGTCGCGGAATCTTAAATTTTCTCAATTACGTTTTGCCATGCCCAGACGCTGAGCGTTGAAAATAGTGTGTATGTTGTTTTTTTTAGGTGAGGTTAGTCGGCACCTGGAGTTGTATCGCATATTTATGATATCGTAAATTTATTTGTATGATAGGTTCCCGGAGTATAGAGTAAAGTAATAAAGTTCTAAAGGGGAGTAAACGGTAAATCCTTTAAATCTGCTCTCGAAAAATTTGACTCTGATAATCCTACAAAAAATTATAAACACTTTTTTTGTCCTCAGAAAGTTTTCTTTTTTATGAATCAGGACCTACTGTTTTCAATGGCACCTGTTGTCGCTGCTTGACATAATAAATTGCTTTTTTTACCCTCTTTTAATTGTGTTTCTTTGTTACACCTTGAAAGGCATAGCAGCTGGAGCATTCACACTGATTCATTCATGCCATTACACATAGAAAGTAGCAGTGGTCCATTCCAAAGGCTATTCATACAGCGTGTGCAAGTCAACATATCAAGCTAATGAATGTACCCCCAACTCTGGTTTTCTTCAACACCATATTTTATTATTTTGACAGATGGGCCGCAGCAAATGTGGTCATCAGTGGTTCAAATGAAGCTGCTCCCACATACATCTTGGAGCATTTGGCAACTTTTATCAGTATTCAGTGAAAACAGGGGATAGTGTACCCTGCCGATGGTATGAGAGAGACGACCTTCTCGAACTGGAGATCCTAAATGGAATTTTGGTGCAAGTAGATGCAGCTTCTGACTAGACCAGAATTGGGTTCTAATCAATGGATCTTTGTAATCAGGCGTAAGTATTTGTCTGCGGAGTGCTATCTTCTTATTTATTCTAACATATCTTGTTTTAATTGGTTTTACTTCTTTCTCACAGGCTGTTATTGGAAAAATTCACCAGTAGCCTTGATTCCGAGCCCACTGCTCCATCCACTAGCAATGACCCATGGATATCTATAACAACATCTTGGTATTCATTGTAGGAGATGATTTGACAAAGCAAACTCTCACGATTATGAGATGCATATTTTCATGGTTGGAAAATGACCCAGTGCTCAAACATTTTTCTGTTGTCAAACCAGTGGTCTTATTTAATTATTTCTTCATTTTCCTGTGCCAGAGTATTTTCAGCCCAGGGACTTGTAGATGACCTCAATTAATCTGAGAATGGGCATGGCACCGTTGGCTCGCCGTCAGCACGAAACATTCCTCCACCACCACCTTCCCCTCCTCACAGAGCCACCTCTGAATGGATTTGTTGTAAGTGTAGTGTAAATGTTCGGGAGCAAGTTAAAGCTTTCAATGCTGTCTTCTCACCGTAAAGTAGCAAAGGAAAGAACTATTCGTGTTAGCTTCCGCCATAGCATTTTTCCCAATACTTCAATTCTATTTTAATTTTAGGCGCTGATGTGTTTTACAATGAAGAGAAGCAAGGGAATACCACCTGGGAGAGACCCTGCCACATTGTCACGTTATTGATGAATACAAAGCTCCAACGTCCTGTGTGAAATATGACGAGGGATGTTATTATTTTTTATCATAGTTTTGATGACATTGAGAAGTTTATTGCTCGTCTTCAACATGCCCGGCGGCAGAAGATAGACGAACTAGAACGTAGACGGATGTATTGTTTCACCTTAATACTTTACCCAAACCGAAAGCCCTGTGGAAAAGGGACTTTCATTGAATTTCTGGGATGTCTATGCCCTTGCAGTAAACCGTAAATCAAAATAGAAGGACTTGGGTGAAGGAAAGGCTAACAATGCGAGCCAAACCACCCACAGAAGTCGAATTTGTTGATATTTTCCAGGAAATTTAAAACTATCTTTCAATTATTATTTAATTGTAAGTATAAATGCAAAATAAAGCTTATTTAAAAAAATGAACATGTGAGTGGTCTTTGTGGGATATTTTTAATAATGTAAATTTGTGATGACTTGCTATTTATTTTATATTTTTTTCCAGGCTAAGCTGTAGGCAACACATTCATGATCCCAATGCACCTGAACTAGTTCATTTTACTTTTTACTCCTCTTGCTCTGGTTGTTTGATGCGTCACTTGAACAACTCAATATGGGCCGAATCTGACTGACAAAGTGGTTTCGCCACTCCTCAACAGAAGAACGAGGTACCAATCTATCTCATTAACTGTGGTCACCCAGTAAAGATAATGAACTGTGGCATTCTCTAGGAGATGCTTGGCTAGTGCCCAGGTGATGTCAGATAATTATTTCCATCATATTTAATATATAATAATCTATGGTTGGGCTGCTGAAGAAATTTTTTATTAGTTCTTCATTTCATTCTTGCTATTTTCCAGAGGAGAACCCAGTGGAAGGGCTTTGTTGGCTAAATATCACCACCTATTCATGGTCGGCTGGTCGCCAGATATTCCCAGTGTTTTAGATGAGAGGGAACTTGCGTCTACCTTCAATGGAGGGGGTTCCAATGGAGGATACACGCTGAGGAAATTCGAGCAAGCTCAGCAAAATGTGAGTTGATCGAAATTCATTGTTTTGAAGATTTTATTGAAGGGAAAATAAATGAAAAGTCCATCGCACAAAATGGTGTTTCATGTTGCTATCTTATTAACTTAATTCTATGATTGCAGGCTGAATTACGGTACGAGCACGCGACAATGTAGCCGCCCACCTATGGCAGCGACTACTTTGACGATGAGCTGGAGGCAGGTTGCCCCAATTGATTCCGCACGGCTTCTTACAGGGGACCGGGCCCAAAAGCGCCTTACAGCTGGGAGGGAATAGGTAGTTAAGTCTATTTTTATAAATTTTTCCTTGGTTGTTATCATGACTGCTGTGAATGAACTTGGACACATTTATATTTTACAAACATCTTGTACCATGTATTATTTTCCAGGGAAAAAGGTCACAACAAAGTCCAGGGAGCTCAGGACCGAGACTATCCACTCAGGGCCACTCACGCCTGCGATCTCACCGAGAACTTTACACAGCCCGCAGTGATCATTTCAGGCTGATTCAATTGAGCGGAACGGAAGTGTTCTCAATGGGACCTTCCCATGCCTGGTGGACCAGGGCATTGCTGGCACCCCAGACAAGGCCTAGCAGCGGTTTGTGAGGAGGGCTCTGTTTGATAAGTGGTTGCATAAGATTTAAATAACAACCGGGTGGCTAAGTAGTTCAAAGGTCCACTATCCACCGGACTGCAAATTAACGAAAAGGGAACTGACAGTAATCCCGTGGAGGGAATTACTTAGAAGTAAGTGATACCAAACATTTTAGCAATTGCATCAAATGCGCTCTGCAAGGTAAATGTAATGTTTTAATTATTTTTTATCCTTTGCAGATATCTTTGCATTGTACAGCCGGAAATGGTGGGGGAAAGGCTCGAAACCTAGCCCCGCGATGGTCAGATTGCTCCATGTTACCTCTCCTCTATTGTTAACTCCCCCAGCCTGATGCAAGGCAAAGTGATGTGTTCAGTAACCCTGTGAATGCGCCGCAGTACCGCTCTGTAAGTTATTCTTTATATTCGGTTTTACTAGTAAAAATACTTCACCCCATATTTTGACCTTGCATTTGGCCAAAGATATGGGTCTCCTTTGAAGGAAGTCCAATTGATTTTCCTTTGACCAAACAGATTTTAGCTTTGTGCCATTCTGATTGCAGGAGCGCTGGACAGAAAAACGATAATGAGCAGAATTTTTTTAGTGGACAGGAACGTGAACATGACGCTATTGATGCATGCCCACAGGACCGTGTGGGGAGTTCTCCTTCTGCCGCTCGATCCAGGGGACGCCTGAGTGGCGCCCCTTTGAGAGACAAGAAAAGGCAAGGACAAGGCATAAAAAAAAGGTGCAATTTCGGTTTTTTTTGTGATAGAGAATACACAAATCTATTTTAGAATTTGATTATGAAAAATATTATTTTTTGAAAGTATTATCAGTTGAATTAAAACGTATAGTATCAAATCATTGAAAGAATTTTTTTTTTTCCACATATTTTTTTTTGTGGCTTTCAACTTGGGATCCATTTTATAACGTGCTTGTTTCTGTAATGCTTTCATTGTACTGAAGCGGTTCATTGTGTTCTGTCCTGGCTTGTTTTCCTGTCCTGCTTGTATTGGAGAGTGGGACAACTAGGTGGATGTGATGATAGTTTTTGAGTGGCCCAAAGTTTTCAATGTATTGGAACACATCCGATTTATCCGGATTCAATTCTCTGTGTTTTCTTTCCAAAAATCACTGCATAGTGTAGGCTAGAGTAAGTGTGATGTCTGCTAGTATAATTATTAGGGTTTATGGCTGAGTACATATGATTTTGAACATAAGAGAGCTTTTCTCTTATATAACGATGTGGTTTTTCTCTGTGCCCAAAGGGTTCAAAGCTCAGTCTGTTGAGAGAAAAAATACACCAATCACTTTTTTTTATAGCTTCTTTGCTTGTTTGTAAGACATGTTCAATGAATGAGATAATGTATCCTTGACCTTATAATTCTGTTGTTTTATTGTTTTAATATCACAAACTAAGTCATTAAACCTGTAAACTGCTATGCACTATGGTTAGAGTAGGTAAAATTTTTTTGTGCGTTAAGCCACAAAAGTATTTTCACTGCTATATATTACAGTGTCAAGAAGTATTCCTCTTTAACAATGTGTCAGGGGACAGATCTTTAAATAATATATAGTCATTGTCTTAAACTTTCTGTGATGGGTTTATTTCTTAGATGTTACTGTATCATTTCATCTATACATCATTATATAGGAATCTGTTGTTTCACTTCTTTCTAAATTGGTGCCACATGACTTACTTTAGGTTTAAGTCAAATCTGTGGCAGTTTTTTAAGGGAAAGATGCTTAATAGAAATCTTGTGCTGCACAGGGAAACGGACAATTGAAAAATAGTGTTGAACTTTCTGTAATAAATGTGGGCACTTTTCAATTTCACGGCTCTGTTACAGGCACTGTTTGCGTGCGGCTTTGTGGTATGATTTGCTGCCTTGCATACCTTATTTATGTTTGTTAGTTGTTGTCCTTGCTTTTTGTGCTGTTTGGTGTTGTGTTGTTGAGCTAGTGTGTCTATCGACAGTCCCTTTTACTGCCACTTTTCATGGATCTTGACGGGTAGAGCGCTAAGTTATTTTCATCACATATTTATGTGTTATTTATAACGATTGTGATGACATTTCTATAAACTTTCATTGAGGCATCAAAAGAATGAATACTAGCGCCATGCGTATGTCAATTCTTTTTGCGGTGGACATGTCTTGTCGTTGAAAATGACCCATGTACAATGTTATCTCAACCTACTTAATATTTGTTTTCCTTTAAGAGGTGTACTTCTGTAGGCCAGTTTTTTCCTTTTTTTAGGCATGAGCTATTCTTACTTTGGCCTGGGGCTGAAGGGGCTTATTGAACAAGAAGAATGAAATTGTTGTCTGCTTTGGAACTTGAACAGTTGTCTTTGTTCAAATTTGCATATTGTGAGTAATTGTGCCAAATTTTTTTGAGCATCTTTTAATTTCTATCGCGCATCTTGTATTGGTGGTCGGTTTATGGGAATCATATTTATTTTATTGTTATATACTATAGATACCTAATATATGTCGTGCCTGTTGAAATGCCAACAGAATTCATTGTTCTGTCCGCTGTCGGATATCCCTAGGACAAATCCATCATAATATTTAAATTGAGGATGTGTGCATTCTTCTGTTTTTTTATGAATGTTCCCATAATATGTTAAGATATTACATTGTGGCCTGTGTATTGTTTGCTCCCATGGAATTTTTTGGACCACTTCAACACTCAGTATTTAGTGTTCCATCTGGCTTTATAAGCTTTTTATTCACACATATTTTCTTATTCTTAACTGTGTATAGAGTTGTTATATATGTGCGTTCTCGCAATTAGACGTTTGTGTTGTTACTTTATGTTCACATATATGTGGTTTGAAGTATTTTTGAAATAATGGTTAAACGGTAAGCTGCACGGACATGAAGCTTGGTTATTGTTACTTGTTGTTGTTGTTAATTGTAAAAAGTTATTATTTGATCTTATATTTACATATATTACTATATATATTTATACTATTTATTTTACAATTTGTATTTCTATGTCCATGATCAGTAGAACTTCGCTTTTTAGAATTGTACGAGTTTTTTAATTCTTATCTCTTGTTTTATCACATGAATTTTCATGTGTGCTACTTTTTCTAACTCTATTTCACCACTCGTTATGATTCATTTAACAGTTGTGTTGTTTAAAATGGAGTGCTCAGTGACTATCTTGTTACAAGAGCAGATTCGGCATGTGCTGTTCTACTTTGCCCCTATTTGGCTATTACCTGTCTTTTGAACTTTCTTGTTATTCCTGAGCATGGAGAGAAGAGAAAGAATTTAATGAATTATCTTGTACATACACATACCTGTTTAATTCCTCTTTCCAAGGTTGGTTTTCCAATGATGGGCATTTACATACTATTCAGATTTATGTTTATTTCCCATGATTGACCACTGAGTTCTATGCAAATTGTTGTATGTTGCTTGGTGTTTGTATAGTTTAACACTGACCACCCAAAAATATTCATATTCCTGCTTACTTCAATAAAATCCATTCTGAATCTAATCACTTTTGTCTCTGATGCTTATTAATTGATCCGTTTGACACATCCTTGATTAATGTCTTTTTATGTGTTGTTATGATAAGTGTAGTGTCCGACTTTGTTCTGCTCAATGTTCTCCTTTGTCCATCATTTTGGTGGATTATCAAAGCCTTTTTTATTCAGACCGAAAACGAGTACATGAAAAATAGTTCATTCAGAAAAAAAAAAGCGAAAACAAAAAAAAAAAAAAAAACAATAAAGCAAATAAGCCTAAAAAAAAAAAATTTATATTTCAATTTTTTTTTTTGGCTTCAAAAATTTGTTCTTGTGGAGGAGGTGTTTGGGTACAGACCATTTACTAAATTAAAAATGTTGTTGGGACAAAGCAAAGCGGCCACATTGCAGGGTGTGAGCTTCGACGGCCCTTGGGTGGCGAAAGTAAAGAGCGATGTGGTCCGCTGCAACACTGAGCGGGGAAGCGCGGGGGAGGCAGGCAACCCATCGCTAAGGGCTGTCGCTTGCGTTGACCTGCACCGCTGTAATGAACGTAAACGCCTGGCTGCCCCAGCGAGGCCTGCATCTGGCGCGCAGCCCCCACGCCCCCGCCGCCCCCGCCGATGCCACGGGGACCCTAGAAGAGCCGTGACGGGGCGCGACCGAGTGAAAGCGAGGGCGCACACTGATGCTGAAGCTGGACTCCTGCCAGCCCGCCAACCCTGGCCTGCGTCCACCAGCTCGACGAGCGACGCGTCCACCCATCACGCCCGGCCCAGGACGCCGTACGATCGACCGGCCATGGACGACAGACGTCTTCGGCCGGACCCATCAGTGAGTCCAGTCCGCCACCGTGGGACTCGAACCAATAAGATGTGACCCCACCTATTGGGTCATCGTTCGGATGTGAGATGCAATCCATTGGTGGGCATCACTCGTTCGCTTCGAGTCCCATTTAGCGACTCTGAGCGGGATTTTGTACCCAGCCTCAGGCCCACACTGTGTGCTGTCGCTGTGTGTGGCGCCGTGCGCAGGCGATAGAGATGACGGCGCGCTCGAGCTGCAGCTTTTTTGGTGCTGCCTGGAGATGCTGCAGCGGATGTCCCAGACGCCACCAAGCTGGTCATTCCGTGCTCAAGCCGGATCGTGCCCGCTCAGCCCCAAGGCCTCTCATGCTGGAGGTACATGGGCTGGCTGCAAGTTCCATGGGCCTGCAGCCGGCGTAAGAGTACAGAGCGTGTTTGATCCAACGTCCGCGGCTCGGCAAGCGATTGACACGTTTCCCAGTTGCATCCCTCAGGGCTGGTTGCAACATTGCTGTCGGAGCTGGAGGCCGGCACGCTGCTCACACTCCAGAAGGACGACCACTGTCGAAAGCTGCTGCAGGTTCGTGGACGGACCGGCGCACCATTTCAGGACGCCTGCACTCGCAGCTGCGTAAGCAGCGCGCCATCAATTAGGCAGGCCTCTCCATGAGTGCCGTGTGAGCGTTCGGACTGGCTAACTGGTTCTTAAACTTGTGGGCTCCTGTTGACAGTTCTGAACACATCGGCGCTGACGAGTTCATGGACACGCGCTCGCCAAGCGGCGCAGCAGCAAGGTGGACGAGGCCCTGGTCGAGGAGGACGTGGCCTAAGTCAGGCGTTCCGCCACGGCGTGCTGAGCCTGACATGGCCTCGGACCATGGGGGGGGGCACCCCATGCCTCTGAACGGAAGCCGTGACTTCTAGGCGAGCGTTTCTGCATTCAATTGTTTACGTGGGTGTGGCCGTTTTTGATAGCCAAATACACTAACATTACTTGATCTTAATTGCGATTGTCCGTTGGTCTTTATTTTAGACTTTGGTTTAGAATAATTATGTATAAGGACCCAGCTTTACTTTCCATCTCATCATTTGTCAAGACACTTCCCCATCAGGAGGATCATCAAAACACTTGACTGTCGACGACAGAAAACACTAAACAAAATAATAAATCTCGTCAGTACCGCGTGGCGTCTTGGGATGGGGTTTTCGGCCGCTGCAGTGCCCAGCCAAGCCCGGCCGTCCTGCAGAGCCGACGCAGTTGTTCGATTCTGGAAGGAAGGGAGGGAGGAGGGGACGGCGAGCATAGTATCAGCAGCCATCTTCCTGCAGCTGCCGGAAGCAGGGACGGCTCTAGAGGCGTGTGCCTCTGCTTCTGGGGACAGCGGCTCTGAATCCGACGGGCTGGCGGGGGAGGGGGAGGGGGGCGCTGATCAGGGGGGCGGGGGCCAGTCAGTTTTGACTGGAGAAGTACCAGGTGAAGCAGGGTGCTGGTCAGAGCAATGGGACTGGGCTGGCTGATGGAGTGAGGTCTGCTAAAGAACAGGGGGTAGGGGAGGTGGGAGATAAGGAGGAAGAAGCGCGCGCGTGCGCCGGCCAGGACGACGAGGACCCATGGCGGCCCCGCCCCGCGCAGTAGCTCCCCGCCGGAAACATGAGGAAGGGTCACGTGCTCGCGGCCACGCTGCTGGCGTGCTGGGGCGTTGCTCGCTGCTGCGGGGCGACCGAGCGGCTCACCTAAGTCAAGGTGCCTGCATCCACGCCCGACGAAACCGCCTCGTCTCGTGAACCAAGGACCGATCGTCGATCTGTCTCTCGCGACCAGCGCGGGAGGACGGAGCGACCACCGGCCCTGGATCTCACGTCGGACGCCCTTGTCCAGAGGCACGCGCCGGAGGGCGAGCTGCCGGAGGAGGGGCTTCGCGGGAAGCCCCCTGGGGACTGGGCTGACCGGAAGTGTGACACCTAGCAGGGAGGGGCAGTTCAGGGTGGTGCCCTTGCGGAGGCTACTCGCCTTCCACGCTCCAACCTCATGTGAGAGTTATCGATCGGCTGCGGTCTGCAGCGTTGTGGGAAGTGACAAGCACACTCCGGCATTGCGTGCGTGCTGCCCACAGCCGCGACGCGGAGGATCTCCATGACGTTCCGTCAAACACGCCACGGTTTCCCTCATTCTGCATGCTCCGGCTTTCAAGACTTGCCCCCTTTTCCGGTTTGCTGCTGACCGCATCTCCGAGGAGCCGCTGCGCTCCGAGGTGGACGGGGCGCGCGCCGTGCTCGGCAGGCCGTGTGCCGTTCGTCCTGTCCGACGTGTTCGAGGACGTGGTGGGCCGACTGCCACGCACATGTCAACGCAGGCGCTGGACGCTGCTGCTCAGGGCGCGGACGAGGCCGCCGTCGTTGTGACGGCGGGCCACCTGCTCCCGCTTCGAGGGCCTCGTGTCGTCTGGACGTGACGGCCTTCGCGGAGGACGCCGTGCACCTCTAGAGCGACCTACCTGCGCGCGCTGCCGAAACCTGCGGGTCTGCTGGTCGCTCACCGGCGTGCTGCAGCTGGAAGGCAAGTCTCGGGTTCGACTCCCCGGCCGCGGCAAAGGATTTTTTTTTAGGAAATGATCAGCATGTAGTAAGTTGCCTTATAGGGTTTTGTCTAAGGGATCGGGGTTTTGGGCTTGCTTTTCCAGTTTTTATAAGTCTGGCCCTTTATGGTATTTGCCGATTTTTTTAAATTTTTTTGTGAGTGGACCGGACGTGTTGGTGTGGCAGCGGGCGCTGGAAGACAGACAACGAGGTCATCGTTTCTCGAACGCCGCCGCCACTGAGGAGCGCGCCGCCGCCGCCTGCCGCCCTGGGCGCGTATCTCGAACCCACGACCAAAGGTGAGGGGGAGGGGGAGGCCCCTTCATGGCGCCGGGACGGAACACACCTGTTAACACGGGCCGTGCCAGTGCAGCGTGGAAGGACACCCCCTGAGCTGGTGTTCCTGGAAGCCCGCCGAGGGTGGTGTCCTTACTCCAAGTTCTCGGAGCTGCGGCGCCGTAGTCAAACGCAGCTGCGCACCTTCGATAGGCCTGGACCAGCCTGCTGATGCTGACGGCTGCAACCACGCCGGACCTGGAGTGAAACCTGGCCTGGGAGTATGTTCAACGGCCTGGATAGCCTGCAGGTGGGTGCGGCGGCGCGCGGTGGGGGTGTTACAGTGCGGTGACACTGCCCCCGTTCCAGGTGCTGTCCCTGGAGCACAACAGGCTGGCCTTCGTGCCCGACTGGTCGCTGTACGGCGCGCCCGCCCTGCGCTACCTGTCGCTGGCGCACAACTCCCTGCTGGACGTGTCCTCCACGGCGCTGGTGGGGCTGCTGCAGCTGCGCTTCCTGGACATGTCGCACAACAACCTGACGCACCTGTCTGAGCTGTCGCTCCCACCCTTCCCCAAGCTGCGTGGCGCCGACTTCCGCGGCAACCCCATCGAGTCGGTGTACACCAACACGTTCCAGGTGTGCGGGGGGCGACGCACAGTGGCCCGGAAACACCTTTGGAGGCGGTCAACATCCCGGACGGACTCGAACCGAACGTGTGACCCCACCAATGGATAGCTCTCCTAACGGGGAATCCATTGGTGGGGGTCACACGTTCGGTTCGCGTCCCATTTAGCGACTCCGGAGCTCAAAACGCGTGTTGGCCGGCGGCCCACTGTGTTGTGGTGCAGGTGATGAACTCGACGGAGTCGCTGCTGGTGGGCGGCACGGGCACGGCCCTGCAGCTGCACCCGGACATGTTCCTGGGGCTGCGCGCCATGCGCAGGCTGGTGGCGACGGACGTGGCCGCGCCGGGGCTGCTCAGGGACCTGCTTCGCGGCATGCCGCGCCTCAAGGAGCTCACGCTGACGGGGGTCGTGCCATCGCTGCCGTACGACGCGTTCGTCGAGGTGCCCAAGCTGGAGCGGTTGGTGCTCCGCCACTGCGGCATCCGGCACGTCTCCATGGACGCCTTCTACGCCCTGTTCGCGCTCAGGGAGCTGGACCTGAGCCACAACCAGCTGCGCGCGCTGCCGCCCAGCCTGCTGGACCAGCAGGGCAGCCTCAAGGAGCTTGCTGCTCACCGGAAACCAGCTCAAGGACCTGCCGCCCGGCCTGCTGGACAACGTGCCCGCCAAGATGGTGCGCCTGGACGGCAACCCCTGGAGCTGCTCCTGCGACATGGCGGGTTGGAACCCGGCCGCCACCAACAAGGTAATGGCGGCCAGCCAGACCAGCGCACAGTGGTCAGACGACCGTCGAGGCGGAGAGCGGCGCGACGAGCTTGTTTTCGGTCATCGTCGTGACAGCTGATCGATGTGATAGCCGCGTCGGCACTCACCCGCCCGGCCGGTCTGCCTCGTCAATAATAAAGGTGGACGCAGGCCGCGCCCGCCGCGGACAAGGCCCCAACACCCACGCAATTTGGGGGTTGTTGACATCCATTAAAACCATCAAAAATCAACACTACTTGCAAAAACTTATATTACGAAAACCATATTCGGAACTTCCGTAGTCGGTACCTAGTCCGTACTTTTTCTGTCCTTTTTTTTTCTACACATACTGGTTCCGGCCAGGAGAGGGTGAAAATGTTTGACAGCGACGCCGGAGTGATGCCGGCCGAGCGGCCAAAAAGGGTAATTGTTTGGGGCGGAGCCTGCACGGGCGGCCCACTGTGGCAGGCCCACTGTGGCCGGCACATCGACCCGTCTCGCGTGACCAATTCGGTTAGGGGGCCGGATACGGTGCCAAAAAGGCTTGAAGTAGAATCGATGTCGGGGCGCCGCGTGTTGGGAATAACGCTTGTCCCCTCGGCCTGCAGGACAAGCGAGAGGGCCGCTACGTGTACGATAAGCAGGCGGCGCCGACCTGCGCCACTCCAGAGCCGTGAGTATTTTGTTCGCGCTTAATCCGATTTGGCCCGGGGGTGGATGCCAGTGACAAGGACCGATGCTCGTGGAGCAGGTACGCGGGCTGGTCCGTGTACGACGCCATGCGGAGGGGCTTCCGATGCAAACAAGAACCCCAGCCGGCTGCTGCGCGCCAAGCCCCTGCCCGCCGTCATCCGGGGCCTCCTCGCCGCCAGCAACGCCGCCAGCAACGCCTCCAGCGTGGACAACAGCCTCACGGCCGGCAACGGCCTGCCCGGCATGGACGCCGACAGCACGGCGTCGAACACCAGCGCGGCCGTCACATCCTCGTCGAGGAACGCCTACGACGGCCACCGCCGCCGCGGACGGAGAGAGCTCGCCCAGCACGGTCTCGGACACCATGAGCAGCAGCACGTCGACGAGCACCCCCCTGGACACGAGCACCACGACGTGGAGCACGACGTGGAATAGCCCGGCGTCCACGCAGCGCGCGGCGCACCGCCGGCGCCCTGGAGGCCCCCGCCGAGGCAAACCGCACAAGCAGCGCGACGGCAAGCGCCAGGTAAGCCGACGCGGCCGAGAGGAAACAACTGGCCAATAATATGTACACCAAAAATTAAATTTCAAAAAATTTCGAAAAATTTGAAAAAATTATTGAAATATTTGAAAAAAAATTGAAGATTTATTGTAAAATATTACGCCAAATTTCCAAACAAGCAAAAATTTCAAAAAAAAATGTCAAAAAATTTTCACAAAATATTTTTTTTTTAAAAAAAAATTTGAATTTTTTTAGAAATTACACAAATTTTTTAACAATTTGAATGTATTTTCGAAAAATTTTACAAAATTCACAATTTTTTTTAAAGAATTAGGAAAAAAATTAATAAATTTGAACAATTTTGAAAAAAAAAATCTCAAATTTTGGCCAATTTTACAAAAATTAAAATAAATTCTAAAACATTTTTTAGGGGCAGCGCGAGGAAGGCGGCCGCACGGAGGACGGCAAGTACCTGCTGGCGGACGGCCAGGGCGGCTTCCACGCCGTGTCCTGGAAGGCGTACAAGGCCGCACTGGAGCAGCGCCGAGCCGAGCAGCAGAGAAACCGCCGCAGCGACTGCAGCGCCGCCGTCGGACGAGTCGGCCTGGGCTCCCCCCAGCCGAGTGAAGACTGTGTCTGGCTTGATGTGGGGACCGAGCGCCTGGCTGCAGGCAACCCGTCGCACCGGCCTGAGCAACGGGACAGCCTACCCTGACGGTCACAGGCGCTAACGTTCATGTGTGGACGGGGGCCTATCTCTATTTGGGCCGGTTTCAGAGTGAGACTGCTCCGCTGTCCTTCCCTAAAAGACTGTGCACTGTCAGAAATATTGACGTAGACTGCATTTATTTATTTATTCAAACAAGGAAAAAAAGTAGGAGTCAGCGTGAAGCAGCTCCAATGTCGATGGGAAGAGCGCCTCAAGTGTTGTGAAACCGCGAACATGCAATATCCATCGTGGGCATCTCATTTCCTTCCTAGACCTCTTCCTAGACCACCCCATTTTGATCAATGTGTCGAAACGAACTAGTTGAATCGAAGGACCACAGTTCAGTCAGTTCCCTTAATGCCGCAAGAAAGTGCTTGTATCCCTCAATTTTTCTTATTTTTTATTTTTTTTTTTATACCTGTGTATCGTTCTTTTCACGAGCCTATCTGAGTATTTAGATGTTATTAGGAAATAATTGTGATAATTTTACGTTTGTTTACCTTCGTCGTAATGTTCACTGGCAGTAAAGTGACAAGAAAAAGAAAACCATTGTACCCGTACAATTAAGATGAGTCAGCACGGCGTGCATTTAATGTGTACAAACTCTGTCAAAGTACAAAAGAAACAGAATACATGAATTGCAAAACACGATCGTGGACATAACATCACAGCCTATGGGTTCTCATAATGATTTCACAGCAAAAGTGTCTCTCTCTGAACACAGTTAAGGTTGTAAACACTCACACACACGCACACTTGCAACAAAACAACTAACACTAGCGCACGCTTAGCCGGGCGTGCTGTAAGTGTGTGTGCAGCAGGTGCCCCTTGAGGGACCACTCCAGAGGGAACCGCGCGCCGCACTCGGCGCAGACCCATTTGACTCGACTCTTCGGGCCGCTGCGCACGCCCTCTTTGAGGCCGTTCTTGGAACCGCTTGGCGCGGCGCTTGCTGCCGAGAAGCCTTGCACGCTTCCCAGTGGCTTGCACGCTTGCCGCGTCCACTTGCCGCCGACTTGGACTTTCGCTCTCGGCTTCGCGACACTTAGTTTGACAAGTTGTTTCCGACACGGCATGCCGCTTAGTTTCACACGCGTCGCCGCACTCTGGTCTCCGCTCAGCTTCGGTTCCGTTTCCGGTCTCCCTTCCGGCTTCCGCGGTCGCCCTGGCCTCCCTCTTCGGAGGGGCGTTCTCCACCCCATCGAGCGGCACTGCTGGAGTCAGCCTGGCAGTGAGTCTGTTACTCATTTTCAGACTCTTTTTCAAGTTGTGCTTGCTACTTGGTTTATCGAGTTGTGTCTTGGTTGTCTTGCCACTTAGTTGCACACTGCTCTTGATGTTTTTCTCAGACTTTGGTGGTCGTCCTCGCTTCTTTGGTGGTGAGTTTTCCACGCCAGCCCCCTGCTCGAGTGGCGCTGGGGCCAGTGTTGTGGTCCCTTCCGGTGCTGGAGGACCGCTGTAGACGTTGGGTTCAGGAATGCCTAGCAGTGGTGAAGTCCTTGGCGTTCCCAAACGTTTTTCTGGAAATTCAACACCAGTTAATGTCTCCAGGTGTTTCCTACTGAGCCCAGTTATCTCCACACAAAGTCTCGCATTCAACTTGCTGTCGAGCTTCAGACTTGTCTTCAAGTTTCGCTTGCCATTTAGGGGTCTCTTCGGCTTGCCACTTAGTTTTGCCCTGAGTTTCGCACCTTTGCCGGCGCTCGGCGAGTCGCTTTGCTCGGCCTTCCGTGGTCTTCCCCGCTTCTTGGGCGGCAGTGCGGCGTCGTTGAGTCTGGCCAGCGGCGCCGGAGGCAAGCACAGTGGTGTGAGGGCTGGAGGCAAGCACAGCGGCGCGAGGGCTGGAGGCAAGCACAGCGGCGCGAGGGCTGGAGGCAGGCTCAGAGGCGCGAGGCGCCGCAGCTCCATACTCTGCCTCCTCACCAGCTGGATGCGCCTCCACTTCTCCAGGCGTGACTCCGCGGTCTTGCCGAACAGCCTGACGCTCAGCCTCGCGTGGCACCGTCTGTCCCCTTGCTCGGGCCTCCGAGCGCGCCCCCGCTTCCTCGGCGGCGAGTGTGATGACGAGGACGAGGACGAAGGTCCTGGCAGCGTCCTTAGCGTGTCACTTGGACCCTCCGTCTGTTTCTCACTGCACGACTTGTCCCTTTGCTCCGACTTACGGGGTCGTCCCCGCTTCTTTGGTGGTGAGTTGGCACTTTGTTCTGATTTTCGCGGCCGCCCTCGCTTCTTTGGTGACGGGTTCTCCGACCCCTCGTGCTTGTCACATTGTTCTGATTTTCGTGGTCGTCCCCGCTTCTTTGGTGGTGGATGGTTGGTAAGATTTTCTACCCCATCCTGTCGCAGTGCTGACTTGTCTGACTTCCGCGGTCGTCCCCGCTTCTTCGGCGGCGGGTGTTCCAGCCCGTCGTGTTGCAGTGCTGGTTCGGCGGGTCCTGACGGGATGCTCGGCGTTCCAGGCGAGGGCCACGGCAGCTCCAGGTCGTCGGGCCGCTCCGGCGCTGCGCTGTGCGAGGGCGGCGGCGACGGCGGCGGCGTGAGCGGCGCGGCGTGGAGGTGCAGCCTGGAGGCCGTGGTGGTGGCGTGCGCGCGCTGCACGTGCTTCAGCAGGCCGGTCCGCTTGTAGAAGGCGAACTCGCACAGGTCGCAGGGGTAGGGGCGCAGGTCCCCGTGGATGGAGCGCTCGTGCGCGTAGAGCTCGGCGCGCACGGCGAAGCGCGTGCCGCACTTGGCGCACTTGCCAGCGCCGCGGCGCCGCGGCTCGTGCTTGCGGCCGTGCTTGTCCAGCAGCGCGGCCGACGCGAAGGAGCGGCCGCAGCGCGCGCACGCGTGGCGCGCCCCGCAGCGGTTCAGGCGCTGGTGGCGGCGCAGGGTGAACATGGTGGCGAAGGGGCGCGCGCAGCGGGCGCAGGGGTGCAGCCGCTCGCCGGCGTGGCGCCGTAGGTGGTGCTGCAGCTGGCGCACGGTGACCACGGCCACGCCGCACGACGGGCAGGGGAAGGCCGCGCCGCGGAAGTGGCGCCGCACCAGGTGCGTGACCAGGGCGCGCGCCGACGGCAGCCGCTCGCCGCACGCCAGGCACTCCACCGCCTGCTCGCCGTTCTGGCCGCCCTTCGGGGCCCCGAGGACGCCCTCCAGCACGGCGGGCGGCAGCGCCATTGACCTGCGGCACAGACACACTCGTAAGCAACCAAGACAGCCGAGCGACTCGAGAGGCACCCAGGGGAATACCCGCAGTGCTGCCACGCGAGCAGGAGGAAACTCGCGGGATGAAGGGGTCAGCTGCGAGACTCGGATGCCGATAAGCTGAATGCGTCATCGCAGGGCCGCCGGGCTACGCCAGGCCCGGAGCCAGGAGGGTGGGGGGAGCGGGGATTCCCTCTCAGCGATCCAGGAATCAAGACTCGGGTTCGTCGAAAAGCAGCGCGGATACTTGGCAAGCCTTGGTGCCGCCAAGGCCAGAGTCTTCACTCCAAATTGGGCCTTTTTCACTTTTTGACCTTTTAAACATTTTTCACTTTTTCGACATTTTTCACTTTTTCGACAGTTTTTACTTTTTTTTGACATTTTTTACTTTTTTGACATTTTTTTTTACTTTTTTTACTTTTTTTTACTTTTTTTACATTTTTTACTTTTTCGACATCTTTTACTTTTTCAACATTTTTCACTTTTTCGACATTTCTCACTTTTTTGACATTTTTCAGTTCTTTGACATTTTTCACTTTTTTAGACATGTTTAACCTTTCTGATATTTAAACCCTTCGGACATTTTTAACCTTTTAGACGGTATTCAGCATGATTCACGGGGACAGAACGACGAGCAGACCGCTCGGAATGGGTCGGTGGAAGGGCCCGACCCGGCTCATCAACAAGTGGGACTGCAGCGCGGATCTAGGCCTCGGCCACGGCCACAGCGCCCATAACCGTCACCTATTAGCATCACCTTAAACACGACCGACAGAAAAAACAAAAACGGAAGTGCGGCCTCCTATGTACCGAGGCGCTGAGCGTAAGCCTGCCGCGGGGACGCAAAATCACTGCCAGGAGGGGCGATAATTTGGAAGCGATGACGTCATGCCGACATTGTATGAACAGCGAGCAGTCGGCGCAGCGTTATCTACGGTCCACACGAGGATAAAACGCACAGCGGACTGATTCCTAGTGTCGTTTCCGTCGTTCCGTGTCCCTCGCGTCGCGGCGTGTAGGTGCGAGAGAGGAGCGGATTATTCCCTCTCTCGACCAGGAGCGCAGAACAGGTCGCGGAGTGGCTTAGCATTCACGCATGCACGTCAGAGCGGCCGCCATTCCGAAGAGTCGCTCTGTCTCACTCGCACTCGCCCCTGGTGAGCACAGTGCGGCAGACCGACCGGACTACTTTCCGGAAGTAGCCTGCATGTTGCAGCGCGCCGGCCGCTTGAAACACAAACAGAGTCCGCACCGAGAATCCCTGGGCATTCCCTGCACACACTTCTTCTCCAAGTCTTTTTTTTTTTTTTTTTTTTTTTTTTTTAAATTTTAGATTTGGGTCAGTGGTTTACTGAAACAGCGGAACAGAGATGCTGCAAAGTGCTCGCCCAAGTTTCGTTTTCGCGACTTTACTTTCATTGACAAGGAAGGTCAGCTTCTTCTCGCTCGTCCACTCGGGACCCCAGGCCTACCGGCAGTTCACGCGCACTAGACCTTGTGGCGAATATTTGTGAAAAAGAAAAAGAGAGGAAACCGGAAATTGTTGTTCTTTTTTTATGATTTGAAACGAGTCACGGTATATGTTTGTTGCATGCCGGGGAGTCGGATCTGTGACTAAAGTCGTAAAACACTGATCCTGGCGATGAGTTAAACACGTAATGGCCAGGCAACCTTTTCTATGTCACATTCAGTTATTATTTTAGATTTTTTGAGGCAGTTTCAAGACACATTTTTCGCCAAGCCAGTTTGATTAGTTGGGCTGATTTTCACAGCTATCGCCAGGCCTGCTTCACGAGTTAGCAAACACCTTCACAGCAACTTCTTCAGGCAAGGAAGGGCCCCACACAGATACGGGGGGCAACTGAGTCGAGCAACAGACGCGCATTTTGAGCAAAACAAATAAATTACCACACTGTACTAAGTACACACGTAAGTGCTCCATGTGTGCACTCAGTACACACTTAAGTTTTCGGTGTGCGTATAAGCGTACGACATAACTCTTCGTGTAGTGTGGCGTGCTTTGTAGCTTACACGTTCCCGACGTGAGTTTTTCGGCAGTATGCCGTCCACAACTATAATAATCCTCTCGAGGACATCAAGGACGTCAGCTCGGCGACGTCTCCTCAGCGCCGCGGCCGCCGTCCTTCTCACTCTCACCTGCAAGGTCACCGCGGCGGCGGCCCACTGTGTCTCGCAGGTCTCGCAGTCGGTGCGTGCGCCGCGCTGCCGCGCACGGCCACACAGCCGCAGTCTTGTTGTTGACGGCCGGCTTCGCCAGGCTTCGCGAGGCGCGGGGCGCGGCGGTGTCGGCCGCGACGGGGAACACCGGCAGAGTGCCGTGCCGTCGTTGCTCGTCTCGCCGGGGCACTGCGGGCAACAGATAACACGCACGGCCGGCACGCTCGTTCCCTCCCCTCCCCCTCCCCTCCCGCCGCGCTCACCCCCCCCCCCTCCCCCACCCCGCCGCCGCGGTGCCGCGGTCGGACGCGAAAAGGTGGGTTGTGTTTGAAGTGCCTAGACTGGCTCGCAGTGGGCCGGAAGACCGTCGAGGCGGCCGAAATACTAGACGCGTTTTGAGCGTGAAATGGGACTCGAATCGAACGTGTGACCCCAGCAGTCGATTTCTCTCCGAACGAGGAATCCATCGGTGGGGTCACACGTTCGATTCGAGTCTCAATTAGCGACTCTGGAGGTCAAAGCGCGACTAGAATTTCGGCCGCCTCGACGGCTGGGCCGGCCCCTCTGCACCGGCCTTCGATCCAAACAAATGCGCGGACTGCACCGGACGCTAACGGCAAGGACGAGGCGCTGCCCTGCCGCCCCGCGACAGCTCGTCAGCAAAGCCCACGTGATGGTGAACGTGTTGGCAAGTGTTGGTACGCGGGCTGAGGTGGCCCACCTGTACGGCGCGCGGGTTGTGGCCGTGCCGCGACGAATTTCGAGTGATTGTCACAGAGGAGAAGCCTGGCCAATGTGGGCGAGGCCCAAGGCCATAAAAGAAGAAATTCTCTCTCTCACATATGATCCGCTCGGACAGACGATAGTCCAGCAACATGTTTGCCCCGGTTTGCCCGCGCACTGATATCCCGGCCGGCCGCGGCCCTGCTGCGCTGCTAAGCCTCCCTTCGGCCGCTTATCACGCCAATACGGGAAAAGGCGGGGAAGGGCGAACTCGCCGAGGCCGGACTAGCCGAGGTGCAATCACTCTCTCTCTCACGTGATCGCCCTTTGAATGGGCGACAGTGTGCCGTTAGCAGTAATTGCCACCCACAGTGCACTGCTTCCGGTGTCTTTACAGGGTTCAAGTCATTTCATGTAGGTCATTAAATTAATTTTTTGTATTTTTTTTGTGTTTTTTTTTTTCGCTGTGAGGTCCCGTGGGCTTATGTAGAGGGCCTGTGCAATGCGGCCTTGTCCGTAGGGAAATGGCCTGGTCCCCTTTACTCGTCTTGCCCTATCTCGTGTTTTGAGAGTGGGCTCGTGCTCAGCCTGTGCACTGCTGCACACTGCAACCAACACAAAAAAAAAAAAAAAAAAAAAAAAAAAAAAAAAAAAAAAAAAAGCAAGGCTCAATGGTGACGCCGCAAAAGGAAAACTGCGATTTGAATGCATAGAGGGAGATCGCACCTTACGTGCGAGCGTCCCGGATTCTCAGTGACGATACCACATTTATTTTTTTTTACAGCTGAAAATTCTGTTGTAAACATGTGTGTCTGAGTATTCACTGAGTATTCTGGAGACGTCTTTTTTCGTTTATTCTTGGTCAGAGCGTCCGAGCGTGCTCGTGTGACCGAGCACTGGGCACGCTCGTGCGACGCAACCGCCACCGCGTCAGGTGGTCGCCCTCTCCGTCGCGTGTCAAAACTCGACAAGAGCATGCTTTCTCTCTCTCTCTCTCTCTCTCTCTCTCTCTCTCTCTCTCTCTCTCTCTCTCTCTCTCTCTCTCTCTCTCTCTCTCTCTTTATTTTTATTTTTTCCGCGAGGTGGCCTAGAACGGTCGGACACGGCTGTCCCGATGGATGTCCCGATGCACGCCTCCCCACTCGCGTACTGGCGCCACGCCGCGGATCGGTCGCTCTCTCTCTCTCTCTCTCTCTCTCTCTCTCTCTCTCTCTCTCTCTCTCACCCTCTCTCTCACCCATACGGGACCCCCACGGAATGACAGAACGATTCTGCTGTACCGACTACCGACCATGGCGTGCGCTGCTCCTGTTTTCACACACACGGCTAAAAAGTAAAAAGTACTAAGTCAAAAAAATCGGCCCTCGGTTCGATGCCGATGGTACTCCCCTTCTACTTTTCTCGGGGAATAAATTTGAGAGGCAATCGTTGGGAAAAAGACCGGGTCACCAATATACTAACGGGCCGGGCCGCAACCGCAATGCCCTCCTCAGAACGCTCGCGCACGACCCACCTTGCAAAAAAAAAAAAAAAACAAAAAAAAACAACAACAACAGAAAAACAATAAAATTAACTGATGGGGCCAGGGTCGCTCGACTTGTTTCCGGCAATACCCCGCGTGTGACTCATTTCTCCGTCGAGACTCCATGCCTTCGCTACTCCGCGCGCTGGCGAGTCCGTGGACCGGCCTTTCAAAAACCTGTCAACCTAACCTAAGCTAACCTTTCAAAAGCCTGTCCACTTGTCAAAAGACGCCCTCCTTCCGCCCACATATAACTTGCCTTGTTTATGACTTTTGTAAAACTGCATCGTTCATCAGTAAAATCCCAAGATGACCGTACTGTAACCCAACATTGATCACTTTTCGTCATGCTCCGAAGATTTTTGTAAGATGATGAGGCTAGGGCTGTGCGACGAGCACACGATCACTGCGAAACCGACAAAATTCTCGCGTCGTTGATTCAAACTTTCCCGCCAAAACAGGCGGCGGAACGAACAGATCGACTAGTCGACTGCCGTGCCGTCGCCGACCAGTGCCGCCCTCTGGTGGCCACTCGGCGAACTCAAGGCAAGTGGCACTGGTTCCCTGCCTGGTTCGGTGCAGAACTTGTTTTGACGTTTTGTTTGTGTGACCTGCCGTCTGCTGTGGCTTCTGGCCTTGTTTCCTCCGTCCGCGAAGTGCACCCGGGTGCAAACACTCCGGGAGCAAACGCCGTGAACCGCAACACTGGAAACGGTAAGCGTCAGCCTTTTGTTATTCTTAGTTCCTGGGACGGGTATTGATTTATCCCTGGCAGGCAGTCTGGCCCGAAGGTCCTGCCTATGCCCTGGCTCAATTTAGGCCCTGCCATCGATCGCTGGAGGCGTTAAAGGCGGAATCGGGTCTGAATCGAGTCGTGTTGAACCGTTCAAGTGGAGCCTAGTGGACGCGCAGCCTCGGCCGTCGGTCGAGCAGAGAGCATGGACCCCGAGCCTGCCTTCGCCCAGTAGGGAGAGGTTATGGTGTGTGGCAGAACCACCAGCAGAACAGTGGCTGGCTCCGCCTGGGCTGGAGAAACCGATGCTTTGTGGTGAGTCAATATCGGGAGGCAGCCACTGGCTCGTCTCTTTGTTTTAAGATTTTAACCTCGCTGAATTTTCTGTGGTTATCTCAATAGATTTTGGGGTTCTAATAATCACTATGAATGGCTTCATGTCCTGCCCAATCCAAATGGTTTTACATTGTTCCTTCTACCATATTCTAGGCCGTTGAGTGAAGCTCAAACTTAGCAGTGATGTAGGCATGTCACTAAATTTGGTTTACATTTATTCAACGTTTGTTCAAATCAATTATTGGGATTTGTTCAATTTTCTGTACCATCATACCATTGAATGAATCATTTATTCTGTGTAGTTATGGGTTTTTGCAAGTTTTATAGCATGCCCTAACCGTAGCACAGTTTGCTCTGCGCAAGTATTCTGGATGAGTTTTGGATTCTGAATTGCGATGACTACAGCTGTGGCATATTTTCCTCGTGCATACTTTATTCAGAGTCCTTCTCAGCTTCTCTGACTAATTCAACTTCCTTTTGTGATTCACAATAATTTTGTAGATCATGTCTGCGGGGCACATCTGTCTCTTCCTTTGTCTGGACCGCGTCCGCCCAGCTGACAATCCAATAAACCGGAGATGAAAACATTCATTTCATGATTGCAGCGTTCAGGAGGGGTAGTCAAAACGGGGAAAACTATAGGGTAGGGCTTGGGCCAGGAACCCGCAGCATCTCTCATTGGAAGGCTCAATCATTGGTGTGTTTGGTTGGACTGTTGGGCCCCACAACCCCCACGCGGTGACACACTCTGAACGTGGGTCGGGCCGCTTGCTGGATAGGTTAGGTTAGGTTAGGCTAGGCTCAGAAGCCAGGGCCCGCCGACCCACCCGTGTCCAGCCCAGCTGATCGCATTACGTCATCCTTTGATTCAGCCGGCTTCCCCCCGGCAATGACGTCATCCCCTGTGGAGTGGCGTGGCCGCCGAGGGCGGGGGTGCACCGCCAAGTACAGTCATCGTCTGGCGTGCCTGTGACCGCTCTTCCTGGAACCTCACTGGAATTAGGGGTGGCTTTTGGAACGGTTTTTGGCGCTCTGCATTCTTGTGCTGTCGCCCAGCAGGCTGGTTCCGAAAGTCGTCTCCGTCGCTCTGTCTCTCTCGGACCTTATAAAATGCTCCGCGAGTGCGTGAGAGGCAAAACACGAGCAGTCTCTAATCTCTCTCCGCCGTGGTGCAGGGCAGCGCGGCCAACTGACCCCCTTGCCGAAGCGCTCTGTCTCTCTCGCACTCACGGGGCGTGGGGAGGCGAGGGAGAGAGACTCCCGCATCCCATTTGCATCCCCTTTCCTTCCACGCGACGCGGTTAGCAATGGTAATTCGCCGGATATTTGTTGGAATATCCGCGGCGGACGGTCTGACCACGGCCAGGCGGGGCGCCGCACGCCGGACGCACGCCCTCGCCACCGACTGTCTCTCTCCCTCTGCTGGGGCGAGCGGGGCGAGCAGAAAGTTACCGTCACCCCAAAGATGTCCCTGTGAATGGATTGCAGTATTGATGGCTGCGCACGTTGGTTGGGACGCGTGTCTCACACACACCAACATCGCTCTCTCACACACACACACGTGTGGTTCCCGTATCGTTGAATTGGCTCCGCACACTCCTGCGCCAATCTCCTCGATTGTTGACCCACCCATTCACGTTCATCCTCGATTCCCCAACCGCCATTTTACCTCCTTTTCCCTGGCCGCTCCTAAACCCCGCCACCCCTGCATGCCTCTAATGCCTCTCCAACCCCGTTCCCCGTTCTCAGCTCCACGCAGCCATCTCCCCCCCCCCCCACACCCCCGATGCAGGCTGAGCAGTGTCGCTCTGTCTCCCTCGCACTCATGGGACGTGCCGTGTGGGTGCGAGAGAGAGAGAGACCGTCGGTGCGACATCTGTGGGCGGCCGGCTGCGTGGCTGACTGCGTGGCTGGCGGAAGACGACGAAATCCACTTGGGGGTTGACTGCAGCCATCCGGCCTCACCGCCCGGCCCGCCAGCTCGAAGCAGCGCCGGCTGCCAGCCCTGCCTGCCCCGCCTGCCCCGGCCGGCGCCACCCTCCGCGAGGGGTTGCCTGCGGTCTCGGCCCCCGCCACCGCCGCCACCCACGGCCGCGCGGTGGGCTTGCCGCCGCCCGCCACGTGCTGGGCCACGCTGGGCTGCGGCGCTAGTGGTGCCGCTAGTGGCGTTGCGAGCCGGCGCCCAGCACCACGCATGCCGCGCACCGACACCTCCACGACGGACGGCCACCGCGCCGAACCGCCCTAAACGGCCGCCGCGTCATCGCGCGCGTGAGTGTGTGTGTGTAGGGGAGAGAGAGAGAGAGAGAGAGAGAGAGGAGAGAGAGGAGAGAGAGAGAGAGAGAGAGAGAGAGAGAGAGAGAGAGAGAGAGGGGGGGGGGGGGGGCGAGCGGGCCGTCCTCGGCGCGTGATTGTCGTCCGGAAGTGCGTCCTCGTCGGCGGCCGCACTGCATGAGAGGTACGACAGTGGGCCGGTTGACTCTGAGATGCACCAACACCCTCGGGAGTGGGAAGGGTGCAGTTGCCGTGCGAATGCGTGCTCCGTGCCGTCCATGCCTGTGTCGGCCGCGGGTCTGTTGTCGTCACTCCGTGCAAGTCGGCAAAAAGTGGCCCTGTGCCCTCTGGGGACAAGGCCGCCTGTGATGACTCTGATGACGCGTCGCGACGCGTACAGTGCGGCACGGCGGCGGCCTGCTGCCAGCCGTCTTGGTGTGGGACGTCGGCGTAATCAGCATAATGGATGCCATGTTCCGAAGGCCCCTCGCCAGGCCCGGCCGAGGCAGCGTCGCTGCCCAAGCGTCTTGAAGCGCGGCTCTGGCCTGCTTCATGGACTTTTCCACACCGACCAGTGGACCAGTGTTGCCACACGAGGCACCAGTGTTGAAAGGGTTGCCAGACTCAACCTGCCTCCCGCCTACGAGATAATTTTTGATCGGGCGGAGCGCCTGCAGGCAGGCAACGCCAGCACAGCCCTGTCGGCGTGTTGCCTACGCGGCACGGCGCTCGCCCCCTCCCCCAAACGCGACCAACTTGCCTCAGATTCTGTTTCCCATTTGTTACTCTTTTACTGCAACGCTCTGCGCGGGTGTTGTTTTCTCTCTTTTCTTTTTGCGCCAATCTTGTTTTTACTTTGATGGCGAAAAGCGCGCGCAAGTGTCGCTCGCCGCTCCGCCTCTCTCCCCCTCTCTCCCCCTCCTCCCCCCTCTCTCTCTCAACGCCCTCTCTCTCTCACCCCCTCTCTGTCCTCACCCCCTCTCTGCTGCGCCCTCTCGTCTTCCGTCCCCGTCTTTTCGTTGGGCTAATTTGCTGTTTAAATTGAAATTTGTCCTCTCGGCCTTTCACACGTTACAAGCGCCTCCAGGGCGCCCTCCACGGTTCCATTGAAGGAAGCTTGGCCCCCGCATTTCATTTTGCCGCCCGAACCATGGGGGGGGGGGGGGGGAACAGTAATGAGGATAGAGGCAAGGGACAGGATCGAGGTTGCCTCGAAGAAAAAAAAAGTCTTAAAAACTGCAGTTTTTGGAGGTGTGTGTCTTAAAGCGACTTGTGAAGTGCCGTGTGAATCCTGAGCCTAGGTAACAGCACGTCATATTTCCGTGGAGTTGACTTGATTTTGTCAGTGTGAAGGGGTGGAAGGTAGTACACCGTAAGCGCGCACAGGTTATGGAAAAAAAATAAAAAATGGGAGCATTGAAAGAGGAAAAGACAAAAACCCCGCTGTCCACCAGCCAGCGCAGCTGCTGGATTCGAAACGATATATTGATTTATTGGAAAAAGTGGAGGTGCGTTTCTGCTGAGCCGATACGTCTGTCTGTCCGTCTGTCCGTTCGCTCTCCGCACCCACACCAAGGCAGCCAGCCCCATCGATTGCGGTGCGGTGCCGCGGGCGGTGTGGGTACTTAGCGAGGTACCACGGCACGCGCGGTGCTTGGAAACCGTTTCCCCGGCGCTTTGCATCAGGCGCTGCCGTGTCGGGATAGCGCCGCCGTTGTCTCGCGTTGCCTCCCCACTTCCGGCCTACTTCCGGTTCTCGCCCCCTGCCTGCCAGTCCTGCCAGCCCCGTCAGCCCGGCGGGCTCATTCTCATTTAATTGGCAAAAGTTGGTTTGCGATAATCTCGATCCGCGATTTTGTCAGCCGGCCGGCCGGGGCTGTGCTGGAGCGGTGCTGGAGCCGGTGGAGCCCTGGAGGGGGTGGGACGGCGTCGCAGCTTGTCCAGCTCCAGAGGGAGTGCTTGTGTTACTCGTTCACTCCCGCGAAGCGCCGCTGCACAGTGGGCCAAAATTCGAGGACGCGTCTTTAGCTCCGCAGAGTCGCTGAATGGGACTCGAATCGAACGTGTGACCCCACCAATGGATTGCTCTCCGGGACGAGGAATTCCATTGGTGGGGTCACAATTCGAGTCCCATTTAGCGACTCCGGAGCTCAAAGCGTGTCCGAGATTTTGGCCGCCTCAAAGGTCTTCTGACCCACTGGTTGTAAGTGTAGGCGATGGTCTCGCCTTCCTTTTGCCGCGGCGCGCCCCAACCGCTGCCTTCTTCCTGCCGTGCCCCGCGCGGCCCCGCGCCTGTCCTGGGTCATTTAGGTCATTTTGCCTCCCGCTGTGCGGGGCGCGGCGGGGCGCGGCGGGCGCGGCGGGGCGCGGCGGGGCGCGGCGGGGCGCGGCGGGGCGCCAGAGCAGCCAGCACCCTGTCATGGTGGGCTGCTCCACGGCCGCCCCGCCAGCGTCACCGTTACTGCTCCACTCTGTTGGTATTCCAGTGTCTGTCCCACCCCCTCCCCTCCCGCCGTCCCCTCGTGCCCTCCCAACTGTAGGATTGTCGTCCATTAGCGCCGTCACGAATGCTGGATGCGTTGTAAACCTAACCGCCGTACACAAGTTTGCTTTGCGCGGCGCTCTGCGAGCGCACTGCTTCTCTTCTTTGATTTTGCACCTTCCTTTCGGGGCGCCTCCCTTTGTATCTCCTTCCTCTTCTTCCTCCTCGTCCTGCTCCGCGTTGCTCCCCGACCGCGGGAGTGGAACAAACGTTTCGGTCCATTTGTAGCTGGTTCTCGAAGCGCCGCCCTCCCCAATGCGATGCTCCCGGAGACTGCTCCGGCCGGCTGCCCGGCCCTCTGCACGCGTGGCTACACCGTCAGGACGCGTCAAGCCTCCGCGTTGTCGTACGACTGAGCATTAACGTTTCATGCCTGTCGGGGCGTGTTCCCTCAGCCAAGTGTAACAGCCAAGTCTGACCACAGCCCCCCCCCCCCCCAAAAAAAAAAAAAACATGAAAGGAAAATAAAACTGAGGCATGTTTAGTCGGTACCTCGAATGCTGAAACTCGAGGGAAGCGAACGAACAAGCAAGGCTGCAACTCGCCTTACTAGTTTTCTTTTTTTTTTTATTATTATCCGCGTAAGTCGAACCGCACACCTGTGCGCCCCGCCCCCTCCCCCTCCCGCACGTGTGCACCCCGCTCGCGTACATTGCGGCAGACTGCTGTCTCTCTCGCACTCATGAGAGAGAGAGAGAGAGAGAAGAGAGAGAGAGAGAGTGAGAGAGAGAGACGAGAGAGAGAGAGAGAGAGAGAGAGGCGCTGGTCTTTGTCTTGGCAGCGTGGCCAGCTCTCCGCCACGCTCTGGTGGCCACCGCAATATGCAACGCGAGTGGCACCCCTATCTAGGCGGTCGGCGCGGAACCGAGTGGAACCCCTAGAGGGGCGGATTGGTGACGGATTAAACCGAAGGAGGGGAGCTGATCGGACAGAAAATGGTTGAAGATTAGTATGTTGTTTTTGGTTCCCTTGGTAAATGGGAGGTTGGCGGTGCTTCCGACCGAGTACCGCACACACTGTCGGGGACGTCGCGAACTTGGTAACTCGTATCTAGGGGCCCAAGGGACACGGCCCTGCCCGTATCTAGACGCCGCTGCCACTACTCCGCGCTGGGGGGGCCGAGTGTAGGCGGGGTATCGCCGCTCGGACCGACCCTCTCGCCGGTGTCCGATTTCGCCTCCATTTGTCCCTCGTGAACCGGCGGGGGCCGGCGGGGGCCGGCGGGCTGGGTGCACCAACCTGCTCACGTGTTGACACGCTGTGCAGCCCACTGTGCAGCCAGGCAGCACAGCGCCGGGGCGGCCGGGGCCTGGGTGGGGGTGGCTCGGAGCCAGCCCGCCTGGACAATCGATAGTGTCTCTGTCTCTGTTACTCTCGATGGCCTCGGCCGCGGTGCCGTCTCTCTCGCACCGCATGCCCCTCCTCCCCTCACTGCGTCCGAAACTTCCTCATGACTACCATAAAGCTTGCCAGCGTCTGTTTCGTTCAATAAAAAATCTGCGTTTTCCCACAAAAAAAAGCCTCGGTTTTTAAAAGTATTTTTGTACTACACCTGCATACTCATAAAAGAATAGAAACATTCGAGGGTCAAGAATTTTTTCCTCCGGGAATTTCTAAGATTTTTTTCACCGAGTGGGCGCATCGCGCCGGGGACAAGTTGAGATTGATGCGGGGGATGAGAAATTGCTCTTTTTCTTCCGGACGTGGCAGAGAGGCCTGATCGTTGAAGCAGTCGGGCCGTACAAATGGGGGCTACCGCTAACACCTCTCACCACTCAACTACTAGAGCTACCCTTCCTCCGTGCACTGCCAAAAAAAAAAAAAAAGAAAATAAAAAGGGTTTCTGTTGCTTGGTGGGCGCTGGGAACTCGGCGCGCAACGCGCATCCGTTGTTTGCGTTGTTGACATTTTCCAGGAGTGACACGGCGTCTCTGTCCTTTGTCGCACGAGTCGACCCTTTTGGCCACTATACCACGGCCTGGCCGAGGGGCGAGGGCGCAGGGCCCAGAGCCCTGGGAAGTGAGGCCCCCGAGCTGATGGGCTGAACTCCGTCAAAGGGCCGCCCTGCATGTGGCCTTAGGGGTGACTGCAGGCCCCACGCAGGGCTGGCTCATTGGTGTTGTCTCGCTGAGAGCGATGGCACGGCCCCCCAGTCGAGGCATTGTGTCCGAGTTGGAACTCGGTTTTTGCAACCCCCGTCGTGGAGGCTAGTCCGGGTCGGGGACCTAGGACGTGCCCAGGGCGAGCGGCCGAGCCTTAAGGCCATAACGTCCGCGTTTTCAAAGACCCAAACGCGGGCATTGTTCGGTGTGGTTCCGTTTGGGGTGCGTTCGGGGCCCCCCACCTCCTATGTGGGCTGTATCTGATCTGGCTGCGTTGCGTGTGTGGCTAGGAAAGCTTATCTCAGCCGTTTGCCTACAGTTTCGGCCAAGGTGAGGAATGCGCCGTCTTCCCAGTCGAGCTTATTCGCCCCGTTTTTATTTTTGTTATTTTTTTAATTTTTTTATTTTTTATTTTTAATAGCGCCGATGACGT
>CM060103.1:8895638-8983789 GCA_030522485.1 Stenchaetothrips biformis | reverse complement strand
CTCTCTCTCTCTCTCTCTCTCTCTCTCTCCAAATAGCACAGACAGTTTTTACGGCTTGTGTGGTTCGGATGCCCGGGGTGTCCCCACTTTTGTAAAGCGCGCCTCTCGCGGCCCGTGAGTGGGCCACTGTAGAAGATTCACACTACAAACTGCCAGACCAACCCTGGAGAGAGTGGCATTCGATCGCTCTGTCTCTCTCGCAACCTCGGTTTGAGGAGTGCTCCGTCGGGGTGATTGGTCAGCCCACAATGTATGTCACATACTGAAGCACGGCAGGTGCGGACAGACCAATGACGTGTGACGTGAGACAGTGCGCGGGGCTTTGCGTCGGGGCGAGAGAGACAGAAGAAAAGCACGCCGTTCCCAGGCTCTCAGCCCTGGCCTGGGATCCGGGCCGGGCCTGCCTGCCCATTCCGGCCATCTTATGCAGAGCGATCGAATCTGGTCGGTTACTCGGCCAGCATCGCTTCAATGGACGGTCACCTACCGGGGGGTATCTCGGCTCCACGGCCACCCATTGGGGTCGATCGTGTGGTCTCTCTCGCACGCCAGCGCTAGTCCTTGCACCAGCGTCACTCACTACGTAGTAATTTTCCTGTGTAGGAAAATGAACTAAAATTTTAAATCGTTTCGACTAAACCTCTTTGACAGGGCTCTTCGGCCAGGCGGCGGCATGGCTGCCGTATTTATTGTCCGCAGCGTTAGGTAACGCGGCCGCACCGGGCGAGGCGTTGGTCTGGAACGACAAATGAGAGACTGCGAAGGGGAACGAAAAGTACACGTTTTTTGTCGTTTCCGCCCTCGGCGACTGGCGACTTTGATCGAACGAGGACCGACCGCTCCCTAACCTAACCTAACCTCTAACCGTCCGCTCCCTCCCTCCTCGCGAGGCCGATAGGCTCACCCGCTTCTTCTAGTGAAAGGGACAGTGTTGCCCAGCCCTCCCCTTCCCGCCGTATTGGCGAGCAGCCCTTGGATGGCGAGGAGAACCTGTTCCGGCAGGCAGGGCTTACTCCATGCGATGGACAAACGCCCCAGACCATGGGGGATGGGGAAACATTTCTCTTCGGTTGAACCCAGGAGGCGAAAATCCTCCCGTCTGCTCGAAAGGGTTGCTTGCATCAACATGCTCAAGCAACTCTTCGATGGCGAAGCCAAATACTGCTTGGCAGTGCAACATTTTCTTGTTCCTAGTTAGGTTATAAAATAGGCCGTTCGTAAAATTCCTTGCCCACACAACTAACAATGAGTAGTTTTAGATCGCTTTTGCGTCAGCGTTAGAGGCCGATCCACAGTGGCGTGTCGGTTTGTTCTTACGGCGCCTATCAGTTGAAGTCCTGGCGTCATGCTGCCCTCCCTTCGACGGTAGGCCGCTGATCAGATCGATAGCGGAGATAAGGCATGTAGATTACGTGGGGCCCGACGTGGCCTGAGAGGCAGTTCGAGAAGTACGCCCAGCGACCGGCCTACTCGACCACGACCGCTGTGTGTTTGGAGGTTGTCTGTCCGCGACACGGAGCGAAGCTTGCTTTCAAGTCCGGGTGCTGTCGGACTTTCCATACGCACGTGCTGTCGGCGCCTCGCGGAGCGGGGGTTAGGGTCTCCTCTCATTGTCGTTCATGTGTATGCAGTGGAAGGGAAAGGAATGTTGCACTATGCCACGTCCTTCTACTACAAACTCAGCTCCAAAACATTCGTTGTACGCGTTGACGAGTTTGTCTCATGCCGGTCCCGAGCCGCTCTGGCTAGCCTCTCGGCGGGGGCTCCTCTGGAACCTGGAAGTGGTTGCCCTGGAACATTCACTGGAGGCTCCAGGAGAGACGTTTTTCGTCGCTCTGTCTCCGTCGCACTGGCGGAGGCGTTTCCGTATAGGTGCGAGAGAGACAGAGCGGCCTAAAACGACTCCCGGAATCAGTCCGCAGGGCCTTACGGACAGCGCACGCGAGTGCTGGAGCCACGGGGAAAGGGAGGGGGGACACAGGTACAGGAGTAGTACCCCCTACGCGCTGCGCGCTCGCTGGCACAGTAAGCAGACCGAAAATAAACCACCGAAGTTCAACAGGTGGACCAGGTCAAACAGCGTCCTGGACTTCGCGCGCGGGGGTCTCGGTTTCTCTTTGAAAGGATTCAGTTCGCGGACTCCTTAAATTTTCTCAATACGTTTTGCCTGCCCAGCCGCAGAGCGTGAAATAGTGTGTATGTTGTTTTTTTAGGTGAGGTTAGTCGGCACCTGGAGATGTATCGCATATTTATGATATCGAAATTTATTTGTATGATCGTTTCCCGAGTAAATCCGTTATATCTGCCTCGAAAAATGTGCTCTGATAATCCACAAAAAATTATTAAACACTTATTTTGTCCGAAAGTTTTCATTTTTATGAATCAGGACCTACTTATTCAATGGCACCTGTTGTCCTGCTTGACATAATAAAATGCTTTAGCCTTTTTAAATGTGTTTCTTTGTTACCTTGCAGGCATAGCAGCTGAGCAACACTGATTCATCATGCCATACCAACGAAGTAGCAGTGTCCATTCCAATGGCTATTCAACAGGTGTGCAAGTCAACATCAAGCTAATGAAGTACCCCCACCTCTGGTTTTTCTTCAACACCAATTTTATTATTTTGACAGTATGGCCGAGCAAATGAGGTCAGCAGTGGTTCAAATGAAGCTGCTCCCACATACATCATGGAGCATTTGGCAACTTTTACAGTATCAGAGGAAACAGGGATAGTGTTACCCTGCCGATGGTATGAGACGCCTTCTCGAACTGGAGACATCCAATGGAATTTGGTGCCAGAAGATGCAGCTTCGACTAGACCAGAATTGGGTTCTAATCATGGACTTTGAATCAGGCGTAAGATTGTCATCGGAGTGCTATCTTCTTATTTCTTCTAACTCTCTTGTTTAATCGTTTTTCCTTCTCTCACAGGCTGTTATGGAAAAATTCCCAGTAGCCTTGATTCAAGAGCCCACTGCCTTCACTAGCAATGACCCCATGGATATCTATAACAACATCTTGGTATTCATTGTCGGCGATGAAAAAGACAAGCAACTCTCGATCTGAGATGCATATTTTCCAGGTAGGAAATGACGTGCTCAAACATTTTTCTGTTGTCACCAGTGGTCTTATTTAATTATTTCTTCATTTCCAGTGCCAGAGTATTTCAGCCCAGGAACTTGTAGATGACCTCAAAAATCTGAGAATGGGCAAGGCACCGTTGGCTCGCCGTAGCCGAAACATTCCTCCACCACCACCTACCCCTCCTCCAGAGCCCCCTCTGAATGGTGTAAATGTTCGGGAGCAAGTTAATGCTTTCAATGCAGCTTCTCACCGTAAGTAGCAAAGGAAAGAACTCTTGTGTTAGTTCTGCCATAGCATTTTCCCAATACTTTCAATTCTATTTTAATTTTAGGCGCTGAAGTGTTTCCAAGAGAAGCAAGGGAATCCACTGGGAGAGACCCTGCCACATTGTCACTTAATGATGAAACAAGCTCAACGTCCAGTGAGAAATATGAGCGGGATGTAATAAATTTTAAATCATTGTTTTGATGACATTGAGAAGTTTATTGCTCGTCTTCAACATGCGGGCGGGCAGCATCTAGAGAAACTAGAACGTAGACGGAAGTATGTCATCACTTAACATACCCAACCGATAGCCCTGTGGAAAAGGGACTTTCTTTTAATTTCTGTGATGTCTTTGCCCTTGCAGGAACCGTAAATCAAAAAAGAAGGACATGGGTGACGGAATGCTAACAATGCGAGCCAAACCACCCCCAGAAGTCGAATTTGTTGATATTTTCCAGAAATTTAAACTATCTTTCAATTTACTTGTAAGTATAAATGCAAACACAAGCTTATTTTAAAAATGAAAGTAGAGGTCTTTGTGGTAATTTTAAAATGTAAATTTGTGATGCTTGCTATTTATTTTTTATTTTTTTCCAGGCTAAGCTGAAGGCACACATTCATGATCCCAATGCACCTGAACTAGTTCATTTCCTATTTACTCCTCTTGCTCTGATTGTTGATGCGTCACATGACACTCACTATTGGGCCGAATCTGCCTGCCAAAGTGGTTTCGCCACTCCTCACCAGAGAAGCGGTCAATCTACTCATTAACTGTGTCACCAGTAAAGAAACTGAAACTGTGGCATTCACTAGGAGATGCTTGGCTAGTGCCCAGGTAAGTCAGAAAATTTTTTCCATAAATAATAATAATAATCTATGAAGGGGCTGAAGTATTTATTTGTTCTTCATTTCATTCTTGCTATTTTCCAGAGACCAGTGGAAGGGCTATGTTGCTCCATATCACCCCCTATTCATGGACGGCTGGTCGCCAGAATTCCCAGTTTTAGATGAGAGGGAACATGCGTCTACCTCAATGGAGGCCAAGAGGACACACGCTGAGGAAATTCGAGCAGCTCAGCAAAATGTGAGTTGATCGAAATTATTGTTTTGAAGATATATTGAAGGGAAATGAAAGTCCATCGCAAAATGGTGTTCATGTTGCTATTTGTTAACTTAATTCTCTGATTGCAGGCTGAATACGGTCGAGACAATGAGCCGCACTATGGCAGCGACTACTTTGACGATGAGCTGGAGGCAGTGCCCAATGAATCCGCACGCTTCTACAGGGACCGGCCCAAGCGCTACAGCAGGGAGGAAAGGTAGAGTCTATTTTTAAAATTTTCTTGGTGTTATCAGACTGCTGTGAATGAACTTGACACATTTATTACAACATCTTGTATGAATATTTTCCAGGGAAAGGTCACAAAGTCCAGGGAGCTCAGACCGAGACTATCCCTCAGGCCCTCCGCTGCCTCACCGAGATATCACAGCCCGCAGTGATATTTCAGCTGATTCAATTGAGCGGAACGGCAGTGTTTCCAATGGGACCTCCCATGCCTGGTGGACCAGGGCATGCAGCCCCAGACAGCCAGCAGCGGTTTGAGAGGGCTCAGTTCAAGTGGTTGCAAGATTTAAAAACAACGGGTGCTAAAGTAGTTCAAGTCACCTATCCCCGGACTGCAAATAACGACAAGGAACTGACAGTAATCCGTGGAGAATACTTAGAAGTAAGTGACAAATTTTAGAATTGCATCAAATGGCTCTGCAGTAAATGTAATGTTTTAATTATTTTTATCCTTGCAGATCTTAGATGACAGCCGGAAATGGTGGAAAGCACGAAACAGCCGTGGTCAGATTGCTCACGTACCTCACACTATTGTTACTCCCCCAGCTGCTGAGGCAAGTGAAGTGTTCAGTAACCCTGTGTATGCGCCGCAGTACCGCACTGTAAGTTATTCTTTAAATCTGGTTTAACTAGAAAAACTATTCACCAATTTTTGCCTTGCATGGCCACAGAAAAGGTCTCTTTGAAGGAAGTCAAATTGATTTTCCTTTGACCAAACAGATTTAAGCTTAGTGCCATTCTGATTGCAGGAGCGCTGGACTGAAAACCGATACTGAGCAAATTTTTTAGTGACAGAAGTGACATGACGCTATTGCTGATGCCCACAGGACCGTGATGGGAGTTCACCTTCTGCCGCTGCTCCCAGGGACGCCTGAGTGGCACCACTTTGAGAGACAAGAAAAGGCAAGACAAGGCAAAAAAGGTGAATTTCGGTATTTTTGATAGAGAAACCACAATCTATTTTAGAAATATGAAAAATATTATTTTTTAAAATTAAAACGTATAGTCTCAAATCATTGAAAGAAATCAATTTGAGGCTTCAACTAGGGATCCATTATGCTGCATGTTTCTGTAAAGCATCATGTCCTGAAGCGGTTCATTGTGTTCTGTCCTGCTTGTTTTCCTGTCCTGCTTGTATTGAGAGTGGGACACCTTAGTGGATGAGAAGCTATTATTTGAGTGGCCCAAGTTTTCAAGTATGGCATCCGATTTAACCGGATTCAATTCTCTGTTTTCTTTCCAAAAACTGCAAGTGTAGGCCTGAGAAGATTGATGTTGCTAGTCTAATTATTAGGGTTTATGGCTGAGTACATAATATTTTGAACATAAGAGAGCTTTCTCATATATAAGGATGTGGTTTTTCTCAGTGCCAAAGGGTACAAAGCTCAGTCAGTTGAGAAAACACAATCCTTATTTTTTAAAGCTTTATGCTTGTTTAAGACATGTAAATGAATGAGAAAATGTACCTTGACATACATCTTTTGTATATTGTTTTCATAAACAACTAAGACATAAACCTGTAACTGCTATGCTATGGTTAGAGTAGGTAAAATTTTATGAGCGTTAAGCAAAAGTATTTTCACTGCTATAAATTCAGTGTCAAGAAGAATTCCTCTACAATGTGACAGAGGACAGATTTTAAATAATATAAAGTCATAGTCATACCTTTCCAGAGAAGGGTTTATATCTTAGATGTACTGTATCATTTCATCTTATCATTCTAAAGGAATGTGTTTCCTTCTTTCAAAAATGTGCCACATGACTTCATAAGGATAAGTCAAATCAGTGGCAGATTTTTAAGGGACGCAGCAAAAGAAATCTTGAGCAGCGAGAAACTGGCAATTGCAATAGTGATGACTTTCTTACTAAATGTGGGCCCTTTTCATTACCTGCTCTGATACAGGCAGTATTGAGCGGAATAGTGGTATTCATTGTGCCTTTATATCATTATGTATGGTATTTGTTGTCCTTGCTTTTTGTCTGATTGGTGTAGTTTTGTGCTAATGTGTCAATCTCCGTCCCTTTTACTGCCCTTAACCAGAACTGAGGGTAGTATTTTCCAACATAAAATGTGATATTATAACTATATTGAAGACATTTTAAAAATTACATTATGCATCAAAAATGAAACTAGCGCATGCGTAATTCATACTTTTGCTGTGGAATGTTGTGTTGAACCTTCCAGTACATGTAACTCAACACATAATATTTTTTTTCTTTCAAGAGGCGACTTCTGTAGCCAGATTTTCCTTATTTTAGGCAGCTATTCTTACATCGGCTGGGCTGCAGGGGCTTTTAGACGAAAGAAGAAATTGTTGACTGCATTGAACTTGGAAAGTTGTCTTTTTTCAATTTGCAAATGAGCGTAATGTGCCAATTTTCTTGAGATCTTTAACTATCTATGCGCATCTAGTATTGGAGGTGGTTTATGGGAATAATATTTATTTTAATGTTAATATTATAGACAATATAGAAGTGCTGACTGAATGCAACGAAATTGTCTGATATCCTAGGCCATCAAAATATTTAAATTGATGGATTTGTGCTTTCTTTGAAATTTACTGAATGTTCCCATCATATGTTAAGATATTCCAATGAGCCTGTGTATAGTTGCTCCCATGGAATTTTTTATGACCTTCAACCTCAGTATTAAGTGAACCATCTGGCTTTAAAGCAATAAACCAAAATATTTCTCATCAGTGTAAGAGTTGTTCAAAATGTGCTTCAGCCATAGCTTTTGTGTTGTTACTTATATCAAATGTGTATGAAGTATTTGAAATACTGGTTAAACTGTAAGCTGCCTGCAAGAAGCTTGGTATTGTTATTGTTGTTGTTGTTATCTGAAAAAGTAATATTTGCTCATATATACATAAATATATATATATATATTTACAATTTGTATTCTATGTCCATGCTCAGAAGCACTTCGCTTTTTACAATTGAAGAGTTATTAATTACTTGTTTTCTCATGAATTTTCATGTGTGCTCCATTTTCAACTCTATTTACCACGTAATGATTCATACCAGTAGTGTTGTTAAAATGGAGTGCTATCTTGTTACAAGAGCAGATCCGGCATGTGCTGTTCTACTTTGCCCATTTTGCTATTACCTGTCTTATGAACTTTCTTGTTATTCCTGAGCATGGAGAGAAAGAATTTAATGATATTGTACATACACATACCTGTTTAATTCCACTTTCCAATGTAGGTATTCCAAAGATGTTACATACTATACATATTATGTATATATCAGATTGCCAGAGTTCTATGCAAATTGATGTATGTTGCTTGGTGTTTGTATAGTTTAACACTGACCCCAAAATATATCCTGCATACTTCAATAAATCCATACTGAATCTCATCACTTTTGTCTCTGCTGCTTATTCATTGATCCGTTTGCCATCCATGAAAATGCTTTTTAAGTGTTGTTATGATAAGTGTCGTGTCCGCTTTGTACTGTCATGTTCACCTTTGTCATCATTTTGGTGATAACAAGCCTTTTTTATCAGACCGAAACCGAGTACATGAAAATAGTTCATTCAGAAAAAAAAAAGAGAAAAAAAGCAAATAAGCCTAAAAAAATTTAATTTCAATATTTTTTTTGGTCACATAGTTTTGAGGAGGAGGTGTTTAGGTACAGACCCTTTAAAAATCAATATGTCGTTGGGACAAAGCGGCCACAAGCAGGGTGAGCTTCGACGGCCCTTACACTTGGGTGGGAAAGTAAAGAGCGATGTGGGCCGCTGCAACACTGAGCGTGACGCGCCGGGGAGGCAGGCAACCCATCGCTCCGGGCTGTGCTGCTTGACCTGCAGTAATGACGTAACGCCTGGCTTCCCCAGCGAGGCCTGCACTGGCGCGCGCCCCCACGCCCCCGCCGCCCCCGCCGATGCCCGGGACCCTAGAGCGTGACGGGGCGCGCCCGGTGAACGCGAGGCGCACCCTGATGCTGAAGCTGGACTCCAGCCAGCCCGCCACCCTGGCCAGGTCCACCAGCTCGACGAGCGACGCGTCCACCATCACGCCGCCCAGGACGCCGACGACGCCGGCCCTGGACGACGACGTCTTCGGCCGGCCCATTAGTGAGTCCAGTCCGCCCCCGTGGGACTCGAACCAAAAATTTGACCCCACCAATGGACTCCTCGTTCGGAGAGCAATCCATTGGTGGGGTCACACGTTCGCTTCGAGTCCCATTTAGCGACTCTGGCCGGGATTTTGACCGCCTCCGGTCCACTGTGTGCTGACGCTGTGTGGGACGCGTGCGCAGGCGAGATGACGGCGCGCGAGCTGCAGCTGGTGCAGCTGGAGCTGCTGCAGCGGATGTCCCAGACGCCCAAGCTGGACATCGTGCGCACGCCGGACGTGCCGCTCAGCCCCAAGGCCTCCAAGCAGGAGGTCATGGACTGGCTCAAGATCAAGGGCCTGCAGCCGGCGTGAGTACAGCGCGTGTTTGAACCCACGACCCGCGGCTCGGCAAGCGATTGCGTTACCCGTTGCTCCACAGGGCGGTGCAACTGCTGTCGGCGCTGGAGGCCGGCACGCTGCTCACCCTCCAGAAGGACGACCTGACGAAGCTGCTGCAGAACGTCCGAGGACCGGCGCACCATCAGCCGCCTGCACTCGCAGCTGCTGAAGCAGCGCGCCATCAATAAGGCAGGCTCACCATGAGTGCCGTGAGCGTTCGGACTGGCTAACTTGTTCTTCAACTTGTGGGCTCCTGTTGCAGTTCAGCACCATCGGCTCTGCCGAGTTCAAGGCCGCGCTCGCCAAGCGGCGCCGCAAGGTGGACGAGGCCCTGGTCGAGGAGGACGAGGCCAAGACGGCGTCCGCCACGGCGTGCTGAGCGCCCCGGCCTCGGCCCTGGCCCTGCCTCAGAACGACGCCGTGCTTCAGGCGCGTTACTGCATTCACTGTATACTTGGGTGTTACCGTATAGATAGCAGATAGCACTACTTGATTTCATTGCGATTGTCGATGTTCTTTATTTTCGACTTTGGTTTATAATAATAAGAATAAGTACCCAGCTTTACCATCCAGTCATCTTTGTCAGCCCCTTCCCAATCAGGAGAGACACAAAACACTTGCCGGTCGACGACACACACTAAACAAATCAAATCTTTCAGTACCGGTGCGTCTTGGGAGGGGTTTCGGCGCTGCCGGCCCCGCCAGCCGGCCGCCCTGCAGAGCCGACGCAGTGGACGATATTGGAAGGAAGGGAGGGAGCGGGCGGAGAGCATTTTATCAGCAGCACTTCCTGCAGGCCGGCAGGCGGGACGGCTCTAGAGGCGTGTGCTCTGTTCTGGGTACAGCGGCTGAATCCGCCGGGCTGGGGGGAGGGGGAGGGGGCGTGATCGGGGGGGGGGGGGCAGTCAGTTTTGACTGGAGAAGACCAGGTGGGGCAGGGTGCGGTCAGAGCAAAGGGCCTGGGCAGGCTGACGGAGTGAGGACTGCTAAAGCACAGGGGTAGGGGAGGAGGGAGAAAGGAGGAAGAAGCGCGCGCGGCGCGGCCAGGACGCCGAGGACCCAAGGCGGCCCCGCCCCGCGCAGTAGCTCCCCGCCGGCAACATGTGGAGGGTCGTGCTCGCGGCCACGCTGCTGGCGTTGCTCGCTGCTCGGGCCGACGGCGCTCACCACGTCAAGGTGCTGCACCACGCCGACGACCGCCTCGTCACGTGACCCAAGGACCGCTCGTCGCTCTGTCTCTCTCGCCCCGCGCGGGAGACGGAGCGACCACCGGCCCTGGAGCCTCACGTCGACACCCTTGTCCAGAGGCACGCGCCGGAGGCCGAGCTGCTGGAGGAGGGCTCCGGGGACGCCCCCTGGGGACTGGGTTGCCCGGAAGTGTGCACGTGCAGGGAGGGGCCGTTCAGGGAGGTGCCCTTGCGGAGGCTACTCGCCATCCACGCCCAACACGTGAGTATCGATCGCTGCGTGCGCGCAGTGGGAAGTGCAGCTGCAGCACACTCCGGCCTTGCGTGCGTGCTGCCCCGCGCGCCGCGGAGGACTCCATGACGTCCGTCAACACGCCACGGTTTCCCTATCAGCATGCTCCGGCTTTCCCGACTTCCCCCCTTTTCCGGTTTGCAGCTGACGCTCTCCGAGGAGCCGCTGCGCTCCGAGGTGGACGGGGCGCGCGCCGTGCGGCAGGCCGTGTGCGTCGTCCTGTCCGACGTGTTCGAGGACGTGGTGGCCGCCCTGCCCGCCGACACGCAGGCGCTGACGCTGCTGCAGGGCGCGGACGAGGCCGCCGTCGTGGTGACGGCGGGCCACCTGTCCCGCTTCGAGGGCCTCGTGTCGCTGGACGTGACGGCCTTCGCGGAGGCCGCCGTGCACCTCAAGAGCGACTCCCTGCGCGCGCTGCCGCACCTGCGGCTGCTGTCGCTCACCGGCGTGCAGCTGGAAGGCAAGTCTCGGGTTCGACTCCCGGCCGCGGCAAAGGATTTTTTTTTAGGCACGAAGTACGTAGCCTTATAGTTTTGTCTCAGGATCGGGGTTTTGGGCTTGCTTTTCAGTTTTTATTAGTCTGGCCCTTTATGGTATTTCCGATTTTTTTAAATTTTTTTGTGAGTGACCGGCGTGTGGTGTGGCAGGGGCGCTGGACGACGACAACGAGGTCATCGTCACGACGCCGCCGCCACTGAGAGCGCGCCGCCGCCGCCTGCCGCCCTGGGCGTATCGAACCCACGACCAAAGGTGAGGGGGAGGGGGAGGCCCCTTCATGGCGCCGGGACGACACACTGTTAACACGGGCCGTGCCTGCAGCGAGGACACCCCCGAGCTGGTGTTCCTCAAGCCCGCCGAGGTGGTGTCCTTCTCCAAGTTCTCGGAGCTGCGGCGCGTCAACGCGCTGCGCACCTTCGAGGGCCTGGACCAGCTGCTGATGCTGCGGCTGCACCACGCCGACCTGGTGAACCTGGCCTGGGAGATGTTCAACGGCCTGGATAGCCTGCAGGTGGGTGCGGCGGCGCGCGGTGGGGGTGTTACAGTGCGGTGACACTGCCCCCGTTCCAGGTGCTGTCCCTGGAGCACAACAGACTGGCCTTCGTGCCCGACTGGTCGCTGTACGGCGCGCCCGCCCTGCGCTACCTGTCGCTGGCGCACAACTCCCTGCTGGACGTGTCCTCCACGGCGCTGGTGGGGCTGCTGCAGCTGCGCTTCCTGGACATGTCGCACAACAACCTGACGCACCTGTCTGAGCTGTCGCTGCCGCCCTTCCCCAAGCTGCGTGGCGCTGACTTCCGCGGCAACCCCATCGAGTCGGTGTACACCAACACGTTCCAGGTGAGCGGAGGGCGACGCACAGTGGCCCGGAACACCTTTGGAGGCGGTCAACATCCCGGACGGACTCGAACCGAACGTGTGACCCCACCAATGGATAGCTCTCCTAACGGGGAATCCATTGGTGGGGTCACACGTTCGGTTCGAGTCCCATTTAGCGACTCCGGAGCTCAAAACGCGTGTTGGCCGGCGGCCCACTGTGTGACGTGCAGGTGATGAACTCGACGGAGACGCTGCTGCTGGGCGGCACGGGCACGGCCCTGCAGCTGCACCCGGACATGTTCCTGGGGCTGCGCGCCATGCGCAGGCTGGTGGCGACGGACGTGGCGGCGCCGGGGCTGCACCGGGACCTGCTCCGCGGTATGCCGCGCCTCAAGGAGCTCACGCTGACGGGGGTCGTGCCCTCGCTGCCGTACGACGCGTTCGTCGAGGTGCCCAAGCTGGAGCGGCTGGTGCTCCGCCACTGCGGCATCCGGCACGTCTCCATGGACGCCTTCTACGCCCTGTTCGCGCTCAGGGAGCTGGACCTGAGCCACAACCAGCTGCGCGCGCTGCCGCCCAGCCTGCTGGACCAGCAGGGCGGCCTCAAGGAGCTGCTGCTCACCGGCAACCAGCTCAAGGACCTGCCGCCCGGCCTGCTGGACAACGTGCCCGCCAAGATGGTGCGCCTGGACGGCAACCCCTGGAGCTGCTCCTGCGACATGGCGGGCTGGAACCCGGCCGCCACCAACAAGGTAATGGCGGCCAGCCAGACCAGAGCGCACAGTGGGTCAGACGACCGTCGAGGCGAGAGCGGCGCGACGAGCTTGTTTTCGGTCATCGTCGTGACAGCTGATCGATGTGATAGCCGCGTCGGCACTCACCCGCCCGGCCGGTCTGCCTCGTCAATAATAAAGGTGGACGCAGGCCGCGCCCGCCGCGGACAAGGCCCCAACACCCACGCAATTTGGGGGTTGTTGACATCCATTAAAACCATCAAAAATCAACACTACTTACAAAACTTAAATTACGAAAACCATATTCGGAACTTCCGTAGTCGGTACCTAGTCCGTACTTTTTCTGTCCCTTTTTTTCTACACATACTAGTTCCGGCCAGGAGAGGGTGAAAATGTTTGACAGCGACGCCGGAGTGATGCCGGCCGAGCGGGAAAAAGGGTCACTGTTTGGGCAGAGCCTGCAGGGGCGGCCCACTGTGGCAGGCCCACTGTGGCCGGCACATCGACCGGTCTCGCGTGACCAATTCGGTTAGGGGGCCGGAAACGGTGCCAAAAAGGCATGAAGTAGAATCGATGTCGGGGCGCCGCGTGTTGGGAATAACGCTTGTCCCCTCGGCCTGCAGGACAAGCGAGAGGGCCGCTACGTGTACGATAAGCAGGCGGCGCCGACCTGCGCCACTCCAGAGCCGTGAGTATTTTGTTGGCGCTTAATCCGATTTGGCCCGGGGGTGGATGCCAGTGACAAGGCCGGTGCTCGTGGAGCAGGTACGCGGGCTGGTCCGTGTACGACGCCATGCGGAGGGGCTTCCGATGCAACAAGAACCCCAGCCGGCTGCTGCGCGCCAAGCCCCTGCCCGCCGTCATCCGGGGCCTCCTCGCCGCCAGCAACGCCTCCAGCGTGGACAACAGCCTCACGGCCGGCAACGGCCTGCCCGGCATGGACGCCGACAGCACGGCGTCGAACACCAGCGCGGCCGTCACCTCCTCGTCGAGGACGCCGACGACGGCCACCGCCGCCGCGGACGGAGAGAGCTCGCCCAGCACGGTCTCGGACACCTTGAGCAGCAGCACGTCGACGAGCACCCCCCTGGACGCGAGCACCACGACGTGGAGCACGACGTGGAGTAGCCCGGCGTCCACGCAGCGCGCGGCGCCCCGCCGGCGCCCTGGAGGCCCCCGTCGAGGCAAACCGTACAAGCAGCGCGACGGCAAGCGCCAGGTAAGCCGTCGCGGCCGAGGGGGAAACAACTGGCCAAAAATATGTACACCAAAAATTAAATTTCAAAAAATTTTGAAAAATTTGAAAAAATTATTGAAATATTTTTAAAAATTTGAAGATTTATTGTAAAAAAAATTTCGCCAAATTTCCAAAAGAAGCAAAAATTTCAAAAAAAAATATCACAAATTATTTTTTTTTATTTTTTTTTGCAAAATTTTACAAACATTTTAAAAAATTATGAAAAAATTAATAAATTTGAACAATTTTGAAAAAAATCTCAAATTTTGGCATTTTTTTTTTTACAAAAAATTGCAATTTTATAAAAATTAAAATAAATTCTTAAAATTTTCTCAGGGGCTGCGCGAGGAAGGCGGCCGCACGGAGGACGGCAAGTACCTGCTGGCGGACGGCCAGGGCGGCTTCCACGCCGTGTCCTGGAAGGCGTACAAGGCCGCACTGGAGCAGCGCCGCGCGGCGCAGAGAACCGCCGCAGCGACTGCAGCGCCGCCGTCGACGAGTCGGCCTGGGCTCCCCCCAGCCGAGTGAAGACTGTGTCTGGCTTGATGTGGCCGAGCGCCTGGCTGCAGGCAACCCGTCGCACCGGCCTGAGCAACGGGACAGCCTACCCTGACTGTCACAGGCGCTAACGTTCATGTGTGGACGGGGGCCTATCTCTATTTGGGCCGGTTTCAGAGTGAGACTGCTCCGCTGTCCTTCCCTAAAAGACTGTGCACTGTCAGAAATATGACGTAGACTGCATTTATTTATTTATTCAACAAGGAAAAAAGTAGAGTCAGCGTGAAGCTGCTCCAATGTCGATGGGAAGAGCGCCTCAAGTGTGTGAACCGCCAACATGCAATATCATCGTGGGAATCTCATTTCCTTCTTGGACCTCTTCCTAGACCACCCCATTTTGATCAATGCGTCGAAACGAACTAGTTGAATCGAAGGCCCACAGTTCAGTCAGTTCCCTTAATGCCGCAAGAAAGTGCTTGTATCCCTCAATTTTTCTTATTTTTTATTTTTTTTAAACCTGTGTATCGTACTTTCACGAGCCTATCTGAGTATTTAGTTGTAATTAGGAAATAATTGTGATAATTTTACGTTTGTTTACCTTCGTCGTAATGTTCACTGGCAGTAAAGTGACAAGAAAAAGAAAACCATTGTACCCGTACAATTAAGATGAGTCAGCACGGCGTGCATTTAATGTGTACAAACTCTGTCAAAGTACAAAAGAAACAGAATACATGAATTGCAAAACACGATCGTGGACATAACATCACAGCCTATGGGTTCTCATAATGATTTCACAGCAAAAGTGTCTCTCTCTGAACACAGCATCGGTTAAGGTTGTAAACACTCACACACACGCACACTTGCAACAAAACAACTAACACTAGCGCACGCTTAGCCGGGCGTGCTGTAAGTGTGTGTGCAGCAGGTGCCCCTTGAGGGACCACTCCAGAGGGAACCGCGCGCCGCACTCGGCGCAGACCCATTTGACTCGACTCTTCGGGCCGCTGCGCACGCCCTCTTTGAGGCCGTTTTTGGAACCGCTTGGCGCGGCGCTTGCTGCCGAGAAGCCTTGCACGCTTCCCAGTGGCTTGCACGCTTGCCGCGTCCACTTGCCGCCGACTTGGACTTTCGCTCTCGGCTTCGCGACACTTAGTTTGACAAGTTGTTTCCGACACGGCACGCCGCTTAGTTTCACACGCGTCGCCGCACTCTGATCCCCGCTCAGCTTCGGTTCCGTTTCCGGTCTCCCTTCCGGCTTCCGCGGTCGCCCTGGCCTCCTCTTCGGCGGGGCGTTCTCCACCCCATCGAGCGGCACTGCTGGAGTCACACACGGCCTGGCAGTGAGTCTGTTACTCATTTTCAGACTCTTTTTCAAGTTGTGCTTGCTACTTGGTTTATCGAGTTGTGTCTTGGTTGTCTTGCCACTTAGTTGCACACTGCTCTTGATGTTTTTCTCAGACTTTGGTGGTCGTCCTCGCTTCTTTGGTGGTGAGTTTTCCACGCCAGCCCCCTGCTCGAGTGGCGCTGGGGCCAGTGTTGTGGTCCCTTCCGGTGCTGGAGGACCGCCGCAGACGTTGGGTTCAGGAATGCCTAGCAGTGGTGAAGTCCTTGGCGTTCCCAAACGTTTTTCTGGTAATTCAACACCAGTTAAAGTCTCCAGGTGTTTCTTACTGAGCCCAGTTATTTCCACACAAAGTCTCGCATTCAACTTGCTGTCGAGCTTCAGACTTGTCTTCAAGTTTCGCTTGCCATTTAGCGGTCTCTTCGGCTTGCCACTTAGTTTTGCCATTAGTTTCGCACCCTTGCCGGCGCTCGGCGAGTCGCTTTGCTCGGCCTTCCGTGGTCTTCCCCGCTTCTTGGGCGGCAGTGCGGCGTCGTTGAGTCTGGCCAGCGGCGCCGGAGGCAAGCACAGTGGTGTGAGGGCTGCAGGCAAGCACAGCGGCGCCAGAGCTGGAGGCAGGCACAGCGGCGCCAGGGCTGGAGGCAGGCACAGCGGCGCGAGGCGCCGCAGCTCCATACTCTGCCTCCTCACCAGCTGGATGCGCCTCCACTTCTCCAGGCGTGAGTCCGCGGTCTTGCCGAACAGCCTGACGCTCAGCCTCGCGTGGCACCGTCTGTCCCCTTGCTCGGGCCTCCGAGCGCGCCCCCGCTTCCTCGGCGGCGAGTGTGATGACGAGGACGAAGGTCCTGGCAGCGTCCTCAGCGTGTCACTTGGACCCTCCGTCTGTTTCTCACTGCACGACTTGTCCCTTGGCTCCGACTTGCGGGGTCGTCCCCGCTTCTTTGGTGGTGAGTTGGCACTTTGTTCTGATTTTCGCGGCCGCCCTCGCTTCTTTGGTGACGGGTTCTCCGACCCCTCGTGCTTGTCACATTGTTCTGATTTTCGTGGTCGTCCCCGCTTCTTTGGTGGTGGATGGTTGGTAAGATTTTCTACCCCATCCTGTCGCAGTGCTGACTTGTCTGCCTTCCGCGGTCGTCCCCGCTTCTTCGGCGGCGGGTGTTCCAGCCCGTCGTGTTGCAGTGCTGGTTCCAGGCTCGCAGGTTCGGCGGGTCCTGACGGGGTGCTCGGCGTTCCAGGCGAGGGCCACGGCAGCTCCAGGTCGTCGGGCCGCTCCGGCGCTGCGCTGTCCGAGGGCGGCGGCGACGGCGGCGGCGTGAGCGGCGCGGCGTGGAGGTGCAGCCTGGAGGCCGTGGTGGTGGCGTGCGCGCGCTGCACGTGCTTCAGCAGGCCGGTCCGCTTGTAGAAGGCGAGCTCGCACAGGTCGCAGGGGTAGGGGCGCAGGTCCCCGTGGATGGAGCGCTCGTGCGCGTAGAGCTCGGCGCGCACGGCGAAGCGCGTGCCGCACTTGGCGCACTTGCTGGCGCCGCGGCGCCGCGGCTCGTGCTTGCGGCCGTGCTTGTCCAGCAGCGCGGCCGACGCGAAGGAGCGGCCGCAGCGCGCGCACGCGTGGCGCGCCCCGCAGCGGTTCAGGCGCTGGTGGCGGCGCAGGGTGAACATGGTGGCGAAGGGGCGCGCGCAGCGGGCGCAGGGGTGCAGCCGCTCGCCGGCGTGGCGCCGCAGGTGGTGCTGCAGCTGGCGGACGGTGACCACGGCCACGCCGCACGACGGGCAGGGGAAGGCCGCGCCGCGGAAGTGGCGCCGCACCAGGTGCGTGACCAGGGCGCGCGCCGACGGCAGCCGCTCGCCGCACGCCAGGCACTCCACCGCCTGCTCGCCGTTCTGGCCGCCCTTCGGGGCCCCGAGGACGCCCTCCAGCACGGCGGGCGGCAGCGCCATTGACCTGCGGCACAGACACAATCGTAAGCAACCAAGACAGCCGAGCGACTCGAGAGGCACCCAGGGGAATACCCGCAGTGCTGCCACGCGAGCAGGAGGAAACTCGCGGGATGAAGGGGTCAGCTGCGAGACTCGGATGCCGATAAGCTGAATGCGTCATCGCAGGGCCGCCGGGCTACGCCAGGCCCGGAGCCAGGAGGGTGGGGGGAGCGGGGATTCCCTCTCAGCGATCCAGGAATCAAGACTCGGGTTCGTCGAAAAGCAGCGCGGATACTTGGCAAGCCTTGGTGCCGCCAAGGCCAGAGTCTTCACTCCAAATTGGGCCTTTTTCACTTTTTGACCTTTTAAACATTTTTCACTTTTTCGACATTTTTCACTTTTTTTTGACAGTTTTTACTTTTTTTGGCATTTTTTACTTTTTTGACATTTTTTTACTTTTTTTGACATTTTTTTTTTACTTTTTTGACATTTTTTACTTTTTCGACATCTTTCACTTTTTCAACATTTTTCACTTTTTCGACATTTCTCACTTTTTTGACATTTTTCAGTTCTCTGACATTTTTCACTTTTTTAGACATGTTTAACCTTTCTGATGTTTACCCTTCGGACATTTTTAACCTTTTAGACGGTATTCAGCATGATTCACGGGGACAGAACGACGAGCAGACCGCTCGGAATGGGTCGGTGGAAGGGCCCGACCCGGCTCATCAACAAGTGGGACTGCAGCGCGGATCTAGGCCTCGGCCACGGCCACAGCGCCCATAACCGTCACCTATTAGCATCACCTTAAACACGACCGACAGAAAAAACAAAAACGGAAGTGCGGCCTCCTATGTACCGAGGCGCTGAGCGTAAGCCTGCCGCGGGGACGCAAAATCACTGCCAGGAGGGGCGATAATTTGGAAGCGATGACGTCATGCCGACATTGTATGAACAGCGAGCAGTCGGCGCAGCGTTATCTACGGTCCACACGAGGATAAAACGCACAGCGGACTGATTCCTAGTGTCGTTTCCGTCGTTCCGTGTCCCTCGCGTCGCGGCGTGTAGGTGCGAGAGAGGAGCTGATCATTCCCTCTCTCGCCCAGGAGCGCAAAACAGGTCGCGGAGTGGCTTAGCATTCACGCATGCACGTCAGAGCGGCCGCCATTCCGAAGAGTCGCTCTGTCTCACTCGCACTCGCCCCTGGTGAGCACAGTGCGGCAGACCGACCGGACTACTTTCCGGAAGTAGCCTGCATGTTGCAGCGCGCCGGCCGCTTGAAACACAAACAGAGTCCGCACCGAGAATCCCTGGGCATTCCCTGCACACACTTCTTCTCCAAGTCTTTTTTTTTTTTTTTTTTTTTTAATTTTAGATTTGGGTCAGTGGTTTACTGAAACAGCGGAACAGAGATGCTGCAAAGTGCTCGCCCAAGTTTCGTTTTCGCGACTTTACTTTCATTGACAAGGAAGGTCAGCTTCTTCTCGCTCGTCCACTCGGGACCCCAGGCCTACCGGCAGTTCACGCGCACTAGACCTTGTGGCGAATATTTGTGAAAAAGAAAAAGAGAGGAAACCGGAAATTGTTGTTCTTTTTTTATGATTTGAAACGAGTCACGGTATATGTTTGTTGCATGCCGGGGAGTCGGATCTGTGACTAAAGTCGTAAAACACTGATCCTGGCGATGAGTTAAACACGTAATGGCCAGGCAACCTTTTCTATGTCACATTCAGTTATTATTTTAGATTTTTTGAGGCAGTTTCAAGACACATTTTTCGCCAAGCCAGTTTGATTAGTTGGGCTGATTTTCACAGCTATCGCCAGGCCTGCTTCACGAGTTAGCAAACACCTTCACAGCAACTTCTTCAGGCAAGGAAGGGCCCCACACAGATACGGGGGGCAACTGAGTCGAGCAACAGACGCGCATTTTGAGCAAAACAAATAAATTACCACACTGTACTAAGTACACACGTAAGTGCTCCATGTGTGCACTCAGTACACACTTAAGTTTTCGGTGTGCGTATAAGCGTACGACATAACTCTTCGTGTAGTGTGGCGTGCTTTGTAGCTTACACGTTCCCGACGTGAGTTTTTCGGCAGTATGCCGTCCACAACTATAATAATCCTCTCGAGGACATCAAGGACGTCAGCTCGGCGACGTTTCCTCCGCGGCGCGGCCGCCGTCCTTCTCACTCTCACCTGCAAGGTCACCGCGGCGGCGGCCCACTGTGTCTCGCAGGTCTCGCAGTCGGTGCGTGCGCCGCGCTGCCGCGCACGGCCACACAGCCGCAGTCTTGTTGTTGACGGCCGGCTTCGCGAGGCGCGAGGCGCGGGGCGCGGCGGTGTCGGCCGCGACGGGGAACACCGGCAGAGTGCCGTGCCGTCGTTGCTCGTCTCGCCGGGGCACTGCGGGCAACAGATAACACGCACGGCCGGCACGCTCGTTCCCTCCCCTCCCCCTCCCCTCCCGCCGCGCTCCACCCCCCCCTCCCCCACCCCGCCGCCGCGGTGCCGCGGTCGGACGCGAAAAGGTGGGTTGTGTTTGAAGTGCCTAGACCGGCTCGCAGTGGGCCGGAAGACCGTCGAGGCGGCCGAAATACTAGACGCGTTTTGAGCGTGAAATGGGACTCGAATCGAACGTGTGACCCCAGCAATCGATTTCTCTCCGAACGAGGGATCCATCGGTGGGGTCACACGTTCGATTCGAGTCTCAATTAGCGACTCTGGAGGTCAAAGCGCGACTAGAATTTCGGCCGCCTCGACGGCTGGGCCGGCCCCTCTGCATCGGCCTTCGATCCAAACAAATGCGCGGACTGCACCGGACGCTAACGGCAAGGACGAGGCGCTGCCCTGCCGCCCCGCGACAGCTCGTCAGCAAAGCCCACGTGATGGTATACGTGTTGGCAAGTGTTGGTACGCGGGCTGAGGTGGCCCACCTGTAGGGCGCGCGGGTTGTGGCCGTGCCGCGACGAATTTCGAGTGATAGTCACATATGAGAGGCCTGGCCAATATGGGCGAGGCCCAAGGCCATAAAAGAAGAAATTCTCTCTCTCACATATGATCCGCTCGGACAGACGATAGTCCAGCAACATGTTTGCCCCGGTTTGCCCGCGCACTGATACCCCGGCCGGCCGCGGCCCTGCTGCGCTGCTAAGCCTCCCTTCGGCCGCTTATCACGCCAATACGGGAAAAGGCGGGGAAGGGCGAACTCGCCGAGGCCGGACTAACCGAGGTGCAATCACTCTCTCTCTCACGTGATCGCCCTTTGAATGGGCGACATGGTGCAGTGTGCCGTTAGCAGTAATTGCCACCCACAGTGCACTGCTTCCGGTGTCTTTACAGGGTTGAAGTCATTTCATGTAGGTCATTAAATTAAATTTTTTTTTTTTTGTTTTTTTTGTTTTTTTTTGCTCTGAGGTCCCGTGGGCTTATGTAGAGGGCCTGTGCAATGCGGCCTTGTCCGTAGGGAAATGGCCTGGTCCCCTTTACTCGTCTTGCCCTATCTCGTGTTTTGAGAGTGGGCTCGTGCTCAGCCTGTGCACTGCTGCACACTGCAACCAACACAAAAAAAAAGAGCCAAGGCTCAATGGTGACGCCGCAAAAGGAAAACTGCGATTTGAATGCATAGAGGGAGATCGCACCTTACGTGCGAGCGTCCCGGATTCTCAGTGACGATACCACATTTTTTTTTTACAGCTGAAAATTCTGTTGTAAACATGTGTGTCTGAGTATTCACTGAGTATTCTGGAAACGTCTTTTTTGTTTATTCTTGGTCAGAGCGTCCGAGCGTGCTCGTATGACCAAGCACTGGGCACGCTCGTGCGACGCAACCGCCACCGCGTCAGGTGGTCGCCTCTCCGTCGCGTGTCAAAACTCGACAAGAGCATGCTTTCTCTCTCTCTCTCTTTATTTTTATTTTTTCCGCGAGGTGGCCTAGAACGGTCGGACACGGCTGTCCCGATGGATGTCCCGATGCACGCCTCCCCACTCGCGCCACGCCGCGGATCGGTCGCTCTCTCTCTCTCTCTCTCTCTCTCTCTCTCTCTCTCTCTCTCTCTCTCTCTCTCTCTCTCTCTCTCTCTCTCTCTCTCTCTCCCTCTCCCTCTCCTCTCTCTCTCTCTCTCACCCATACGGGACCCCCACGGAATGACAGAACGATTCTGCTGTACCGACTACCGACCATGGCGTGCGCTGCTTCTGTTTTCACACACACGGCTAAAAAGTAAAAAGTACTAAGTCAAAAAAATCGGCCCTCGGTTCGATGCCGAAGGTACTCCCCTTCCACTTTTCTCGGGGAATAAATTTGAGAGGCAATCGTTGGGAAAAAGACCGGGTCACAAATATACTAACGGGCCGGGCCGCAACCGCAATGCCCTCCTCAGAACGCTCGCGCACGACCCAAATTGCAAAAAAAAAAAAAAAAAAAAAAAAAAAAACAATAAAATTAACTGATGGGGCCAGGATCGCTCGACTTGTTTCCGGCAATACCCCGCGTGTGACTCATTTCTCCGTCGAGACTCCATGCCTTCGCTACTCCGCGCGCTGGCGAGTCCGTGGACCGGCCTTTCAAAAACCTGTCAACCTAACCTAAGCTAACCTTTCAAAAGCCTGTCCACTAGTCAAAAGACGCCCTCCTTCCGCCCACATATAACTTGCCTTGTTTATGACTTTTGTAAAACTACATCGTTCATCAGTAAAATCCCAAGATGACCGTACTGTAACCCAACATTGATCACTTTTCGTCACGTTCCGAAGATTTTTGGAAGATGATGAGGCTAGGGCTGTGCGACGAGCACACGATCACTGCGAAACCGTCAAAATTCTCGCGTCGTTGATTCAAACTTTCCCGCCAAAACAGGCGGTGGAGCGATCAGATCGACTAGTCGACTGCCGCTGCCGTCGCCGACCAGTGCCGCCCTCTGGTGGCCACTCGGCGAACTCAAGGCAAGTGGCACTGGTTCCCTGCCTGGTTCGGTGCAGAACTTGTTTTGACGTTTTGTTTGAGTGACCTGCCGTCTGCTGTGGCTTCTGGCCTTGTTTCCTCCGTCCGCGAAGTGCACCCGGGTGCAAACACTCCGGGAGCAAACGCCGTGAACCGCAACACTGGAAACGGTAAGCGTCAGCCTTTTGTTATTCTTAGTTCCTGGGACGGGTATTGATTTATCCCTGGCAGGCAGTCTGGCCCGAAGGTCCTGCCTATGCCCTGGCTCAATTTAGGCCCTGCCATCGATCGCTGGAGGCGTTAAAGGCGGAATCGGGTCTGAATCGAGTCGTGTTGAACCGTTCAAGTGGAGCCTAGTGGACGCGCAGCCTCGGCCGTCAGTCGAGCAGAGAGCATGGACCCCGAGCCTGCAGTCGCCCAGTAGGGAGAGGTTATGGTGTGTGGCAGAACCACCAGCAGAACAGTGGCTGGCTCCGCCTGGGCTGGAGAAACCGATGCTTTGTGGTGAGTCAATATCGGGAGGCAGCCACTGGCTCGTCTCTTTGTTTTAAGATTTTAACCTCGCTGAATTTTCTGTGGTTATCTCAATAGATTTTGGGGTTCTTATAATCACTATGAATGGCTTCATGTCCTGCCCAATCCAAATGGTTTTACATTGTTCCTTCTACCATATTCTAGGCCGTTGAGTGAAGCTCAAACTTAGCAGTGATGTAGGCATGCCACTAAATTTGGTTTACATTTATTCAACGTTTGTTCAAATCAATTATTGGGATTTGTTCAATTTTCTGTGCCATCATGCCATTGAATGAATCATTTATTCTGTGTAGTTCTGGGTTTCTGCAAGTTTTATAGCATGCCCTAACCGCAGCACAGTTTGCTCTGCGCAAGTATTCTGGATGAGTTTTGGGTTCTGAATTGCGATGACTACAGCTGCGGCATATTTTCCTCGTGCATACTTTATTCAGAGTCCTTCTCAGCTTCTCTGACTAATTCAACTTCCTTTTGTGATTCACAATAATTTTGTAGATCATGTCTGCGGGGCACATCTGTCTCTTCCTTTGTCTGGACCGCGTCCGCCCAGCTGACAATCCAATAACCGGAGATGAAAACATTCATTTTTCTCTCATGATTGCAGCGTTCAGAGGAGGGGTAGTCAAAACGGGGAACTATAGGGTAGGGCTTGGGCCAGGAACCCGCAGCATCTCTCATTGGAAGGCTTAATCATTGGTGTGTTTGGTTGGACTGTTGGACCCCACAACCCCCACTCGGTGACACACTCTGAACGTGGGTCGGGCCGCTTGCTGGATAGGTTAGGTTAGGCTAGGTTAGGTTAGGTTAGGCGCAGAAGCCAGGGCCCGCCGACCCACCCGTGTCCAGCCCAGCTGATCGCATTACGTCATCCTTTGATTCAGCCGGCTTCCCCCCGGCAATGACGTCATCCCCTGTGGAGTGGCGTGGCCGACGAGGGCGGGGGTGCACCGCCAAGTACAGTCATCGTGCCTGACCGCTCTTCCTGGAACCTCACTGGAATAAGGGGTGGCTTCTGAAACGGTTTTTGGCGCTCTGCATTCTTGTGCTGTCGCCCAGCAGGCTGGTTCCGAAAGTCGTCTCCGTCGCTCTGTCTCTCTCGGACCTTTTAAAATGCCCCGCGAGTGCGAGAGAGGCAAAACACGAGCAGTCTCTAATCTCTCTCCGCCGTCGTGCAGGGCAGCGCGGCCAACTGACCCCCTTGCCGAAGCGCTCTGTCTCTCTCGCACTCACGGGGCGTGGGGATGCGAGGGAGAGAGACTCCCGCATCCCATTTGCATCCCCTTTCCTTCCACGCGACGCGGTTAGCAATGGTAATTCGCCGGATATTTGTTGGAATATCCGCGGCGGACGGTCTGACCACGGCCAGGCGGGGCGCCGCACGCCAACCGCACGCCGGCCGCACGCCCTCGCCACCGACTGTCTCTCTCCCTCTGCTGGGGCGAGCAGGGCGAGCAGAAAGTTACCGTCACCCCAAAGATGTCCCTGTGAATGGATTGCAGTATTGATGGCTGCGCACGTTGGTTGGGACGCGTGTCTCACACACACCAACATCGCTCTCTCACACACACACACGTGTGGTTCCCGTATCGTTGAATTGGCTCCACACACTCCTGCGCCAATCTCCTCGATTGTTGACCCACCCATTCACGTTCATCCTCGATTCCCCAACCGCCATTTTACCTCCTTTTCCCTGGCCGCTCCTAACCCCGCACCCCTGCATGCCTCTAATGCCTCTCCAACCCCGTTCCCCGTTCTCAGCTCCACGCAGCCATCTCCCCCCCCCCCACACCCCCGATGCAGGCTGAGCAGTGTCGCTCTGTCTCCCTCGCACTCATGGGACGTGCCGTGTGGGTGCGAGAGAGAGAGAGACCGTCGGTGCGACATCTGTGGGCTGGCCGGCTGCGTGGCTGACTGCGTGGCTGGCGGAAGACGACGAAATCCACTTGGGGGTTGACTGCAGCCATCCGGCCTCACCGCCCGGCCCGCCAGCTCGAAGCAGCGCCGGCTGCCAGCCCTGCCTGCCCCGCCTGCCCCGGCCGGCGCCACCCTCCGCGAGGGGTTGCCTGCGGTCTCGGCCCCCGCCACCGCCGCCACCCACGGCCGGTGGGCTCGCCGCCGCCCGCCACGTGCTGGGCCACGCTGGGCTGCGGCGCTAGTGGTGCCGCTAGTGGCGTCGCGAGCCGGCGCCCAGCACCACGCATGCCGCGCACCGACACCTCCACGACGGACGGCCACCGCGCCGAACCGCCCTAAACGGCCGCCGCGTCATCGCGCGCGTGAGTGTGTGTGTGTAGGGGAGAGAGAGAGAGAGAGAGAGAGAGAGAGAGAGAGAGAGAGAGAGAGAGAGAGAGAGAGAGAGAGAGAGAGAGAGAGAGAGAGAGAGAGAGGGGGGGGGGGCGAGCGGGCCGTCCTCGGCGCGTGATTGTCGTCCGGAAGTGCGTCCTCGTCGGCGGCCGCACTGCATGAGAGGTACGACAGTGGGCCGGTTGACTCTGAGATGCACCAACACCCTCGGGAGTGGGAAGGGTGCAGTTGCCGTGCGAATGCGTGCTCCGCGCCGTCCATGCCTGTGTCGGCCGCGGGTCTGTTGTCGTCACTCTGTGCAAGTCGGCAAAAAGTGGCGCTGTGCCCTCTGGGGACAAGGCCGCCTGTGATGACTCTGATGACGCGTCGCGACGCGTACAGTGCGGCACGGCGGCGGCCTGCTGCCAGCCGTCTTGGTGTGGGACGTCGGCGTAATCAGCATAATGGATGCCATGTTCCGAAGGCCCCTCGCCAGGCCCGGCCGAGGCAGCGTCGCTGCCCAAGCGTCTTGAAGCGCGGCTCTGGGCTGCTTCATTTTTCCACACCGACCAGTGGACCAGTGTTGCCACACGAAGTGGGCAAAAATTCCCACGAGGCACCAGTGTTGAAAGGGTTGCCCGCCTCAACCTGCCTCCCGCCTACGAGATAATGTTTGATCCGGCGGAGCGCCTGCAGGCAGGCAACGCCAGCACAGCCCTGTCGGCGTGTTGCCTACGCGGCACGGCGCTCGCCCCCTCCCCCAACGCGACCAACTTGCCTCAGATTCTGTTTCCCATTTATACTCTTTTACTGCAACGCTCTGCGCGGGTGTTGTTTCTCTCTTTTCTTTTTGCGCCAATCTTGTTTTTACTTTGATGGCGAAAAGCGCGCGCAAGTGTCGCTCGCCGCTCCGCCTCTCTCCCCCTCTCTCCCCCCCTCTCTCTCTCACCCCCTCTCTGCTGCGCCCTCTCGTCTTCCGTCCCCGTCTTTTCGTTGGGCTAATTTGCTGTTTAAATTGAAATTTGTCCTCTCGGCCTTTCACACGTTACAAGCGCCTCCAGGGCTGCAGGGCTCCAGGGCGCCCTCCACGGTCCATTGAAGGAAGCTTGGCCCCCGCATTTCATTTTGCCGCCCGAACCATAGGGGGGGGGGGGGGGGAACAGTAATGAGGATAGAGGCAGGGACAGGATCGAGGTTGCCTCGAAGAAAAAAAAAAGTCTTAAAAACTGCAGTTTTTGGAGGTGTGTGTCTTAAAGCGACTTGTGAAGTGTCGTGTGAATCCTGAGCCTAGGTAACAGCATGTCATATTTCCGTGGAGTTGACTTGATTTTGTCAGTGTGAAGGGGTGGAAGGTAGTACACCGTAAGCGCGCACAGGTTATGGGAAAAAAATAAAAAATGGGAGCATTGAAAGAGGAAAAGACAAAAAAAAACCCTGTCCACCAGCCAGCGCAGCAGCTGGATTCGAAACGATATATTGATTTATTGGAAAAAGTGGAGGTGCGTTTCTGCTGAGCCGATACGTCTGTCTGTCCGTCTGTCCGTTCGCTCTCCGCACCCACACCAAGGCAGCCAGCCCCATCGATTGCGGTGCGGTGCCGCGGGCGGTGTGGGTACTTAGCGAGGTACCACGGCACGCGCGGTGCTTGGAAACCGTTTCCCCGGCGCTTTGCATCAGGCGCTGCCGTGTCGGGATAGCGCCGCCGTTGTCTCGCGTGCCTCCCCACTTCCGGCCTACTTCCGGTTCTCGCCCCCTGCCTGCCAGTCCTGCCAGCCCCGTCAGCCCGGCGGGCTCATTCTCATTTAATTGGCAAAAGTTGGTTTGCGATAATCTCGATCCGCGATTTGTCAGCCGGCCGGCCGGGGCTGTGCTGGAGCCGGTGGAGCCCTGGAGGGGGTGGGACGGCGTCGCAGCTTGTCCAGCTCCAGAGGGAGTGCTTGCGTTACTCGGTCACTCCGCGAAGCGCCGCTGCACAGTGGGCCAAAATTCGAGACGCGTCTTTAGCTCCGCAGAGTCGCTGAATGGGACTCGAATCGAACGTGTGACCCCACCAATGGATTGCCCTCCGGACGAGGAATCCATTGGTGGGGTCACAATTCGAGTCCCATTTAGCGACTCCGGAGCTCAAAGCGTGTCCGGGATTTTGGCCGCCTCAAAGGTCTTCTGACCCACTGGTGTAAGTGTGGGCGATGGTCTCGCCTTCCTTTTGCCGCCGCGCGCCCCAACCGCTGCCTTCTTCCTGCCCTGCCCCGCGCGGCCCCGCGCCTGTCCTGGGTCATTTAGGTCATTTTGCCTCCCGCTGTGCGGGGCGCGGCGGGGCGCGGCGGGGCGCGGCGGGGCGCGGCGGGGCGCGGCGGGGCGCGGCGGGGCGCCAGAGCAGCCAGCACCCTGTCATGGTGGGCTGCTCCACGGCCGCCCCGCCAGCGTCACCATCACTGCGCCACTCTGTTGGTATTCCAGTGTCTGTCCCACCCCCTCCCCTCCCGCCGGCCCCTCGTGCCCTCCCAACTGTAGGATTGTCGTCCATTAGCGCCGTCACGAATGCTGGATGCGTTGTAAACCTAACCGCCGTACACAAGTTTGCTTTGCGCGGCGCTCTGCGGGCGCACTGCCTTCTCTTCTTTGATTTTGCACCTCCTTTCGGGGCGCCTCCCTTTGTATCTCCTTCCTCTTCTTCCTCCTCGTCCTGCTCCGCTTTGCTTCCCGACCGCGGGAGTGGAACAAACGTTTCGGTCCATTTGTAGCTGGTTCTCGAAGCTCCGCCCTCCCCAATGCGATGCTCCCCCGAGACTGCTCCGGCCCGCTGACCGGCCCTCTGCACGCGTGGCTACACCGCCAGACGCGTCACGCCTCCGCGTTGTCGTACGACTGAGCATTAACGTTTCATGCCTGTCGGGGCGTGTTCCCTCAGCCAAGTGTAACAGCCAAGTCTGACCACAGCCCAAAAAAAACACAAAAAAACATGAAAGGAAAATAAAACTGAGGCATGTTTAGTCGGTACCTCGAATGCTGAAACTCGAGGGAAGCGAACGAACAAGCAAGGCTGCAACTCGCCTTGCTAGTTTTCTTTTTTTTTTTATTATTCTCCGCGTAAGTCGAACCGCACACCTGTGCGCCCCGCCCCCTCCCCCTCCCGCACGTGTGCACCCCGCTCGCGTACACCGCGGCAGACTGCTGTCTCTCTCGCACTCATGGGGGGGAGAGAGAGAGAGAGAGAGAGAGAGAGAGAGAGAGAGAGAGAGAGAGAGAGAGAGAGAGAGAGAGGCGCTGGTCTTTGTCTTGGCAGCGTGGCCAGCTCTCCGCCACGCTCTGGTGGCCACCGCAATATGCAACGCGAGTGGCACCCCTATCTAGGCGGTCGGCGCGGAACCGAGTGGAACCCCTAGAGGGGCGGATTGGTGACGGATTAAACCGAAGGAGGGGAGCTGATCGGACAGAAAATGGTTGAAGATGAGTATGTTGTTTTTGGTTCCCTTTGTAAATGGGAGGTTGGCGGTGCTTCCGACCGAGTACCGCACACACTGTCGGGACGTCGCGAACTTGGTAACTCGTATCTAGGGGCCCAAGGGACACGGCCCTGCCCGTATCTAGACGCCGCTGCCACTACTCCGCGCTGGGGGGGCCGAGTGTAGGCGGGGTATCGCCGCTCGGACCGACCCTCTCGCCGGTGTCCGATTTCGCCTCCATTTGTCCCTCGTGAACCTGCGGGGCCGGCGGGGGCCTGCGGGGGCCGGCGGGGGCCGGCGGGCTGGGTGCACCAACCTGCTCACGTGTTGACACGCTGTGCAGCCCACTGTGCAGCCAGGCAGCACAGCGCCGGGGCGGCCGGGGCCTGGGTGGGGGTGGCTCGGAGCCAGCCCGCCTGGACAATCGATAGTGTCTCTGTCTCTGTTACTCTCGATGGCCTCGGCCGCGGTGCCGTCTCTCTCGCACCGCATGCCCCTCCTCCCCTCACTGCGTCCGAAACTTCCTCATGACTACCATAAAGCTTGCCAGCGTCTGTTCGGTCAATAAAAAATCTGCGTTTTCCCACAAAAAAAAAAGCCTCGGTTTTTAAAAGTATTTTTGTACTACACCTGCTGGAAACTCATAAAAGAATAGAAACATTCGAGGGTCGGGAATTTTTTCCTCCGGGAATTTCTAAGATTTTTTTCACGGAGTGGGCGCATCGCGCGGGACAAGTTGAGATTGATGCGGGGGATGAGAAATTGCTCTTTTTCTTCCGGACGTGGCAGAGAGGCCTGATCGTGAAGCAGTCGGGCCGTAACAAGGGGGCTACCGCAACACCTGCACCCTTCCTCCGTGCACTGCAAAATAAAAGAAAAAAAAAGGGTTCCTGTTGCTTGGTGGCGCTGAGAGCTCGGCGCGCACGCGCTCCGTTGTTTGTTGTTGACATTTTCCAGAGTGACGGCGTCTCTGTCCTTTCGCACTTCGACCTTTTGGCCAAATACCACGGCCTGGCCGGGGGGAGGGCGCAGGGCCCAGGCCCTGGGAGTGAGCCCCCCGAGCTGATGGGCTGAACTCCGTCAAAGGGCCGCCCTGCAGGGGCCTTAGGGCTGACTGCGGCCCCACGCAGGGCTGGCTCATTGGTGTTGTCTCGCTGAGAGCGATGGCGGCCCCAGTCGAGGCATTGTCCGAGTTGGAACTCGGTTTGCAACCCCCGTCGTGGAGGCTAGTCCGGGCCGGGGACCTAGACGTGCCCAGGGCAAGGCCCCCCCCGGGGGGGGGGGGGAGGGGGGCGAGCGGCCGAGCCTTAAGGCCATAACGTCCGCGTTTTCAAAGACCCAAACGCGGGCATTGTTCGGTGTGGTTCCGTTTGGGGTGCGTTCGGGGCCCCCCACCTCCTATGTGGGCTGTATCTGATCTGGCTGCGTTGCGTGTGTGGCTAGGAAAGCTTATCTCAGCCGTTTGCCTACAGTTTCGGCCAAGGTGAGGAATGCGCCGTCTTCCCAGTCGAGCTTATTCGCCCCGTTTTTATTTTTGTTATTTTTTTTTATTTTTTTTTTTATTTTTAATAGCGCCGGATGACGTGGACACTTGTTCCCCAAAAGTGACGCCCCGCGTTTGCCACTGCGTTGGCCGCGGTGCTCGTATTGAAGGGGCTCCCTGTCCGGGGGCCCCGGCTAGCACCGGCCCGGGGGGGGGGGGGGTGAATCCACGTCAAAACGAGGCGGCCTGACGGCGTCGGCGCGCCTAAACTCGGTGCGACTCGCTCGGCGTAGAGAGCCTCAGACCCTCTCTCCCTGATCCGGCCTGCGAGCCCCACGCCCTCGCCCAGCTGCCCGGCCGCCGCGCTTTTAAAAGATTGTGTCGTCCTGGATTTACCTCTACTTTGGCGGGGGGCGGGGCCAGCGTGTCGGCATTAAGGAGTGCGTTGCTTCCCCTTCCCCATTGTTGCTGGGGAACGGCCACGGCCTTCTTTGTGCTCTTGTTTATCACAGAGTGGCTTTACCCGCCGCTGTTTTTAATCCGACTCTTTATCACACAGTCCCAGTCTGGCCACCGAAATTGTTTTCGATTTGAATCCCACCCCCGGCTGGCCGTGGACTTCCGAGCAGAGTCTTTTGAAAAGAGCGTTTTTAATTTTTCGAGTCGCTCGCTGCTTCCAGCCACCCGGCGGGCGCTGGCTGGCGCTGCTTGCTCGGACTGTACACTGTGCAGGGAGAATCCGCGCCGCAGCCCCCCCCCCCCCCCTCGGCCACGGTCTCGTCCTTGTCCGCGCGGACGGCCACCATTGCGATTCAAAACGCCACGCCCCGCCCCGCCACGCCCCGCCCCGCCCCGCCACGCCCGACCGAAAGGCGTGCCGTATTACATTTTAATTAAAGAGACGTCTGTGTTTAGCTTGCCATTTTAACGCCGGGGAGCGACCAGAATTTTTAATTGCCTCGTGGTGCTGTTCCGGCCGTTGGTTGTGTCGGCGAGGGGGAGGGCGAGAGGGGGGCGGTTTGAGCTACTCGTGTTTTGGAGCAAACATGGTGTGGGGCTTACTTGTTAGGGGCTGTGTTTGGCTTTTCTGTTAGTGCTTCTTCTTCTTCTCCCTTCCCCTTCCCTTTCATTTCGCTCTCCTCCTTTCCCGCCCCATCTCTTCTCATTTTCGCCCCCCTCCCTTTCCCCTTCTGTCAACAAACACAGTTTGATCATCGAGCCCTGATTTGATACGCTCCCCTCGTAGCCGTCTGATGATAGGTACGCCGTGACGCAGATTGCCTACCTTCCAGGCGCCCCACGCAGCCAGCCACACACACTCACACACACACACTAAGCACACACATGCACGCTCTGGTGCCCGTCGGTCGGTGTCTGTGCGGAGCGTGACACCGTCTTTACCCAGTCTGTCTGTCTGTCTGTCTGCCTGCCGAGTGACACCGCGTCTGACCCACTGTGCCTGTCTGTCTGCCCGCAGATTCCGCGATGAAAGATGACGAGCGTGGCCGGCCTGCAGTTGGACAGCCTGGCCGCGGCGTCGAGCGAGCGCATCACGGAGCTGTTCCCCAAGTGCCGGCCGCGGGACGGCCTCGGCCTGGGCCTCAATGTGGCAGGCGGGGTGCCTAGTCGCGCGGGGGGCGCACAGGGCCTCGGCCAGGGCCTCGCACAGGGCCTCGGCCAGGGCCTCGCACAGGGCCTCGCACAGGGCGGCGCCAGCCTCGCCGGCAATGAGCACCACAAGATGCTGATGGACAGCAAGAAGGGGCGGGACAGCGACAGGTGCGTGGACAGCGGCTCTGGAGGAAGGCACCGGAACCAATAACATGGCAATGGTCTACCTTTTTTTTTTAATGAGACTACAGTAGTAATTCCTGAGCCCCCCCCCCCCCCCCCCCAAAAAAAAAAAAAAAAAAAAAAAAAAAAGGAAGCTTTTTTTACACTGAAGTTTTTTCTCCTTGAGTCAATTATTACTGAATTGTCTGATCATGTCTTTCATATAATTGCAGATAAAATGCTGGCTCTTTGTTTCTATTTAGCTGTCTCTCTTGTCTAACTTTGCTTGTCTGAAGCTTCTTATTTCTTCTAATACTTCTACTTTCATGACAAAAGAAATCTAACCAAAAAATTTTGCAAGGATTCTAATTTCTTATAAAAATTAAACTCTCGTATTATTTAGTATTTCTGCCTTTCTTTTCTGGTTCCACCCGTTCTTAGGTAGTTGCCTGTTCTCCCCTCTTTCCTGTATTTACTCCTTTGAAATGATAGTCGTTTCTTCGTTGTTTTTATTTATTGTGTAGTCTGAATTTTTTAAATTGTAGCTTTTCTTAGCCTTGTACATCCTACCTTTATCACCCATCCTACCTAAAATTTCATGTTACGTACCTTTATTAGTGTCAGGTATTAGGGGAAAACCAAAACCGTCCTCTGTATTTCAACCAACTCTCTTCCCTCATTTCCTATCCTGTTAAAGTGTTTTGCTGAATTTTGATTTTTAATGAAAGGCTACGCAATAATTTCTTCATATAATTATCAGTGTTACATATGGAATGCATTGGGTAGCTGCTGCAGCGTATGTGAACTGCATGAAATACCTCTCCCCTCTTCTCATGCTCTCTCTCTGTCTGTCTGTCTCTCTCTTTCTCTCTCTCTCTCCCCTCTCCTCCTAAATTAGTTTATTTTTAGAGCTCTCGTCTTGCACTCCTATGTAACAAATCCGGTCTGTGGAATGGTAGCTTGATAGGGACTTGAATTCTCCTGTGGTCAACAGGCTGGATTGCGATGAAGAGCCGGATGACGCAAGTGCCAGCGCTGTAGACTCATCGGACGACGAGAGCAATGATAGTGATGGCCCAGCACCTAGTCTACCCTCTCCCGCTCAAGCGCAGTCCCAAGCGCAGGGTCAGAGCCAAGTCCAGTCGCAGAGCCAGGCGCAGTCCCCTCTCGCCCAGGCTGGACAGGCTGGACATGAGAATCTCGGCAAGGGAAGCTCCTACAAACTGCGAGATTCCAGGTGATTCAGATCAATCTTTGTTGGAAACAAAATGTTATTGACACTTTTTTTTTTTTTTTTTTTTTTTTTTTTGTCTGTCCCATATTGTTTTTAACGAGAGTGCTATTAATTCAATATCCCTGAATGGTGTGGGAGGGTTTTAAATAATTTATTTTGAAATTTTGTGTTTGAGATTTTGGGGGAGAGAGCTTGTTTACTTGCAGTCTCATCGGTCTCGGACTGTAGAAGTTCATGGGATGGAGGGTTTTTTTCCCAAAAACGTGTTATGTAGCCATAGCTTTTACAGCTGAGGATACACAGCACTGTAGTGAAAGAAGTAGAGTTTAGGGGAAGTACGGTATTTTAGAGAAGCGCTAATTAATTTAAAACTTCTCTCAGAGAGATAGATATTTTGTTTCAGTGAGATGTACCACATTTAATATCCTTAACAGATGCTAGAGTAGATTGATAATAGGCACCAGCAATATGGTTTTTTCAATAAATTGATTTTGTTTTCCAGGATTATTGAAATAGCAGGTGGCAGAGAAGTGTTCTGTCAGAGCCGCAGTAAACCTGGCCGCAAAGGGCGTCACGTCCGAGATGAAGCCAACTCCAGCAAGACCAACAAGACTGACCCAGAGCGAAGGGTGTGGGAATTGCGATCAAGGTGTGCACAATTTTTTTTTTGCCAAAGCGATATCACTTATGTGCTTGTGTATTTTGTTGTGACTGTTACTACCATTTTTTTATTTCCAGATGTGGAGAGGCAAAGCGGCAAAGAGGCGCCAGAGATCTTACCAACATGTTTTCCTCAGAGTCCAGAGGAAGGCACAGAGGGGGACTTTCATCTCGTAAGTGTGAGTGATCCATTTTATCACTCTCAAAAAAGTGCTGAAATTGCTGCATCTTGTACTTTAATTTTAAAATGATTGTTTTTCAGTAAGCAGCAATGCAGCATACGAACCTGTGCCAACAACGGCCCCATCTCTAAGTATGGGAGGTGGAGAGGTCGTTGTCTTTGATGATATTGGTGAAAATTGGCGAGGAAATGGTTCATCCTCCGCTGCATCCACTCCTAGTCCACCGGGTCATCACCGGGCCCCATCCCATTACTTTAAGGTAATGTGCTGCCCACATTGAACCTCAGCAAAGCTGCTCCTGTCTGTGAGCTTATAGGCAGAACAAGGCATTCCTTTGCTCTTTATCTCTTTTCAGTCTTTACCTTTCTTAAAGTGTACTTGTAGACATTCATTCATTTACATGATGCTTTCTGCAGGAAAGCTCATCCGTTCTCCATGAACTGCTGTCATAAATTGTGTCTATCTTACCTGTAGAGTGAATTCCAACTACTGCGAATACCCATACTCTTGACTGCTTGGCAGTGAGTAGTGTAGATGCTTTGCTTGGTATCTGCAGGTGTCAACATCGGTATCTGATGCTGAAAATGACTCTTTATCGCCTGATCGCGAAGATGAACCTGATGATACGGATGATATCCCAAATAGCCGAGGTGTGCTCTCGAGTAGTATCTCTGGTAACCATCTTGGTGGGAATCGTTCATCATCTAGTCGAAAAGGCTCTCGAGTCATTGGTGGTCTCCCAATTGCTGACTACGAGGGCTCGCCAAGGCGTTATGGGCCTCGTCAAGGAGAGTCAAGTGGCTCGCATGGGCCGTCTCATCCAACTTTACCTTCTGCTCACAGTCTCCTCAGCTCCCCTTCCCTTCTCACGCCTCGTCCTGGCTTTCCTCAGGTATTATAGCTTGACTGCGCACCCTTGCTTTTTGCTAAAGCAAATTTTTCCTCTCTTTCTATCTTCAGGAAATTTTCTGTAATTTTATAGTGGGAGCTCTAATTTTTATTTCTTGTTCTGACAGAGAGTTTTGCCAGATTGTAATTTATCGCCACCAACTAGTACTGCAAGCACAACAAATTCAACTTTTGATTACCTGTATGAGTTTTCGGAAACAAGAAAAGTCCTTGAAGAATTTTTCAAGCCTTCAACAGACATTCCAAATAGTGAAGACAACTCACATTTTCAGGTAAGCTGAAAAAGTGTGACATGTATCTTATCTGTTTATGTGTATTCCCACACTGCTCAAATCATAACATATCTGTAGTTACTTTTTCAAAATTTGTCATTTTGATAGGTTTTGATGGATTTGAAATTAAAGCCCAGTCAATTAATGCATGGTTGTTTTTAAATGTTTAGTTGTGTTATTTGAATTATGCAATTTGTGTCTCATCCATCAACCCACTCCTATTCCATTCTAGAGTGTTAAAAATGTCTTACATATAATGTCCATAGCCCCAATTTTTTTTAAATTTTTTTAAATTAATGACTTACCAGTTGAGTACATCCAAATGTTCTTAACAGGAATTAGAGTATGAACTACGAAGGCAGGCAGGACAGAATGCATCATCATGCAATTCTGGGTCTGGAAGTGCATATGTGGGCTTGAGGTTAGCAAAAGCAGTGCCAGAGCATAGTGGAACTGAATCACCTCATAATGAAGCTCCAAGTACTACCAACGACCTCATTTCTTTACAGGTATAGCTCTTGCGGTAGTAGCTTTGTGCCTGCTGCAAGGTTGTTTGACTTTAGATGGCATCTGATCAAATTCATAACAGTGTAGTCAACTCCAGTTCTCTTTTACTTGGTTTAGTTGCTTTTACCTGTTTCTTTTATAATTTTTTATTTCTTGGAACTATGTCACCCCCAGTTTCACAGTCGAATGCTTTTAAACTTTTGTAAAGACTCGGGAAGTAGGAGTGGGCATGTATCAAGAGATAATAGCTAAGCTTTATTCAATCAAAATTTGTGGTACTTTGAATTATTGGTTTTGTAATTGGCTCTGTTTTCATTGACTCCAATGTCTATAGCTTACATGATGGGTCCCATCATTTTTTTCATTGTTTTAAGTTACATGTTTTTTCTAATGCATCAATATAGCACTGTAGTGTCGCAGCATTTATTTTTGGTTCAATCTGTATTATGTAAATGTGTATGAATCTGGTACTTCACATCAACATGCATTTTTGTGATGGAATGAAACCTCCTCTATCGTTTTTATCATATTGCTTGGTGCATGTCGAACACTTATTTCACATCACTTTAGCTTTTATGGTATGAATTTTGTACTGTCAGGTACTTCTATGCTAATTGTTCAGTTCATTTTTGGTAGAGTTCTGATTTTTTTGGCTAATAACCCTTCTGACACTGAAATTTCCCAAGGCATATTTATAGTTAAAAGAAACAGTTGGATTCATCATTTTTAACTTGAAACGTTCTGTTCATTCCAGGAACAACCCGAGAATGATCAGGAAAACAACCTCATGGAACTCTCAACAGGCAGTGGGTCAACAGAAGATCTTGGTGACACTGAAGTTGGTCTCCAGGTAGGATTTATATTTCAAGAACCTCTCACATTAATAATAACAATTGCAAACCTTTTTTTTTTTTTTTTTGGTAAGTGTACCATGTGTGCCTTCGAGACTGCTTTAACAACTGATCAATGTGGCGTTGGCCTGGCTTGTCTAGGTTGGTCACAGCCGAAACTTTACTCTTTCTCCTGAGACAACTGACTGTGATTCTAACTGCGGTGATCTGGATAGTGAAGTCTCTCTTCTGCTCACTGATGGGGACACTCCTGGGCTTGCCACAGTATGTGTCTAAATACTCTGCGTCTTGTGTCTGAGTGCTTTGGTTGGTGATGGCATTTCTTTATGTGGTGCTTATCGTTATTGTTTCAGGGCTTAACTGGTGCTCTAGGAAGTGGTTTGTCAAGTGGACTGGGGGATATTGGATCTGGCTTACCTGTTGACGCAATGCGCTTATACTCTAGCATGCCTGTGCTGGAAGATGGTCTGTCATCTGGTCACGCTAGTGATACAGATAACAACAACCCAACTGTGAGAATTTTGGCTTTGCTGCACTGCTGTATTCTTGCTGTCAAGACATGTGTACTTAACTATTTGCTTACCTTCCAGGTCATGTTAATGAAAAGGCAAATCAGTGAAATAGAAAGAGAATTAGTGCAGCGGTCTAGTAGGTCTAAAATTGAAGATCGAAATGATGATTCAGAGCCTATTGACCACCTGACGGGACATGTAACTCCAAGTTTAACTAGTTCGAGTATGACCAATAACGTGTCTGGAAGAGAAAGGGATAGTTCATATCCAGACCCTGAATTGGAAGCTCTAGATCCTCTAGGTAAAACAATTGATCATCACCAAGAAGACCTCATGCTCCATTTTTTGCATTCATAACATTTAAATTTACTTAGTTGAGTTTGTTTCAGCACAATGGTGTGCAGCTAGTAGTTCTCAGAGCACTCCGCCACCTCCTGCCCCAGCCCCTCACCGCAGTCAAACAGGAGGCACGCCAGACAATCTACCTCAAAGTTTACAATGCCGAAGCTCTGTCTCATCCATAAACTCTGGAGAGGGTGTCGAAGAAGTTATCAAGGATATTCGCATGGCCATCCAAAGGGCCAAGACCCTTCCTGTCAAGTCAGTTGAAAGTGAGCCGCCTCAGCAAAAGGCCAGTCCTATATGGGTACCAAGGTTCGTCTCCACCCAAGCAATTTTTTTTTTAATTTTTAAAAAATAATAGTTGTTAAAATTTACTCCTTGATTTTGTAATGTTTTTCTTTCAGAAGAAGGAACTGTGATAATGACCTACGGCGTTCAACTTTAAGTGGGGATGAACATGCTGATGATGGTGAGTGCATTGTACTTTCAAAAATGTGCATTGTCACTTTTCATTGCCCTTATGTTTAACTATTATTTTCTTCTCTTTTGAAATCCCAGATGAAGCAGATACTGACCTTGAGACTGATCGGTTGTTGGGGCAACTCCGAACTGATGATATTGGCTTTTATGAACCTCAAACGGTATGTTTTAAATTTATCGAAATTCATCATTTAATTGACAATTTTGTCACTTCTCAAGTGCTCATACCTTCTCTTGGCTCTAGTTCAGTATACTGATTGCAACCTCTTTCCATGGTGCTTTTTCACTTTCAGAAAGGGTGGCGGAAATCTACTAAGTCCCGAACTGTCATGCCTTCTTCTCAGTCTGCATCATCCCTTTCAAAAAATGGTGGTTGCTCGGCTACCACACCTCTCTTATCTCAATCGAAGCTGTCCTCTCCTCCGCATCCATCTCTTTCCGTCGCTGCTTTATTATCACCAACAACTGACCTTTCCTCGCAACCATGTGTTCCAACATCTGCTAATTCCATATCCTCCAATGCCAATTCGAATGACTTGGCTACTTCATCTAATGAACTCACATCCCCAGACAAGACCCCCTCACCCCGAAGTGCTGCTGAAGCAAATGCCGTGGGGAAGAATAAGAAGGTGTGGGAAAAAATATAATTTGCATGTGGTAGCACGTTTCTATCAGCGGAACTGTTTAATGGTCAATGGATAAATTGTTATTAACAATTTTGATTGGAAAAGCATGCTTTGGTAACGAGTAGAGAGCATGTGGCATGTTATCATTATGAGATGATGAATGACTGTAGATTCTCCTTGTTAGTGTCATATTCTGCACATGTAAACTAATTTTATGTTTCTTTCTCTATTCTTCATAATATACTCTGCTTTGTTTTCCTTTGTTTTGTGTCAAAGTGTTTAACTTATGTATATTTTTTTATTTTCTTTAATATCCAGCCATATATTAAAATGACTTTGCTTTTCTGCTCTGCCCACTCTGCCAGCACCACTGGCGCCTTGGTTCAGTTCTCAAGCCAGAGCGACCCTGTCTCAAACCTGCAGTTTGCCCCTTTGCTCGGCCTAGTGTCTTGAGCAGGCCAATCATGACGAGGTCTTTTGTGAGTCCTCTTTCTCGTCCCATCCAAGGATCTTTATACCGACAAAGACTAAGAAGTTCTGCGACTTATTGTCGATTATGTTCAGAAGTAAGCTGAGGAACTTACAGCTAGTAAACAGAGCTACATTTTCCTGTAATTGTGTAGAATATGAGCTAAATATTTAGAAAAGTTATGAACCTTTAAACCAGCACTTGAGAACAACTCAAAGTCTTGGTAAAGTTCCTCATCCTTCCATGTTGCCCTGTTCTGTGTTAGGAATGCCAAGAGTCCTGTAATTATGTTGATTCATCTTTTTAAATGTGTGCTTTTAGAATATCTTGGTGGGTTGTGCATGAAGTTGATCTCTCGTATCATTTCTTTTATGGCTTTCTAGCTCAGTTTTGAGCCTTTACGTTGAGTGCAGCACGTTTCCAAGAAGTGGCCAATCCCTGCACATGTTACTAGAATTTTATTTTCATCCTGTACCTCTTCACCCTAATAGTGGTGTGACATCCATGTCTGCAAATATTGGTTCAGATAACTTTATCTCGTGTTAAATTTATCTTTTATTAATTTTCGTTTGTATTTTTCTTTCTTGTTGTTCAGGATAAGGAAGCGGGAAAGAAAAAAGGAAGAAACAAAGAGGGTGAGTATTTTAATCAAATTATGGTACCGTTACGGTATAGGTGATGTTGGTATGCTAAACGAAATATTGCCTTGATGATCCTTCCCTTTCACTAACTTTTGGCTCGACTATGAATTAAAATGCATGGAATGTGGCTTTGGACTAATACAGCTTCTTGTTATGTCTTATTTTTTTGCCTTAATCCTGGTGGTGGAATTTACAATGAGTAAGTAAATATTTTCGTTTTTGCAATGTTTTTATGCTTTAGCCTCTACCCTAGTCTTGAAATAAGTTACTAAAGCATATTATTCTGTTTTCAGATGGCCGTTGGGATCCTGCAGTTTTGATTGAGGGTGTTCTGTTTCGAGCAAGATACCTTGGCTCTACACAGCTTGTATGTGAAGGGCAACCTACGAAAACCACACGCATGATGCAAGCAGAGGAGGCTGTTTCCAGAATTAAGGTAAGGAAGCGTTGCATCTCATCTCCGTACAATTGGCCTTGCTAGTATAAGATGATCTGTACTCCAATTAGGGTAAAGTGAGCTCCATGCACTAACTTCCTTTTGAAAAGTCCCATTTTAACATTTCAGTTGTGGCTGGAGTAATAATTCCCCACAGTTAAACCAATAGAAAGATCCACATTGCAACATTACTAGTTTCTCCTTCTGTATAACACAGTGTTCTACAGCTATTTCATCCCAATTATTTTAGTAAATTACCGTTCCCTACTTTCTCCTTGACAAAGATCTAACATCAGTTAAAATTTTGCGTTTGGATTTGCATGTTTGCATGCTGGCTCACATAGAGGCGTCCAAATTTTTATTGTGAATTACTTTTTCTAGCACCCATTGAGCACTTTCTAGGCCTAATGCTTTAGGTGTATGTACATTAATCCAGTGCTAAAACTGAAGCATGTTTTTTGAAGTTCAAGCTAGTTTTAGAAATGTTTTAAAACCAAATAATTAAATAGTCAATCTGTTCATCAAAACCACATTCGGGGAAGTGTTTCTCTGCTAAAGTGCTGTTGCATCAACCATCTTTCAATTTAAAACAATCTACTTCTTTTTCCAAAATTTTTAGTTAAAACAGACTTAGTTTTCATCTGGAACATCTTTTAGAAACCTTTTGCCCCTCTAAAGCTTGACAGTTATAAACCCTGATTTCACATATTACCATAATGAAGCATATGGAACTTATATCATCTCTCCTAGTCATTAAATCATCAAGAAAATATCCTATCATTTCCCATGTCATATAACTGTTTGTCAACCTTTTCATTGTGACCAAGCTTGTGACATGTGTTAAGATTTATTGAAAATTTATATGAAACCGTGTGTCAGTTCCACCTCCACCACTGGGAACATAAGGAACAATGTGTGATGAAGGACTTCATTTATGTCCTGAGAAAATTAATGTTAATAGCAGTTGATATGTTAAAAGAAGTTATTTTAGCTATGTGTAGAATATTTTATGCACCTATGGAGAACGGCCTTACCTTATGACTCATTGTTCCACTGCATTATTGAGGGTTCACTAGCACGCTGCCTTCTGTCTCACTTCCACTATGACATGCTGTATGTCCAGCGTTCCTGTCCTCAGTGCCTTCTGAGTGAAAATTGGATCATTGCTACCTCTTTTGAATTTCCACATAAAGGATTTAGACATTGTCAATAGTTGATAAGCATTTTTTTTCTTCCTTTAATGGTTTATTGAAACCAGTTCAGGTATGTGTGAATATTTATGATTCAAGAGATCCATTTTCACAGTTTCCTCTTTTCTTAATGTTTCTCATTTCCATCGTTTAGTCGGCCCCTGTCACTGTATAGCTCCTTGCTAAACTGAAGAGAATTTGAAAACAAAAAAATATCTAACGTTTTCTGTGTGTAACTTGTTTTTGTTTCCAAATCTCTTTTCACTTTTGCTGTACCATTTGCCAACACCTGCCCTCCTACCAACACTGCCAGAGTGAGCTCTTTGTGCACTCAATCAATCTCCTGTTGTGAATACAATTCCTTAGCTGTTCAAGTTGCATTTTTTGTGAGAAGTTGTGTACCTGTATTATTTTTGCATGTTCTTTTAGGGGATCTTCGTGTTGTGGAAATGATCGTAAAAACATTGATAGCACAAAAAAAAGATGGAGATAAATTTTTCACACACATTAAATCTGTTGTATTTTCTATTTGACCTAATCATTTACTGTGTGTGTCATATTATTCAAGGGACAACATTTATATTGTATAACTTTGTTTTCAATTCATATGTGCCTCTGAAGAACTCAGTATACTATGCATACTTGAAAGTAATACAGGTGCCATGAAATGTCAAGTTTTAATCGATCATCCAGTGTGTAGCTCTCAATTATGTTTGTAAAATTTTTAGATCTTACAAGGCACTGTCACTATAGAATTCTTAATATGGCACTCATCAAAATCACCAACTGTACATTTTTATTTTGTTGTTTTTCACAACTTTGTCAATTTTTGTTATTGATGTACTGAAGAGAGGCATAAAATTTCATGCATGTCAAAATCTGAGCACCTACTCAACGCACGCTCATCTGTGAATCTGTAACATTCACTTTCTGAACCCATCGAATCTTGACAAAGTATTTAACTCTTGCTCTCAGATTTAATCTTGCTTGTCCATGCTGTGGTGCATTTGTGTTTTAAATAATGGTATCATGCCATGATCTGATCATGCCGCACTTTCATGCCTTAGTCCTTGAAGCAAGCAAATGAGCTAAGGATAGTATCACAAGCATTTGTACGAAGTATCAATGTTGCCCCTAGCCCAGCCTGCCTCTCACTGAACATACTGCTTCCTGCCTGGACCCAGAGGAGAGCGGACGCAGGCGTCCTTCCCCTCCGCCCCACCCCCTGTGTCCCCGCACGGCCGGGTGGAGTAATCCCAGGGTGGATCGCCCGCACGCTTCCAGGGCCAAGCCTCGTCGCGCGCGGGCCGAGCGGGCCCCGGGGGCCCAGGGCTGCGCGCCCTGCCGACGCTGGCCCCGACGTCGCCGACGTGCCGGCCGGCCGACCGAGGGGTTGACGGCCTGGCCGACGGCCTCCTCGGCGGTGCCCCGGGCCGCCCCCCAGCACCCCTGGGGGCGCCCCTGCCCCCCGCCTACTGCGACGTGGACGACCAGCTGTCCCTGATGGAGGCGGGCCAGTGGGTGGGCCCGGGGGCGCTGGGGCTGTGCCCGGCCAGGCCGCCCAGGCCCGGCCTGACGGTGGCGCCCTGCAAGGCGGCCTGCCAGGCGGCCCACCAACCCCACCCCCGCCTGGACCTGGAGCCGCCACTGGACGCGCCCCTGCCGGCCGGCACCATCTTCCGCCTCGTCTTCATGGGCTCGGTGGAAGTGGAGGAGGAGGGCACCGGCAGGAAGCGCCGCAAGAGGCTCAAGAAGACCATGGTGGAGGAGGCCGTCAGCAGAATCAAGGTTTGTGGACTAAGTGTTCACAATCCAACTGTCATGTGAATGGCGTGTTTTTAATCACTTTCCTCTTTTGTTTTTAGTTGATCACTTAGTTTTTATAGTTGTCACACTTGATTCGAAAGGAGCCGTCGATGTCTTTTGTTTTGTGGTGGGCGTATACATTTATGATTTCTTTGAATCCATTTTGTTTGGTGATGATTATTGTGATTTTCTCAATTCTGATGAGGTGGTGACAAAGGAGTGGAACTCTCACTAATGCAAGTGTTTCAGAGTTAAACCCATATTTAGATCTCAAATCTATACACATATGTCTATTGATGTTCCATTAATTATGATCTCCAGATTTGGTTTTTGACAAAGCAGAGTGACATGTGCGAAACCCAGAATGTGGAAATTTAATGTTTTAGCATTCAGTCCTTGATATGTATGTTGTGCATTGTCCCACTGTGACTCCCTTGTTAGTGTTTTCATCTTTGTCACACATTGTTTGTGTGATGTGTTGACTGTAAACAGTGTATTTAGTCCCCTATTAAATTTTACCCTCCTCCCCCCTTCTTTCTCAAAGGTGCTCCCAAGGAAAGAAAATTAATATGACTCATTGGAACTTGTAACAGATACACCTTTCTCCAAGCTGGATGCCATACAAACGACAGTACTCTGTTTGTCTGTTATTTTCTTTATGTTTTAAGTTTTCCTATTTTTTGTTATTGGAAATAAGCTTTGCTTACATTTCCTTGATTTTAATTTAATGCATGTGTTTGTACTATTCACATATTTGTTGCTTCTGATGAGCTTGCTCAATCATTTGCTCTTTTCAAATATTAAGATTTTGTCCATACCATTTTGGATGACATTAGAAGTTTCATTGAACTTCAAACATCATGATGTACCAAGGATTCACTGCTTTCCTCAAATTGTTGTTGCTTACACAATAGTTGACCAAGAGCTGCACTTGATCATGGTCAATGAATGTTGAAGTTAAAATCACTAATACAGTCTATTAATTCTAAATTTTATGTAATGTTTATAAGCCACAATTTTTCAGGTAGAAAATTTGGTTGATTTGCCTTTGTGAACGACTTGCTTCTTTGCTACCTGATATCTGTAAAAATATTATTTTTTCTTCTCATACTAATGACATATGATAGGTGTTTTGTGGTTAAGATATGTCAGGTTTGATGCTCATTCACCTAATGTAAAGGTGCTGACAAAACTCACATGTGCTCTGGGAATTGTGTCTCGATCGTTTCCAATCTGTTTCTCACAAAATACTTGAATTAACCCAATGTGTGTTTCTCTTTTCTTGCTGCTATCTGCCCCTGTAGGCTTTGGTAAGTCTGCATTACTTTGCAGCTGTTTGCATTTTTTACTTTTATTCATTAAAAAAAATAAAATTGGTTTAACTTTGTTTTATGCAAGTCAAGAAAGCGTTTTCCTTGGTTTTATTTACTATTTAAAATGTTTCTCTCATTGTTGCTCTCCACTTTTTGTCTCTCTTTGCTTGTACCTATCTGCCCTTTCCTTCACTCCTCTTATTTTTGTTTCCTGTCATAGTAAATGCCTTAGTGTTACATTCCATTTTATTCGTTGACCAGGCTGTGGGACCTCCTGCTTCTTGCAAATAAGCCAAGCCTCAATTATTAAATCAAAGCACCTAATTTGTCTGGCACCATACTCGATTTAAACTTGATCCCACCTTGAGTTGTGAAGCTACATTTTCTGTTTATGAATAAAATTCAGACTCTTTTGATCTAAAAATATGTATGTCAGTGCATTAATTTCCATTAAAGCCTTGCATTCTCATGTTTGTCCAGGCTCCAGATGGTGAAACACAGCCTAGCACCGAAGTGGATCTTTTTATTTCAACAGAGAAAATTATGGTTTTGAATACGGACCTCAAAGTGAGTACTTGTAAAAAGTGTATTGATCAGCTTAAATTTAATAATCTGAATGCTAACCAATGTTCTGCACAGGAAATTATGATGGATCATGCATTGCGGACAATATCATATATTGCGGATATTGGCGACCTGGTTGTTCTCATGGCACGGCGGCGGTTCATGCCACAAGATGATGATTCAGACTCGAAACTCTCACGTACCCCTAAAATGATCTGCCATGTCTTTCAAAGTGAAGAGGTATGTACCAAATCTTGTGCTTTATTTATATTCAATTGAGATGCCTGGACTTATTTGATCTTTCTAAATTCAGGCCCAATTTATTGCTCAATCGATTGGGCAAGCATTTCAAGTTGCTTACATGGAGTTTCTGAAAGCAAATGGAATAGAGGATAACAGCTTTGTGAAAGAAATGGACTATCAAGAGGTACTAAACTCTCAAGAAATTTTTGGAGATGAACTTCAGATGTTTGCTAAGAAGGAAATGCAAAAGGAGGTACTGTTATCAGCGTCTATCTGTTGCAACTATGCACTCTTTCAAAAGATATGTAAAATAGTTTTAATATCTTGTTCTTGTCTCTTTTAGGTTGTTGTGCCGAAAGCGAAGGGGGAGATTTTGGGAGTTGTAATTGTGGAATCTGGATGGGGTTCCATGTTGCCCACAGTAGTCATAGCCAACTTGGCACCTGCTGGTGCAGCAGCACGTTGTGGACAACTGAACATTGGGGATCAAATCATTGCAATCAATGGAGTTAGTTTGGTAGGGTTGCCACTTTCCACTTGCCAAAATTACATCAAGGTTAGTTTGAATTTTTTGATGCTATGAGATATTAAATCCAAGTTTTGCTGTCTCTTTGGAAATGTTCTTCAACTCCACTTTTTTGTTTAGAACTCGAAGACTCAGACTGTGGTGAAATTAACTGTTGTCCCATGTGCGCCTGTTGTGGAGGTGAAAATTAAACGGCCTGAGACAAAGTATCAACTTGGCTTCAGTGTTCAAAATGGAGTGGTATGCAAGACTTAAAAGTTATCTTCCTAAGTTGGGTTACAACAATAGGTCCGACGTTAAATGTGAAATAATTTTTTGCTTAACAGATATGCAGTCTTCTAAGAGGTGGCATAGCTGAGCGTGGAGGTGTAAGAGTTGGTCATCGTATCATAGAAATCAACAATCAAAGTGTAGTTGCAGTACCTCATGAAAAGATTGTCAATCTTCTTGCCACGTCAGTTGGAGAGGTAAAGTTTTAAGCTGCAGTGTTCCTATCTTCATCACCATCTTAATAATACCTTAGTAATACTAATTATGTCTGTAATTTTTTTTTTTGTTTCAGATTTTAATGAAGACAATGCCCACGTCTATGTTTAGGCTTCTGACAGGACAAGAAACTCCAATTTACATATAAATAAAATTTTGGCTAAGAGAGTGGTACCTCAGACCAAAGCATGTATCCCAGATATCAGATTGTGTGTTCATGGCAGTTAAAATAACATGATTTACATAATATAACAATGTGCATTAGATATTAAAGGGTTTGTTGGAAAGCTTGCTTGTGATAATTATAGGTAAAGCTACTGGCTATGATGAAAAATGTTCTGTATATTTTGTATGTGCGCGTTCTGTGATGATGCTGTCATAAATTTAAGAGTGTTCATAAATTTCTAGTGGATGATACTGTAACCAATGCTTGCTTCCTCTTAACTGTGAATATGTAATTTTGTTGTAAAGTTTTTCAATGTTGATTGATGGTTTCACTTCTGTAACAACCACCACTTGTTTTCAATCATTGGACTGTATTCTCAGAGCAATACTCATACAAAGGACATTTGTAAGACTCAATCATATACAGTGTTTGTTTTAATGTTTTGGGTCACTGCTCCCAGCCAAGGTTATCAAAATCATTTTTTTAAAATTCTTATGATCAAGGAAGCAAAGCATCATAAATGTGATGGCACAACTCAACAAGTACAATATCCCATCTAATGTTTGTTTTTACTTTTGCTTTGCAACACATGTATCCAAAGAGAGCGGTGGCTTAGTGAGAGCAAGAGAGTTAGAGGCTGAAATGAGCACTATTAAGATGACAAAGTGTGTTCATTGTCGTGTACTTTTGTCCTTAGTGTTCCGTGTATGTATGTATGTACATATGTATTTTTATTTATTTATTTATCTATGTATTTATTTATGAACTTGTTTATTTGGTCATTATTTTATAAGTGTGTGTGAATGCTTTGGCTAATTTAGTCTGCCTTCTTATTTAATTATGTACCTCAAAATTTGGAGTGTTGATATAAGCCAAAATGAGTTATGTTTTATCACTTAAATTGTGTACAGTTAAGATACCTATTTTATGCAGGTAGCTTTTATGAAATAACTGCAAAATACCATTTCAAATTGGAGCAGTTAATGTGTTTTTAGTGATAAAGTAATTGCCATTGTATTGGGAAGCACTTTAGCTATTTCCCAAAAGACTGTTAAATTTCATTCAAAGTCATCTTACTTCAAAGACTATTAATTATTATTAAGCAGCATTCATTTTCTTGTTACACGTTTATCTCCACTTACTTACAAAAGGAAAATGATTTTGAGATTCTAGTCTACTTATGTTGTTTTGTGTTGTTATTATTTTTAGTTTTTTCTTTTTTAAGTTTTTATCAAGTTGTGGTGGTAGTCCTCTGCTGCTTTGTCCAGCTCTGTGGTATGCAATGATATAGCAATTAATTCCACTTAGCATTTAGAAGTAAAAGGAAGTTCCAAAGTTTTTACCTTGCCTTGGAGTGAGAGCCAAAGCCCGTGGACTTGAGCTAACATTGCAAATGCTGTCCATTTGTGTTGTTGTAGAAATATCCTTCCATCATTCCACCTCTAGACCTATGAAATTAACCTTTGAGCCTTCTTTCCTTAACTTCATTTCTTGGTTGAAGTGGGTAGTTTCAAAATCCCAGTGTGCTTTTCAGTTTTATTAGAGTTAGCATCTGTACTTTTAGTTGAAATGAGAACCTTTGTCCATATCTTTGTAATCTTAAAGGGTGACAAGGATTGTTCCCAATAGGAATGTGTGACAGCTCACAATGAAGTATATTTGGAAATTTGCGGTGCCTTGTTTCCTGTTAAATTTGTTTACATCGTTTTTGGTGGTTGCCATTTTTTGTTGAACAAATGTCTGCATCCCTTCTAATGACGACAGCACACTGGCCTTTCTCATGAGTTACGCAGTTTCATTTTGTCTACAATTGAATGGGGCCAAACATTTCTATTCGGTTTCTCAAAGAAAAGTTCTTGTCAATAGCACATGGTTATTGAAGTTTTATTGTAAGTCGACTGACAGTTACCTATCATGATCGATCAGTCACTCTTGAAGTATGATATTGGTTATGGGTCAACTGTTAACAACGGTTACCAAAAGATTTAGTTGTTTATAGGATGGATTAGATTAATACAGAACGTTGAAGATGGAACTGAAAATTTCACCTTTCAATCAGTGTTCTGGTTACATGACTGGACAGGCATGATTTCCAAATTGCGTGGGCATATGTTGCATTCCTTACTTCTTTCTTTAATACTCAATGCTTGATAAACACATAATTGTTTTTCTGCTTATGTGATGATCTAATGTAACATTTCTTCAGTCTGGTGCAAGGGCCTATGCCTGCATGGTCTCTTAAATTTGAGCAGATTATTTCTGTCCTGTGGCTCTAATCACATCAATCATTCTGTGTGATTAACTTCCATCTTCCTGGATTGGCCTGTACCTTGCTCCAAAAAGAATGATGCTCTGAAACGTTTCCTTCTTTAAACCTGTTATTCTCTCAATAAGTTTACCTCATGAATTTTTTACATAATGAGAGTTAAGTGGCATAATTATTGAATGTGAAATCATATGTTTACATCAGCTGATTGTGTATTTTAAGTGCTTAATGAAATTGAGGAATTGTGTTGATTTACTACGATTGTCTTCTCATTTACCACACATCCCCTCAATTATTTCCACCACACTACAAAAAGGTGGCAAAATTTTTTAAAAATCTTAAAAAATTAAAAAAAAAATATTAAAAAATTTAAAAAAAAATTCTTAAGGCGCCACCTTAACGACGGCGGCGCTTACAGTAAGAGCCCCGGGGCCATGCCGGCCGTCGCAGCTGCCTGGTGCGTGAAACAAGCGGGTAATGATTACAGCGGCCCCCATCCCCCAGCTTGGCTTAGCTTGGCTTACTCCCCACCCCTTCCCTTGGGCCAACAGTCTTCCCTCTGTCGCGCGCGCGCGCGTGTGTGTGTGTGTGTGTTTTTTTTTTTGGGGGGGGGGGCACACAGACGGGACAGGCGGTAGCAGCGCTGCTTCTGATGTGGTTCCCAACCGATCTCCCGTTCACACGATGGGGGCTCCCGGTGGGGGAGGGGGCGGGCGCGGCGTCTTGCACCTGGATCACCTGGAAGGCGGCGGGTGGGGGAGGGAGGGCTGCCCCCGGGCCTCGCCATGCCGTCATCGGGCATCGTCTGGAGCGAGCCGGCCGCGCTGCTGTTGGCCGCCAGGCGGTCAGGCAGGCAGGCAGTCCCCTTCAGGACGTGAACCGGTGCGGACGCGGTCACGCAGTGCACGTCGTGCTCCAGAGCCATCGCCAAGCCCGGCCGCCGCCAACGCGCGCCAAGGCCAAGCCATGGAGGCGCCGCGCCTCGCCTGTTGGATTACCCTCGCCGGCGTGCTGCTGCTGCTGCTGCTCGCCCCCGCGCAGGTGAGGCTAGCGCCCGGAAGCACGACTCCGGCACGACATCCCGGAGTCCGGAGTCCCGGACTGGGTTGGGTGGCCGTCGTCTGACGGCCACCGGCGTTCGAGTCTCCCGGCGCAGTTGGAAGCCGTTGTCACGGAGCTTGAACCCTGAACCTGCTTGTCGGTGGCCGTGAGGGAGGGATTATGCTATGTATCCGTGGGGAACTTCCCTTCCATCTCGCTCTAAGTGCGTCAGTCGCGCCTTCGTGTCTGCACAGTCTGTCCCTAACGCGAAACGGAAGGTCAGCCAAGGTGGAATTTGACTGAGTCTCGGGGGTGTCATTGTAAGCGTGTCGCGCGCGGGGGGCGGGGCGGAGCGGGGCGGGGCGGATGAGCCTGGCAGGTAAGGCGGCCGGTGGCAGCTGCTGCGCCGGGTGCACGCAGCATCCTAAAGTCACAATGGTCCATTCAGCAAGTGGCGGACCAGCCCTGTGGGAAACATAAAAATACGTCGCGTCTTCGGGCGGGTCTTTGTCAGGCACTGCGTGGGAGCGAGAGAGACAGCCAGCAGTGGGACGGACTTTATTCGCACGGCATGCAGCGGGGCCTCGCCCTGTCGTGTGGCGTGCGTGCGTGCGTGCGAGGGTGGGCCGGCCGGCCTGGCCATCCTGCACCCCATTGTGGTCATCGTCGCCACACTGCCAGAAGAATCGCCACAGCTCCGCGCCCAGCAGGTCCATAGTTAACAAAAAATATTTTATTTCATTTAAAAATTTGGATTTTTTAATTTTTTTTAATTTTTTTTTTCTTTGGGTGAGTGCAGTGGCTCCCCCCTGTTTGTGTCCAAAGTCTCAACGTGGCCGACGCACGTAGGAAGATTAAGCGCGATTAAGCACCGCTCGCCCTTCCCACAGGCAGCACACACACACGGCGGGTCTATCGAGACATCGCTCCCTTATCGTCTTTATTGACCAGAAGGACACGCCACTAGCTGATTCGGGCAGCGCCGTCTCTCTCGCACTCTCGGGGCGAGACGGCGGGGTGCGAGCGAGACAGCGCGCCGGCAGGGAGGGTCTCTAGGCTCGCCGGCACACGTGGGAAAGGAGTAAAATCAGGCTCTCGAGTCCACCGCCGGCAGCTGGACTCAGCCCGACTTCCTCAGGGCCTTCGGCGTTCCTTCTTTTTTGGGTGGAAAACTGGTGCGGCGGCGGCGCAGCTGTCAGCATGGCGACACCACCAGCGAGTTCCCACTCAGTCAGCGAGGCGGTGCGGCGGAGGGCGGCAGGTGCTCCCAAGCGCCCCGGGCCCGAGGGGGAGGGGGGGGGGGAGGGGGCTAGGGCCCCCGGGCGACACGGGATTAATCCGCCGCTGAAACGGACCTATTATTTTCGGGTCGTTTTTCCATTCCTGCCGCTCCTGCTGCTCCTAGCGCTCAGTGACCCCAGACAAGGAGCCAACACCGACCGCGGCCACGCCCCGCCCCCAACGCCCTGAGCAAACTGAGCGGCGTTCAAACGAGAGCAGCGTCTTTATCTGCCAACGTCTTCAGAAAAGAAGGAGGAGGACGCGAGCAGGCGTTTTACCTTCCCTGTTCTCTAACGCGCGGCTCTAGACTTGTGTCCTGCCAGTGACTCATCGCGGCGGGTGTAAATAAGGGCGTCGATGAGGGAGGCAGTGGGTGCCAACGCGTCACGCCGCGCCGTCCGGCTCTCTCGCACCACCGCGGCGCGCCCCGTGAGTGCAAGAGAGACAGACGGCCTGCTGCCACTGCCGCCCCACCTGCACGTCATGATGTAATTTTGCATACCGCGATAAGGTGGCGCTCGGAAACACAGGCCGGGTGTTTGCTTGCCCCCCTCCCTCTATTAATTCACACACTCTCTCTCTCTCTCTCTCTCTCTCTCTCTCTCTCTCTCTCTCTCTCTCTCTCTCTCTCTCTCTCTCTCTCTCTCTCTCTCTCTCTCTCTCTCTCTCTCTCTCTCTCTCTCTCTCTCTCTCTCTCACTCTCACAGTGGGCCGCCGACAAAGAGGAACTGCAACAGCGCGCGTACACACACACAGGTGGTGGGAACGGAAGTACTACTCACTCACTCACTCCCCCGAGCCGCCTCCTTCAATGTCTTTTTAATACCTGCCGCACTCCTCTTTTCGTCGTTTTTTTTTGTTGTTGATTGTTTTTGTTTTGTTGTTATTATTATTATTCTGCGTGCGTGCGGCGGTGCCTGGCAGAGGGCTCGCCACCGGAAGCGGTTCTAGTGCGACACTTCCGGCACTTCCGGTCGCCCGACGGGCCATCCCTTTCTTCCGTTGTTGTTGCGGTGCAGTAATGATGGCCGGGAGAGAGAGAGAGAGAGAGAGAGAGAGAGAGAGAGAGAGAGAGAGAGAGAGAGAGAGAGAGAGAGAGAGAGAGAGAGAGAGAACAGGTGGAGAGGAGCTCGGCAGAGTGCAGACTTTCCGGGAAAGACGAGACACTCGATACTGCCCGGTAATACAGTACACCTTGCCCACCGTACCGTGCTCTTCGGGCATAAGCGTTAGCTAAGCGCTCGAGGCTCCGTCTCTCTCGCACTCATGGGGCGCCCCGTGCAGGTGCGAGGGAGACAGAACGCCGTTGGGGCTCAGCCTGGCATTGCAGGTGGCATAGGCCGTTTCTCTAGGCGGCCGGCTGCTCAGCGGGTTCTTTATTCGGACGACGTGTCGAAAGGAACGACGCCCCATTGTGCGCGTTCTCTCTCTCTCTCTCTCTCTCTCTCTCTCTCTCTCTCTCTCTCTCTCTCTCTCTCTCTCTCTCTCTCTCTCTCTCTCTCTCTCTCTCTCTCTCATCTCCGATGCCCGACCCCTATCCGCCATCGCGACGTCACAAATCATAAATCCTGCCTAATCTGCCTGACGCGCGCACCTGGCGAAGAGTCCCACGGCGTCAGGCTGCCGCTCTGTGTCTCGATCCGCTGGGAGAGTCGAGTGCGTTCTGAAATCAGGTGGAGCATGTGGCTGTCTGTGTCAGGAGGGCTCAGGTCCATGGGCGCCGACTGGGGAACGCCTACATCGGCAGAAAGTCATTCGATGTCTAACGTAGTGTGGGTGCTGTTTGTTGTGATTGCGCCTTGGTTTGAGGAGCTCAATGAGACCTTGTTGTTGCAGTGCCGGCGTGCCCGCCACGCGCCCTGGGTGTCGTCGGCGCCTGGCGCGCCGGGCGTGCGGTGTGCGCGCTGCCCGCCGGGCTGGGGGGTGGAGCGGCGTTGCGCGGGCGCCGTGGCCGCGCGGGACGGCCAGTACCGCGACACGGCCTGCACGCCGTGCCGCGAGGGCGAGACCTTCTCGGCGCACCACTCAGCGCGCGCCGCCTGCCTGCTGTGCTCGCGCTGCGGCCCGGGGCTGTTCGTGGCCAAGGAGTGCTCGCTCACGCACGACACGGTGTGCGCCGCGTGCCACCCGCCGCCGCCGCTGCGCCGCCGCAACGAGGACTACGCCCTGCGCTGCAGCAGGAACGTCCCCCGCGAGGACGACGACGAGTATATGCTCGCCGACGCCCCCGTCGACGCCCCGGCCGAGGGCCGCCACGACGTGCTCCCCGCTGGTCTCGGACACCACGGTCCCGGCCTCGCCAGCTACGGCCTCAGCCAGTCCTCGCTGCCGCGGCGGTCCAAGTCCGACATGGCGCGGAGCATCCTGGCGGACCCCGGCGCCGTCGAGAAGACCAGCCTGGCGACGGGGTCCTCGACGACGCGGGGCCGGCTGCCGCACGTGCTGCTCGCCGACGAGGACGCCGTCCCGGAGGAGTACTCGCTGCTGCAGCACCAGCACGCCCAGGCCGGGCCGGCCTACTCCGTGCTCACCGACGACGGGCCCGTCCTGGTGGCCCCGAGCCGCCCCACCGCGGCGACGCCGAGGCCCCCTCCGCCGCGGTACGCGTCGCCCCTGCGCATCAGCTCGCCGGCCCTGGCTGTCACCTGGGGGAGGCCGTCGGCGGCCTCGCTCAACACGCGCCAGACGCGGCTAGGGTGAGTAGCGCACCGAACCCGACCTGCGAGTCACCCGCTTGCCGGAGCTAACTCCTCTGTGTTTGTCTGGACAGGGCGAGCACCCCGCCGGGGACTGCGAGCGGCCTGGCCCTGCCCCCGAGACGACACACCGACGACGGCGACATGAACGCCGAGGAAGTGGGCCGGCTCATGCTCTGAAGACCTAACCTAACCTTACCCAATTCATTTTGTCTCGAAGCCAATACAGCTGTGATACTAGGATTAAGACTGAACCTGCCTCATTAGAATTTAATTTTTGTATTCCTAAACGAGTACCTAAGTATTGTGTAATTGGTGTTATTATGATTAAAAATATTTGCCACGCGGATGGAAAGAAACAACTCTGCGTGATTTTGCGTACTTGTAAATAAATATGAATAAATCACAAATAAAACCTCGCGTAGTTCATTTATTTTCCTTGGGGTCGTTTGAAAACCGACGATGAGTACCGTCTGAGTGGCGCCTTTCGTTGAATTTGCCGCGAGCTGGGACGGTGCCGCTCCCTTGCGGCCACAGAGGGAAGTTTGCTGCCCCAGTTTGAGTTGGCGGGTCGGCCGCTAGAGCGCGTCAAGGGCTTCCCTTCGATTGGGTCGATTCGAGCGATCGACTTCGGTTCGACTTGGCGGCAGAACTGAACTGTCCAGAGATACAAACATTCAAGATTTAATATTAGTGGCAGTTGTGTGTGCGCACTTGGTAAATGTTTTTATAGAATATTTGGAAGAAATTTTTTTTGTCGGGTTTGGCTTGGATCGCTCTCCTACACTGTGCTGCCACCTGGCGATCGTTTGGTGAGCCACACATCAGAGCAAACTTCCGTTTCCGGCACTCGAGAGCAGAGACCAACACACTTGACTCAGTTTTTACGCTGATGTCATCAGAATGTTCCGTTGGGAAAAGTGGTCGTGTAGGAGGCCTACGGAAATGGGTCAATAGCCGACTGATACGAAACGGCGATCGGCAGAACGAAATGAACTCGCATTTCAGAACGAAGGGAGTCGAGGAAATGACGTCATCGTGGAAAGCGGCGCGGCAAGGAACGGCCTCGGGCATGACTCAGCTGTCGAAAGACAAACGGACCGCGAACCAGTTACAAGCCTCGCACTCACTCAGTCCTGTACATCTACTCCGACCTACAGCACCAAAAGGTCACCCTCCCACCCCGTTCCGCCGTCACGTGACCCCGGGAAGCAACACGAGTGGTGGGGGGACAGGGGGGTGGCATCGCCGAGGGAGAGGGCGGGCGTCTGGTCCAGCCTGGGGGCGGCTCGGGGGCGGCAGTGCAGTCAGTCAGTACGGCGCTCGGTGGCAGGGCGCTCGCATCGCAAGCCGCGTTGCCGCGTCCCCGCTCGGCCCGCACAAAGACAAGGCTCCGTCGCGATGGGGCGCGGGCCGCGGTCCGAGGCCTCGCCTGCCTCCACGGCGCCGCGCGAGTAGCGCCCCAGCACCCAGCAGCCGCCCGAGGTGCGTGCCAACGCGGAGCCGCCGTCGCGGAGTCCAGGCCGCAATCAACCTGGACGGTATCGACCTCCATCACGTTGCGCGCGCTCCGCCGCGTGGTGTCACGGTGGACACGACGAGCACCCACGGGCCTCCAACGAGTACCCGCTCGCCCTGGCGCTCTCGGTTCACTCCGAGTGCGGCCAGAAGACGAGTGCCACACTGCCGAGAGGTGTTGTTGTTGCTGCTGCGAGTGGCCTGGCCCGCCCCGAATAGGACTCGCTCCGAGCGGGTGCGCAGTGGGGGGCTCATGGCGGTAGCTTGGCGCCAGCCTGCGAAAGGGCACAGTGGGCTTTGTTGTTGTTTTCGTTGCTGAGTCTCTCCCTCGGGCCTCGGCGAGTGGGAGAGTCGGGGCCCAAGCGGCGTAGCGGCGCAGGGAGCGCCCGTCGGGTAGGCAACCCATCCGGCACCGTCGCAGGGAGGCTGATGACGCCCGATGGGTTGCCTACCCACCAGGCGCCAGACTGCTCGGCGAGTTACGGGCAACCAGTTGACTACGTCCATGAGTCACGCCGACATAACCTCTCCTACCCCCGCCGCACACCCCGACCCACTGCGGATCCACCCCCACCACTACTGGCCTCTAGGACCGCCCCCCTCCCCCTTGCACCCCTGGCAGCTGGCTGGGCCGGCCCGGTCGCTGTTCGTCAACAAGCCGAGCAATAACTGGGTTGAAGCATCGCCCCGCTTATAAATACTCGGGACGTCCTCACGCACCACTGTGTTGCAGGCCGCGTCGCCGCGAGAGCCGGACGATGGACCGTCTGCTGGTGACCACGACCGTCGTCCTCCTCGGCCTCGGCCTTAGTCCACGTGAGTGGTGTAGTGGTAGCGTGTCGCCTCCCGGAGGCGGGGGACCCGGGTTCATATACTAAATTTGAAATGTTTTAATTATTTTTTTTATTTTTTTTTGTGTTTTGTGTGACAATGGCAGACTGCCAGGCTGTGCTTACAGTGCGGACTTGTTGCAGCGGCGGAGGCCATCAACTGCTACACGTGCTCCAGCCACAACGGTTCGGACACTGCCTGCGAGGACCCCTTCCATCCCGCACACTCGTTCTACAGCCAGAAGTGCATGGTGCCCAAGATGGGCCACATCGGCGTGTTCCCGGCCAACTTCTGCATCAAGCTCATCGGCACCAACGGTGGGTACCCAAAGAAAAAAAAACGGGGGGAAAAATTCTGAGATTCTTGGTTGTTGAACCCTGGCCCTCGCCGTGCGGGACCGGCGCCTTTACGCCCTCGGCTACGCTGACTCATTGTGTATTTTCAGTGGACACGAGCGAGCTGATGGTGATACGCGCGTGCGTGCGCAAGACCATGGACTCTCAGTGCGGCTCGTTCCGCTACCAGGACAACCTCATGAACGGTTGCATCCTGACGTGCGACTACGACGGCTGCAACGCGGCAACCCACCTCGCGCCCCTGCAGGCCCTGCTGCTGCTGGCCGCCGCCCTGGCCGCCCTCGCCGCCTAGCCTAGGCCGTGCACCAATCACGTCACGCGGCCGTCAAGGAAGGCTCACCAAATGCTGCCAAGAAGTGATAGACCCAGTGTGCGGGTTGGCTAGCCCTGACAGAGCCTTGGGACTGTGTTCACCTCTCGCAAGGCGCTGTCAGGGCAACCCGCTACACTCCGCACGGTGGGCTGTCTGCTTTGATTCCATTTGATTCCGGTCGTCGCGGTTTGAATGAGTTATTCGGGATACGTGCTGCGGACAGGGTAGATGATCAGGGGCTCCTGTGTGTGTGTCTGACTTTAGATCGAAGCTTTTTCACCGTTACAATATAATATGCCATATCGTTCAAATTTTGAATATATTCACCAATTCCGACGAAAGGGGACTAGGAGCAAGGAGTACTACATTCCCCCTCCGTGGCGGCAGTCTGTTCTTACAAAATAGTCTCTCAAAATTATCATGGGTGCTCGGTTTTTGTTGTTGTTTTTTTTTTGTCGCGAGGTATTGCAGTTTTGTGCCGACAGTCAGCGGATCGGCTCAGGATACGCACGCCATTGGCTGTGCGTTCGATAGTGTAACGAAATAATAATATTTTACTGAGTAGCTGCTGTGTGGGATTGACGCGAATGACTATGAGTCCCTCTTTGAAAGACCTCACATCGTAGTGACGGCCCCCTGTACATTTTCCAATTTTATAGAATATCATTGTCGTTTCAAATCGTTTATATTCTTGTAGGAGAGTACAAATCTTTGTACGCACAAACCATAGCGAACGTTTACACGTCTAGAATTATTTTTTGTCCTTCCTTGAAATTTCTAATTTCACTTTTTGGTCTTTTTTCTGGCTTGCGCGTCAGAATGCGAAATAAGGTGGCTGCACTCCAAGGAAATGCGTGTTTCAGTTTCTGGAGAACTGTTTCGTGTTTTAAACTGTCTCGGCATTTTTTACCGTTAGACACAACGGCAGCAAAAACTGGATGCCAGACATTAATCAAAACCTAGAAATGTAATGATATCGTTGGGATGTGAATAAATTATTATGGAAAGCCCCACTACCGCGTTTTCCATATCAACGACCAATATGTAAGTAGCCCTAAATACATTTTTGATCAATAAACCAAAAATTGTTTTTATTTATTTGTTTCCTCCTAATTCATTGGATTCCTCCTGTCTTGAAGGTAAATCATTAATGGCCAGACTTTTTGTTTTACTATTTATTATATAAAAGACGCTTATCATGTAGTAAGAACAAACTGAAAAGTATGAAAACAAGAATCCAATGTGAACTATAGACGTACTAAGAAGGTACTGCTTGATTCCGAACTTAAACACGGGTGCCGTTTACGAAACTAAAAGTTAAATAGGATTTGGTGCAAGCATGGTGAGAGAAGCAAGTGTTCGAAACGATGCACAGGTACTCCTTTTCAGTAACAAAACGAAACCGGGAAGCGTCGTTTCGACACCAATCTCTCAGTTGAATTATTTTATAAATATACAGCATTTCACCTCTCTAAATTTGAAAATGTGCCTAAAGTCTCAAAACACGTTGCACAATTTCCAAAAAAAAAATAAAAAAAAATTAGAGTTGCAAATTACCGCCTTAGATAGTAGTGAACATAAGTTGAAAACGGCTACACTCTAAGTTTCCTACATCTAAGAGTATCTGATGAGACAGAATCACAGAGATAAGAAACACTCGAATCGCAAGATGTATTTTTTAAAATCGCATTAAGAATATTTTTTGCCAACGTAGGGTCGAGAGATTTTTTGACGTTTCTTAAAGTTTAGTTTTATTTTCTCGAAAAGGAATTTCAGATGAAGCCCTAGACAGAGGCAGCGAAATCACAGTGTGTCCGAAATAAACGCCAAGTCATTTTGGGCCCACTGTGCCTCCGTCCCGCTCTATCCGAGTGCCGCAGACAGCGGTGGCCCGCACGACCCATCCGTCTTATTTACAATACAGCTAACTAACACTAGGAATAAAATAGAGGGAAGGTCCACACGGAGTGTACACCTGCAGAAAGGTACGAGTATAAGCCTGAGTGGCCGATCAGTGTTGCCAACGTGACAGTCTTGTCTCGAGCGCACTGCGCTGCTCGTCTTGAGGTTGGTCAGCGTGGGCTGCGCTCGGCAGCCGGTCTGGACTGACAGGCTCAGTTAGCCGTCCTGGTGCTGGGCGGGAAGGCGGCGATGGAGCGCAGGCTGCGCGGCCGCTCGAACAGGGACGGGTCCGTGTAGATGGGCTCGCTGGGATCGTCGAAGGTGCCCCGGCGCATCGGTCCCAGGTCCATGCAGGCCTCCACCACGGCGGGGCTGCCCGGCCGCAGGCCAGGACTGCGGACCCCTCGCCCGCCCGTCTCGCTGGTAAGGACGCAACCATTAGGTCCGTGATATCGAAAAGGCATTATCATCGCAAGGCTGCAGGACGAACCTGTCGAACAGCTTGCCGGGCAGCAGCGAGGCGAGGCTGGCCATCCTGGAGGTGGTGAAGGTGACCGGCGGCGCGCTGGTCGGCATCGGCGGCACGTACTTGGCTTGCCGGGTCACGTAGATGTGCCTGCGCATGCAAAGCGTTAGACCACGCACGAGCACGGCGGCCTCGACGGCGACCTGCACCCACCTGATGGCGACGCCGGCGGCGGCGAGGGCCGCGGCCAGCAGCACCAGGGCGGTGGTCAGCGCTGACACCAGCCCGTAGTACTCCCCGGAGGACAGCACGATGCCGTTGATGGCGGGGGCGGCCTGCACCTTGACGGCGTCCGCGGTGCCACCGGCCTCGGGGACGTCGTTGCGGTTCTCGAACACCTGCAGCAGAGAGTCGTGTACCCGGTGCTCGCCCTGGAGGCCGTCGTCCTGGAGAGGGACGTACCTCGATCATCTCGCGGACTTGCTCCTCGTCGTCGGTGCCGTTGTTGGCGGCCGCCTCCTGCTGCACGCGCACGCCCTGGTCCTCGTCGTCGTCGTCCTGGTCGTGGTCGGCCTCCGCCGCGCGCCGCCGCCGACCGAACGACGGCTCGCTGCGGCCCGTCTGCCCCGTGCAGTACGCCTGCGCCGACAGGGAGTCAGGACCGCCCACCAGGATGCCGGAGGGCGCCGCGCAGTGGGCCAGAGTCGCTAAATGGGACTCGAATCGAACGTGTGACCCCACCAATGGATTGCTCTCCAGATGAGGAATTCATCGGAGGGGTCACACGTTCGATTCGAGTCCCATTTAGCGACTCTGGAGCTCAAGGCGCGTCTAGAATTTTGGCCGCCTTCTGGCCCACTGTGCGTCGGCCGAGGCCTTACCGGCTGGCAGCCATCGCGGCACGTGCGGACCGTGGCCTCGAACACCAGGAAGTTGGACTCGGGGATCTTGAAGGCGTTGAAGCGCGCCTCCAGGCCGTCGCCCTCTCTGGAGCGGTCCAGCCCCGGGAACACGTACTGGTCCACGGGACAGCTGCGGGAAGCAACAGTCAGTCACGCCGACACACTCGTCGTTTCGAAAACAAAGCGCGACGCGCACCCGTATCTGTCGATGAGCTGCACGGAGCGGCCGGAGTACGGGTCCCTGGCGATGACGTTGGTGGCGAAGATGTCCGTGGAGTAGTGGTAGCCGTCCTGCGCCTCCAGGCGGAAGGTGAGCGGGTCTCCGACGGCGATGGTGGTGGTGGGCCGGCCCTGGTACAGGATCAGCAGGCGCACCCGGGAGCTCAGCGAGTTCTCGGCCGGCAGGTACTCGATGGGGATCGGCGCGCCTGACCGCCTGCGGGCGGGTCAGAAACAACATCAACCACTGGTCTGCTTGCTGCACTACGAGAAGGGCAGTGAGTACGCACCCCGCGCCGATGTAGCCGGAGGTGACAACGGCCTCCCCGGGGCCGCGGAACAGGCAGGTGAGGTTGTAGCGCTTGTCGCGGCCCGTCTGCACGTAGTCGCTGAACTGCACCACCACGATGTTGGTCATCGAGTCCCCGAACTGCAACGGTCAGTGTGAGTGACTGGTGTCTACAACACCGAGCCAGCAAGGGGCGCGGAGACTCACCAACCCACAAAAAAAAAAAAAAAAAAAAAAAAAAACCTCACCCGCTGGGTGCCGCAGTCCGGGTAGCCCTGCGCGCCGCTGATCCTCAGCACGTTGACGGTGCCGCCGTTGCCGCGGAAGAAGCAGCGGTCGTAGAAGCCGTGCGCGTAGATGCGGCCGACGAACCCCTCCGGAGTACGCAGCGTGAACTCCATGCCGTCCTCGGAGCACACCTGCGACACGTCCAGACACTCGCCGCCGATGCCCTGGCGCCCGTTGAACCGCTCGTAGAAGTCGTAGTCCGCCGTGGTCTCGAAGAAGGTCGGGTTGCCGGGGTCCAGGTCGCGCGAGTCCCGGTCGGACAGCTCGCAGTTCTCGCGCTCGGCCGCGCCGAACGGCGCGGCGAAGGGCCTGAAGTTGAAGGAGCGGCACACGAAGTCGCGCGCGTCGGCGCACTCGCGCTCGCACAGCGGTAGCGACGGCACGGACACGAAGCGGCGGATGTACTGCCGGCGCGCGCGCAGCCTGGCGCCGACCTGGCGGAACGCGTCGCCGTCCTCGCACCTCGACGTCAGCGGCCGGCCGTAGAACGGGTCGCCGAAGCCAGCGGGCTGGGCCACGGGCTGCACCGCGGGGGGGCCGGCCAGCGGGTACCCCGCGGGGCCCGGCGCCAGGGGGCTGGGGCTCACGTAGCCGGCCGGGTAGCCGGGAGGGAAGCCGCCGACAGGCGCGCCCGCCGCCACGCCGATGGGGTAGCCGCCGCCGGGGTAGGAGTTAGCGGCGGGGTAGCCGCCAACGGCAGGGTACGCCCCCAGCTGGCTGCTGGCGCCGCCGCCGTAGTTGCCCACGCTGTAGCCCAAGGAGTTGCCGCCGTACGCCACGTTGCTGGGGCCGCCGCCGCCCACGGGGTAGTAGGCGCCCCCCGGGTACGCGCCGCCGCCGCCGCCGCCAACTGCAGCAACATCGCGAGGGTGAGCCAACACCACAAGGCAACCCACGGCTCACGGTAGTGCGCCACTCTCAATTTGGTAAAAATAATAAAACAAAAAATGGAACTCTACACCCCCTCCCCAGTCTGAATGGGGAGGCCTCCTGCTTTACTTCGGTGTTCGGGATGGGAACCGGTGCTATCAGGTAACTGGGGTTAATCCGATCCAGCGACTTCGATATCGTACGCCGGGGGACCCAGTAGGACCCGAGGACGCCGACACGCCTCAAACATGGGCAGAGTAGAGTAAGGCAGAGACGATAGAGAGACAGAGAAAGAAAGAAAGAGAGAGAGAGTAGTTTTGGGAGCTTTTGTTTGCGCAGGCTGGTCGGTACCCAAATGGTACACCCGCTGTCCGGCGCTCCCAGACCCGAACATGCAGTCAGTGGGCCAGCTTCAAAGGACTTATCAACTCCATCCGACGAATCGGAATGGACCCACTCGCGACCAATTTCGAGTGGCTGGCTCGATCGGGGATCGAACCAGTGCCGAGGCCAATCCGCCGAAGCGGACTGCTTTTTAGACACCCGGGTGTAATGGCCTGGATTGAGCCTAGACCACTACACCACCCTGACTTGCACGTCTGCCGAGTGTTGGACGACGGGCTTGAGTCGCAGTGGGAGGAAGCCAGTCGAAAAATGAAAGGAAGTTTGGGGATTCGATCCCCGGACCTTACGGTCGGGGTCGGACGCCTTAACGCCCTCAGCCACCACGGCTCATGAGTGGCGTTGAGCGAAGCGGGTTCTTGACGCGACAGCGAGCGGCGGGCAGAGAAAAAAGTTGTGTTGTCATAAGATTAGATCCGCCGACCGACACCCCGGTGAACCGACGCGTCTACACCCCGAGCCACCACGGCACATGTCGCATTTCGCGCGTTGCCATGGGTATGAAGCATACTGGGGGAGGCAGTGCAAAATAATGGCCTAGACTGACCTGACGGATACGGCGGCCTTGGGTAGGTGGAGTCCTGCCCGAGGGGGTCGGGCCGGTAGGGCGAGAGGGGCGGCAGCGGCGAGCCCGTGTCGCCGGCGTCGGGGTAGTGCGCCATGAGGTTCTCGTAGTAGTCATAGTCCGCGTCGTAGATGACGCGGTGTCCGTCGCGCTGGCCGAAGCGCGACAGGCGGCACGTCCGGAAGCGGTCCGAGTACACGGCGCTGCGGCACACGAAGCTAGCCTGGCGGAGGCACTCGTCGAGGCACTCGCTCAGCGACCGGCCGGTGATCTCGGAATGGAAGTCGCCGCCGAGCCGCGAGTTGCGGTACCGCTGGAAGGCCGTGTCCGGCCGGCGGCCGTGCGCGAACAGGTGCGACGTGGCGGCGTTGTCGGAGCGGAAGGGCAGCGCGTTGTCCAGGCACACCAGGTCGTACAGGTGGTGGCTGGGCGACGACGCGGTCCTCAGCAGGTCGCGCTGCGACACCGAGTCCTCCTCCAGCAGCGCGCACTGCCGCGTCGCCTCGTCGTACTCCAGGGCGCGGCACAGGAAGCGCTCGGCGCCCAGGCACTCGGACTGGCATTCCTCCAGCGACACGTTGGCCAGCAGCGCCGCCTCCACCGCGCCGCCCACGCGCTTGTTCTCCTCCTTGACGTACACGGCCGTCGCGTCGCAGCGCCGCTCCGCTGCGGACAGGGGCAAGGTCAGCGTCGCCTCCAAGCCACAGTGGGCCGGAAGACCGGTGCAGGCGGCCAAAACTCTAGGCGCGTTTTCAGCTCCAGAGTCGCTAAACGGGACTCGAACCAAACCTGTGACCCCACCGATGGATTCCTCGTTCGGAGAGCAATCCATTGGTGGGGTCACACGTTCGGTTCGAGTCCCATTCAGCGACTCTGGAGCTCAAGATGCGTCTGGGATTTAGACCGCCTGGCTCACTGTGCAGAGTCAACCCTCTCCCACAGCTGTAGGGCGTTTCCCAACCGTTAAGGCAGGTGTTCTCCAGGTAGTCCGAGGACGGCGCGTCGGCCAGCAGGTCCGGGTGCGTCCTGCGGGTGAACCTGGACATGGCACAGGTCCTGGCGGTCGAGTCGAAGGTGGCGGAGCGGCACACGAAGGAGAACTCGTTGAGGCAGCGGTCCTCGCAGTCCGTGCGGTTGGTGGCCGCCACCTCCTTCACGTCGGACTGGGGCAGCCGCAGGGCCTTGCGGGGGTGGCGCTCGAACACGTAGCGTCGGTTGGGGCACTCACGCTCCACGCGGCTCGCTGCGGACGGAAAAACAGGTTTTCTTTCACCAAAAAAAAAAAAAAAAAAAAAAAAAACCCTTAAAAAAAAGAAGTTTGGTCCAAGATATTAAAAAAAAAAAAAAAGGTTTGGTTCAAGAAAAATTTTCTCATTTTTTTTTCTTGATTCAAACAGTTTTTTTTTGTTTTTTTTGGGGGGGGGTGTTCAAAATGAACAAGAAATGGCTGTTTCCTTGTAACACGTCTGACGCGACTGACACTCACACGACAGGCAGACCTCGGCGAAGTGCGCGCTACCGGGCACCAGCACCAGGTTGCCGATGCCCTCCGGGTGGGCGTGCTCGCGCGTCAGGAAGCAGGCCGACTCCTCGTACTCGGGCGCGCCGCCGAACGACGCGATCCTGGCGCCGGCCTGGAAGTCGAAGGACGAGCACGCCCGCACCAGGTTGTTGGCGGACGAGCGGTCGCGCAGGCAGATGTCCTGGCACTTGTCGAGCACCTGTGAGGGCGGCAGCGAGTCGCGGACCTGCGGGCAAGGAGGGTGGGACAGTGTTGATGACGCAATCCAGGGCGATGTGGCGAGGCGGCGTCACCGTGGAGCCTCCAGCGCCTCCAGGTCCCTGATGCAGCTCTCTCTCTCTCTCTCTCTCTCTCTCTCTCTCTCTCTCTCTCTCTCTCTCTCTCTCTCTCTCTCTCTCTCTCTCTCTCTCTCTCTCTCTCTCTCTCTCTCTCTCTCTCTCTCTCTCTCTCTCTCTCTCTCTCTCTCCCTCTCTCTCTCTCCGCCATCACCGCGCGCGCCATTTCGGTCCCGTTCACCTCGCGTGCACGGCATGCCGGTCAGCACAGCGGCGACAAAACGCGCAGCCAGTGAAAGTGGACACACACTGTTGCCAACCGGTTTGGCCAGAAAAATTACCCGCACAGCTTTCCCTCTGTGGCCTCAAATTTTCCCGCTCATCGTAAATCATTTGGTCCAGCAGTGTTGCCAGAAAAGCGCGTGAACATTCCCACTCGCCCCTCAGGCCGGTCTTGGCTGCGGGCAAAAATTTCCTATGACAGTATAAATGAAGCTCCGGCGCAAAGTTCAATCTCATGTATTTTTATTTTTTTTCGTAAAGATGGCAGGCTTGGCGCGTGGCCGTCCGCGGCGCCTCGCTCGACTCCGGGCGCGAGCGGATGCTGCGACCGTTAGGAACCGGAAACGCGCTCATGGCGGCGGCCAGCCGATGCCGCCCATGGCGCTATCGGCGCTCACGCGCGGGGAGACTGGCCACTCCTTTGGTCGACTAAATTAGCACGCAGCGAAACTCGAAATTTTTCATGACATTGACACACGCTTTGAGCGAGCGTACCGCCCGCCTCGCGTTCAGGGTGAAACTCATTCCGACAGGTGCGTCCATATGCTGTACCGTTGTCCGCGATTCAATAATAGATGGCCTTCTTGCCGCTGCCGGACGGCCCGTCCACAATGAGGTCTGGCCTCGCGGTCCGGGTCGCTAAACGGCGCCGCCGCGTGACCGCTCGGCCCGCTCGGCCGGCGTCCACCACAGTGGGCCCTGCTGTTCGGCAGGCTGGGGTTGGCAGCCCTGGGTGGGACTACTTGTGTGGCAACACTGCGAGCACGCCGTGCCCGCCCTGCGCATCCCTGCGCGTCTCGGATCGTTATCAATTAGTGGCGATAGGCTGGCCAGCGCACTGAAGCACGGTTCCACCGGCAGAGACGGGCGGACGGCAGACAGACGGATGGACAGACAGGTGACAGGCAGACAGACAGACGGACGGACGGGCAGACAGGTGACAGGCAGAGAGACAGGCGGGATGAGGCGGGGGGAGGTCTGGAGACTCATCACCCAGAGACGGGCCGAGGGGTATTCATGATGTGGGTGGGGGAGTCACCCCCTGTCCCTCAGGCCTCAAAGGCACCACGCCGTCAGAGGCAGAACGCCCCGCCCCGCCCCGCCCCGCCCGCCCCGCCCCGCCAGGGGGAGGCGCGTTCTCGGTGCGCCAACAAAAAATTTTGGCGGAGTACTTGTACAGACAGACAGGGTCCTGATTTTGCCCCCATCAAGTGCGCCCCGGGGATCCTCGGCGCTGGTTTTATTTTCGGCGGGGCTGTCTGGCGAGGGGCCGCGCTGCCAGGCCCCAGGGGTTGTACGCTCGTCCTCCTGCTGCTGAACGCATCCTGCTAATTTCACGCAATTTCACGCTCGGTCGGATGCAGCGCTCCCTCACTTTTACGCCCCGCGTCCGGTTCGAGATTTCTGCACCGCCAGTCGCCGTCACGTGTCGTCGTGTCGACGGGCAGCTCGCGGCGCCGTCCACCAAGGAGAACTCTTTCACGTCGAAAAAATATTTTCAAGAATTTTTTTTTTAAATAATTTTTGGCGGTAAAGCGCGTCTGCACGGCGGCGTGGTGGATGAACCCGCGCGGCCGGCGGCGGCAACGGCACCGTCCTGGCCGGTCCAGACACGTCACCGGCGGCCCGCCACCGGCCAACAGCCCTCCGGGGCCGCGTCCGGGACGCGCTGCCGCCCGCACTGTCAGCCGCACGCGAAAACGAAAGCGTGTTCGCGTTGGGCGTTCCGGACGCGGCCGCGCGGGGAAGGCCGTCCTCTGGAGCGTGTCCGGCACCGCCAGCCAGCCCGGAAGCAGCTCAGTGATTCACGGGAGTCGCTCTGTCTCTGTCGCACTCGTGGGGCCCGCCCCGAGGGTGCGACAGAGACAGAGCCACAGGCCGCGACTCCAGGAGGGATGCTGCATTCCAGCGTCTCGCCACCGCGTCTGCTTCCGCTGGACTCCAGGACCCGGTTCCAGGCGGTTCCAGGTGGTTCCAGGTTCCAGACAGGGGAACAACATCCGTCTGGGTTTTGTCGGGTTCGTCGGCTTATCTCCGCCTATCTCTGTTCCGGGGGAATGTGGGTCATGCCGGCGTGCCGAACGGAAACCGAGCTTAAAATGTGCGCCCGGCCGGGGCTCCCGGGAACCGGCCTCTCTGGCCCGGCCGGGGCTCCCGGGGCGGACACCGTGACGGAATGGCCTACCTCCAGGGGCAGCACCGCCATGGAGCGCACGGCCTTGGAAGAGACCCTGGTGGCGCGCAGTGGGGGCGTACTGCAGGCCGGGTCCCCGCCCCGCCCCGCCCCGCCCCGCCCCGCCCCGCCCCGCCCCTCCACGCCCGGCTGGAACCCCCTCTCATTAATTAAGGCCACGGTGGCGGCAAAGCAGGAGGGGAGCGCGCACACGCTCGAACAGGTGCGTTACACCTTACGCTACACTCTAAACGTTCCAGGAGACGCGAATCCCATATTTCAAAGCGTGATAGAAACGTCGGTCTTCTTCGGATTTCGGAATTTTATCTTTGTAACGGCGAATCACTGCGATTCCCCGAGCGTCCTGTGGAATTGGGGACAGCAGCCGGACGGTAGGAAACAGAGTTACCGTTGCTGTCGCTATCGCTATCGCCGTTTGCATCGCTATCATGTCAGCGCGGGTTGGCAGCTACACCGCCAGCAACACGACGCAGCGCGCGCCTCGTGGGCCACACCGTTAGTAACGCGGGGCGCCTGGTAGGTAGGCCGTGCCGGCGGACCGCCGTGTCGGCGGCACTGCATCGCGGAGCTGCAAGGCGGGCCACCAAGACCACCCTCTCAAGACGACCAGCGGGCCGCCCCCTCCGCGCAGCGCTCTGTCTCTCTCGCATTCACGGGGCGCGCCGCAGAGGTGCGAGAGAGACAGAGCGAGGCGCGCGGCCGGCCAGCCCGTGGACTCTCATGGCTCGGCCTGGCGGAAGCGGGTTCACTGACACGAATCGCGGCGCGGGCCTCCATGGCCTCCATGGCCAGCCCATGGCCGGACCGCGGGCCTGCGCCAACTCGCCGTCAAACTCATGCCGACGCCCGGCCACGCACGAAGCAACGCCAAATATTTCTTAATAAAAAAAAAACAAACCAATTTTTAATATTTTTTTGCAAAATTTGCCATTGCTTTGATTTACTAATTTTTTGACGTGTTCTAAAAATTTGAACATTTTCGTCGCTTGTAATCGTGCAAAAATTTAATTTTTGAAATAAAATTCCGAGGCGTGCGCGGGCATCGGCCGGTATCCGAACCCGAGGCCGTGGGGTGCGAAGTCGGCGTTCTTGTCAACTGCACTACGCTACTCACCACGTCATCGTCGAATCCCTGCAGCTGCTGGTCCGGCAACCTCTCGTACACCACCCGGCCAATGCCCTGGTTGCATGTCGTCTGGGCTGGAATCAAAGCCAACGGGTTGCGTCAACAACCTAAGTCTTTTCCGGTTTTTTCAAAATCCACAAGTCAGTCCAATAATTAGGAACTCAGTATGATAAAGTACACTAAAGCAAAGGAAAGTCGGTACAGTATTCGATAGAGAATTTCAGTCGGTAAGCACACCTCCGTAAAAAAAAATTGCACAAGTATATGTGACTTTGTGTAACCGGAAACCACTGAAAAGGGAAATATTTGGAGGACGTCTTTCTGAGGGCTCTGCAATGCGTTGTCACTGGGCTCTCATTTCGTGGTAATCCAGTGAAAACGGTCAAGGCTCGGCCGACGCGTTGAAACAAAAACACAAAGACACCGAAGTAGGCCCGGCAGACGACACACAATAGTGTGGTATTTGGAGCGTGATTGGTATTGTGCCCCGTCACCGCGAAACAGCTATCGAGGCGCCACAGGGTGGGGGTACCGCGCCTACCCATGCCCACCGATCCGTCATCAAACCGAAAAGTAGGGCGGGCTTGCTCTGGACCCCCCCCCCCCCCCGACCTGCCCCACGCCCACCTGCAGACGTGTTGGCCAGGTCCCAAAAAAAAATTCGCACCTCACTCTACACGGCTAAAAATGCTCCCCCGAAGGAACATCACTGGTCTTTGAGGTCAAAAAATTGCCCAGAATGCACGCTGAGGTTGGCAACCCTCTCTACACGAGTGCATCGTGGGAATTTCCGCACGCTCGTGTGTGCCCTTACACACACACAGACACGCACACACACACTCACACACACTTTCTCGCGCTTTCCAGCCGGTAGTGCGACGTCCTGTCGCGTGCAATGCATGCAAACCAGGATTAGCGCAATTTGTTGCCCACTGTGCTCCACTGTAGCCTTGCGCTGCGTGGTCACACTTTCGCCGGGCCGGGGACGTGGGACGCAGCCGGCGCTGGGAACGGGTCCACAGTGGGCCACACAGTGGCGGCGGCTAACGCGAACAAAACGCCCGCTGCTTTGATATGCGGGGCGGATAGCGCGCGGCCTTCTTGCCGGCGATTAGAATCCAATCCTAGCCGCTTCGCACAATGCAGCCAATTAGCTGGCAGGGTCGTCATCGGCGGCCAATGGCAGCGCAGCCCGCGGCCAGCCGGCCAATGGCGGCCCCGCCGGCCGGAAGCGAGCCGAACGAGCACCATCGCCAGCCTCTAGTCCACTTGGCGCTCTGAGCTGTCAAAGTTTGACGCGTCTTGCAGCGTGCATTGGTCACTGAGAGTGCGTGTCTAACCTAACCTCACAGCGGCAGAGCGACGCGGGATTTCGCGCATAGCGTCTTCACGACGGTGCCAGGCCGAAACTAAAATGACTGCAAACGGCGACCAAAAAAAAAAAAAAAAAAAAAAAGCGTTGCTTCTAGAACTCCCACCGCCGAAATCGGGCGAGTTTGCTGCTTCAGGCAGGGCGAGGGAAGACCTCGGCGCCGTCCGTCCGTCCGTCCGTCCGTCCGTCCGTCCGTCCGTGAGGCGCTGCGCCGCTGCCGCCCGCCGACTCGAGGATAGGCCCGCCCGGCCGCCGCGCCGTCGGCGTGCTGCCTACCGCCACGGCGCCCGTCTTGAGGCGGCGGCCGAGGAGCAGGCAGCGCCTCGCCGACCAGCGGCACTGGTGCTGGTCCTTCCCCCAACCACGCGGCGTCCCCTGGTACTTCCCTGCCCACGGCCCACGCTGCGCGCTGCGGCCACCACACTCACCATTGGTCAGCATCTTGAGCACGGTGAGCACTGTGATAGCCTGAACCATGCTGGGCAGGTAGACTTTCCTTCTCATTTTGATAGACGGCGATGACACTGCGTGGGAGAGGGCCTGTGGCGACGCATGACCTCTCAGACTCGACGCGTTGGCTCCTCGTCGCGCGTGCAGCTGCGCGGCCTCGTCGCGATGTGTCCGCGGTCACGGCGTGCGCTCCACTGGGGACGGCGCCCGGCCATGCCGACGCCGCTACGGCTCCAAGTACCCACTCCGGAAACACCCGAACGGCCCGAACCGCGTCCGTCGGGAGCGAGAGAGACAGGTGGTGCGGTACCCTTCGGTACCCCCGGCACGGCGCGCTGCTCGGTGCGCGTCTCGCTCCAACACCCTCGCCGACGCGGTCGGGGGGTTCCACCGTCCCGCACGCAGCCGCAGACCAGGACCCAGCGTCCAGGCCTCCGGCACGCCCCGTCTCTCTCGCACTCGCGGGGCGTCGGCATGGCGTCGGCATGGCGTCGGGGTGCGAGAGAGACGGAGCGTGAGGCTCGCACCGGACAGGCGCCCTCCCCTCCACCGGCATGCCGGACACCGGATGCTGGGCAGCGGTACCGCGGCGCTACGCGACGGCGGGCTGCCTCCGGGGTGCGCCGCCGTCCCCCTGCACGCTCATGTCCGGGTGGCGCGGCCGCCAAGAGCGACAGGGACGGAGCGACCGCGCCATCGCACGCAGCCACGGCAGCCCCGTGCGAACCGCACTACTCTCTCTCTCTCTCTCTCTCTCTCTCTCTCTCTCTCTCTCTCTCTCTCTCTCTCTCTCTCTCTCTCTCTCTCTCTCTCTCTCTCTCTCTCTCTCTCTCACTCACTCACACACACGTCAGTAAGGTGTTCGCTCGCCGCGGTCAGCTTGCGCGGAAGCGAGTATGTAAATCAAGCAGAGAAAACATGCGGGGAATGAAGTTTGTTTTAAGGAAATTGAAGTTGACGGGGGTGCTTCGCAGAACGCTCACCCTGGGTTTCCGCAAGGCTTGCTTCGAGGAGGAGGAGGAGAAGAAGAAGAGGTGGGAGGGGGCGAGGCATGGACGCCGTGGAGATGATGCGTGACAGGGACCGGCGGCATAGAGGTAGAAAAATTGAGAGGATGATGATGTAAAAGGGTTCACGCGAGGCAACGCAGCCCGAACAATAAAACGGCCGACTCGCGAACACCGTCATCTGTAGTTATGAATGCCGCGCCAGTGGGCCAGCGGTCACTGACCCGCCCCCCACCCCCCTCTTCCCTCTATTTTTCACATTCTCCCATACAATATGATACCCGTCGGTTGGCGTGCTGGGCGTGCTGTGCCCGCGGTGTGCGCTCGCACTGCAACAAGTGCCGTTTTTATCTATTCCGTGTCTCATTGTATTCGTCTCTGAGTTGAAAGTGTTGGATTTTCAAAAAGTCCGTCCACTTTTGGAGGTTCGGGAAGAAAACTAGTTTTAAAACAATTCTGATAAAAAAAAATGTTTCCAGTGCACGAATGTTTAGAGTTTCAGGTGGGAATGCCTCTCCACGGCGCGGTTCGGATTCCAATGTCGCGCGCCAAGCGGCGAGCGGCGCCGAGTGGGGGAGCCGGGCGGGCCAACCCAACAAAATGCATTCATTATACGCAAACTGAGCCTTCTGAGCACGGCAGGTCCGGTTTTCACCGAATCATCGTACATATTGAGGTACCATCGTTCAGCGCCGATCGTTCATCGTTCAAAGACCCAAGTTTTCGTACAAAACTATTATTATTGTACGTCTGGCAACACTGGCGGCAGCGAGCAGACGACAGCAGACGACACTCCGCCTGATTTTCGTTTGTGTTTGCTCTGCGTGTTTATTTGTTTTCGTGACGTCACCTTCCCTCCCAGGAGCGAGTCACCGGGCTATTCGCAGTTTCTAGTTGCGTCAAATGTCAAGTGTCAGTTTGTCAGAAAATGTCAGTTCGTCGGAAAAGTAATTGAGGTGAGGCAGGCGTTGACCGTGTCGATGCCTTGTAGCTCCGCGATTGAAGGGACTGTTCCTTCTTATCATAGCTGCTAGTTTGTTGTCATTGTGTCTGTACAATGAAGAACAAGAAAGCTTTAGTGTGTGACATCTGTGGCAAGAAGTACAGATTGGCATTTTGGTTCCGAAAGCATGTTGCTGCACATGAGAAGAAGGCGGCCAATTACATACTACGCACTGTCAGTTCAATCTCGTCAGCAGGTATGACGCTAACTCTTCATCTTCTCTGTTAGTTTGTCAATTCTCATAAATACTCACCTTTAAAATTTCTTGTTTTGTTTTGGATGCTTTCAGCCATAGACCCATTGGAAGTGCTCCCTGCGGAGCTGGTGCTCCGCATTTGTTCACTATTGGACGTCAAAGATTTGGTGCAGTTGTGGGAGTTAAACCGTCGTTGGAGGAAAATTGTGAAAGACCCTCTCCTGTGGCGTTCTGCTGAGATGTTCCTATGCAATATCGCTCCTTCTCAATGTCTCAAAGTCCTACTTCGAGCCCCTTGTCTTGGCAGGCTAACTTTTCATTTAGAGCTTATCTTGACAGAAAAAGTTAAAGACGCACTATTAAAAACCAAGACTGTGGTGAGTGTTATGGCTTCCTTTTTCTAGCTTTTTTTGGTGGGCCCAGTCACAATTAAATTTTAATTACAGGTGTATCGAGTGAATGGCCTTCTATTCTATCCCGATGACGACTGTGACTGGGCAAACCGATTTCTCCTTCATCTTAGTCCTCATCTAGAGGAGCTGTCTATTCGCCATTTTAACAACGAACTGCTGAACACAGCGTCTGCTCTTCCCTCATTGCGCTGGCTGCACATTGAAATTGAAGCTTGTGGCTGGGATGACTTATTAAACGGATCAGACTTAGTCCTAAAAGTGCCTGATGGGTTTACAGGGGGTCTCAAGTGTTTTACACTTGAGGACAACAGAACACTGCCATATGACTTTTTGGTATCTCTTCTCTCAGCACACAGTCGCACTCTTCAAGAGGTGTATATATGTGTGGGAACTCAAGTTGACACGGAGTTTAAGTGGCCAATAAGTTGTGACATAGTGGACATGCTTCTTAAGTGTCAGTTCAAAGCATTAAAACACCTAATTCTTGTGAGGCCAAGCGATCTCTACCACTCATTATATCCAGAGAGCTGCCACATGCAGTTGGCTGCGGTGAATCTGTTGCTTCCAGATGTGGTTGTGACCTGCACCATATGTAATGGAGAGGAAGGCAGATTGTTTAAGGAAAAATATTCAAAAATCTATGTTTAAATTTGTATATTTTATATCATAAATGTATGATAACTTTCAGGGGAAGGAGGTTTTGGCTGTAACCAAAGCAAAAGAAAACTGCATTTAACAGTAAAATAAATGTACAAAATTTTCATGTAGGTAAAGACACAAATAATTTTTGGAAAACCTTACATACTTTGCTTCTTCATAGTGTACAAGGGACTATTAATAAAACAAACAATAGTTTAAAACAACCTCCATATTGGCAAGTATCATAGACAATGAAATATGTTACATTTATCTGTTGTAACAGATAGAATGTGATTACCGTCTATTTCGTCCTACTAACTAATTTGGCATTTACAAGTCTGAAAAATTCATTGTACGTCTACTGAAGTGAAGTAACATAAATATGGACATGTTTGATGAATGTATACAGACATGGCAATTATAAAGTAATATGATTTGTCAATATACACTCTATTTATACAAAACTTGAAATTAAGTTTTATTTAAACTGAACCTCCTACACAAACACAGGTGCCTTGTTAACATGTAACTGCACTAGCTTTTTGAGTTTTATTAATTTCCCCAGCAAACACAGAAGACTCAAGTATGCATGTTGACCACATATTACATCCTATCCTCCATCCTAACAACTCCTCATGTGAGAGAAACCAAACTTGACTGTCTCCAGACAAGTTCCATTAAGCAAAAACAATACAGAGAAGATTAACATCAAGGTTTATAAAACAATGGAATGAGGAATGTACAGTACACCAGTCTTTTTGGAATGTGCAAATCAAATCCACAGGAACAATTTGAACCTAGAAATTAAGCTGATGGTTTCCTCCAGAAAATGAGCACACTTCATCATTGATTGTGGGAATATTAAGAGACATACCTGGATGTTGATCAACTGTGATTGTTTTTTCATGCACTACCAAGAACAAATGTTGTGAAATTAGTTACTCGTAGGGCACAAAGTCTCACAAGGCGATTAAACAATTTGATCAGGCATGTGCTATCACCATAATTAGACAGCGATATCATTAGAGAGTAAAATATCATGTTGCAGGGCATAATACTGCTTTAGAAAAAAAAAACGGTAAAAATAAAAAATTTAGTGTAATAAATATGACAAGTTCACAAATTTTACAAAAAGGTATTATGTCATTGCACACTTCATGTTCAAATAACTAATATTCTTATTTCGAAGCTAATAATAGCACAACAGTGCTGGTAACAATCTTAAGATTATGATTTTCTGATTCTTTCATTAAATTATAGACATTTACAATTAACTTGGATTTAAAACTTTTCAAGAATCGCCATTCAGACACAGGTTACTCCTCAGCAACTACTTAAATGAATATCACTGGATCATGAAACCATAAGGTTGCTGACAAATGGAAAAAATCAATACAGAGCGCAACAATATTAAGAAATAAAGTCAGCCAACAATAAGTTTTTTTCTCACATGGAGTACAAAGAAAAAGGTAAGTATTAGCTTTCCTCCTGTTGAGACCGAACTTTACCTCTCACAAAAGCCCTACAGCCTACAGGTCAAAAACACTGAGTTCAAATCAAAATCTGCTTCCCCTTTAAGTTAGCCTTTGGCATTTTTGGCATTGCCTAAAGAAAAGGTCTTTCTCTATGATCTTAATTAAGAAATTGCTGAGACAGATGAGAGAAGTCATCGAAATCAGGTTTGATGCCCAAAAAGGAAAGCACACTGCTAATGAGTTTTTGACTTACAAGAGACAAAAGTATTTCACATAAACCTTGAATGTGTTGGTTCTCAAAAGCACAGTTGTAATACTTTTAACCTAACACATGAAGATGCTTTCAACTCCTATAAGTTGGGCAAAGCCATTTGTAACTGATTTTAATCCACAACAAAATCAGGCATAGGCTGTATTTAGAAAAATTGAGACAACAACAGGTGTAAATGTACAAAATAAAGTCTTGAGCTCATACAAACAAGTGCATAATCTAGATGGGGTAAGAAGCTTAATGTCTACGCAATATCACAAGCTGCCTTGTTGTGCAGAGTGGCCACTCAGTTTTCCTCCTTTTTTCAACAATGCTGTCATAGTTTACAACACTCAAGCTACGTTTTTTGGTAACTTTTTGATTTGTTTCTGATTTAGTGTAAAATATGAGTGGCCTCCCCGCCCAGCAGTGAATGGGTGGGATATCCTAGAGAGCAACAAGCTCACCAATATCTGGCACTACACTGACAACAGTAACAAACTAAAATACTTGTTCAGAAAAACAAAAGTGGCAATAAAAAAATAGGGAACAGGATATGTTTAACAAGAGAGGCAGAAAGACGTAAAGAACTTGTACATGGCATCTGGATAAATAATATTTTGAATTAATACACGCACTATAAAACATCATTCCTCACATTCAGACTGACTCAGACATACATTCATTCACTCACACCAGATCAAGGACAACAAAACATATTCTTCACGTAAAACTTGAAAGATAAAAACAAACAGCAAAACAACACACTAGTATTTTAATTTTATCTAATATAGACTTTTAAAGAAAAAAAAATATCTGCAGATCTGTAGGTCAGATGAAACAGACACTGCATCAGGGAAACTAAGAGCCAGAATCTCATCCTCAACACACAATCTACATAATATCCAGCACTTCGAATGGAGAACTCATGGGAGAATATCCTGTATATTAAATGGAGCAGATGAATCCAAGGAGCTGAAAAGGTCAGGGTCTCCTTCTAAGAAATCCAAACCAAAGTCATTATTTGCATTGCTATTAGTGTTGGTCGAAGTGGCACCTGAGGGCGTTCCAGGATTATTTGTTGTACTTGGACTTGCACAGAAGCCACCTGAAGCTTGGTTTTGTGTGCCTCCAGTAGACTGATTGTTTGTTGGACCGGGACTGTTCACATAAGCAGGTGGCACTCCCTGACCCGGGCTGTTCACAAACCCTGGGCTATTAAGAAATGTCTGTTGGTTTCCAGGCGAGTTACAAAATGATGGGGTGTTTGCAGTGGGATTGCTTGGCGAATTGACGTAAGCACTTGGGTTGCCTGGACTTCCATAATTTGGATTTCCAGGACTGTTTTGGTACCCGATGGCAGCTGGTCCTGACGGTGGGATATTCGTGTTGGAGTTGTTGCTAAATCCGGTGTGATGGTTCCCATGGGCACCTCCGCTCACACTCATGGCGACTGACTGTGACATCTGCATGCTCATTTGCATCTGCAAGAAGGGAGAAACATTAAGAATAGTATATGCTCAAGACGATAATACTGCATGTGAAATTTAGGTCAATTTCAGGGCACCAACCTGTGAGTTCCCTTGTTGCTGACCCATCATCTGCATGTGAGAGCCTCGCACAATCTGCTGGTGCTGGACCATTTGCTGCTGGTTGAGACCTTTCAAAACAACGAGAGAACAATATTAAAAATTTATCGGAAAATCAGAAGTTAAGGAACATAGAGTCACAAAAACTTTTAGTAAGAAACTCACCTTGATGGGGATTTTGGTGCTGTTGAGGTCCATGAGGGAAGTTTGGCCTCATTTGCCCCATATTTCCAGGCATGTTGTTTCCGGGCATGCCCCCAGGCATGTTGTTCCCAGGCATGTTGTTTCCAGGCATGCCTCCCGGCATGTTGTTCCCAGGCATGTTGTTTCCAGGCATGCCTCCGGGCATGTTGTTCCCAGGCATGTTGTTTCCAGGCATGCCTCCGGGCATGTTGTTCCCAGGCATGCCTCCGGGCATGTTGCCCTGCATGCCCTGCTGCTGCATGATCATGAGCCTCCACTCCGGACCCCCTGGCCGCATCCCCATGGTCAGCGCCATGCCGCCCTGCATGCCCATGCCCATGTTGCCGGGCATCCTCTGGCGGGGGTGGCCTGGCCCGCCCCCCCTGGGGTACGGGCCCTGTCCGGGGTTGCCCCCCGGAGCAGCGCCCCTCTGCTGCTGCTGCTGCTGCTGCTGCTGCTGCTGCTGCTGCTGCATGTACATAGCCTGTTGCTGCGGCCGCATCATCGGCCGCTGCTGGGGGAAGCGCTGTGGCATTCCCTGGGGAACGCCCTGGGGAACGCCCTGGGGACCGCCCTGGGGAACGCCCTGCGGACCGCCTTGTGGAACGCCTTGCATGAGCTGGGGGCTCTTGTACTCGGGCGGCGGAGGACGCACCATGCCCTGCTGCTGCATCGCCTGCTGTGAGACCAGGGAAGTTGCATTAGGTTCGGGAACAAGTCAAGTGCAAGGGGAAACAACTCAAAAAAATTTGTACACCGAAATTCATGGTCAACCTTGAATTTTAGTCCAATTTCTTCCCAATTCATAAAAATTAGTCGAAATATAAAGAAATTCTTCAAAAACCAGTGAAACTCATATCGAAATTCATAGAAATTTGGCTGCAATCCATTGAAATTCATCCAAAATTCATGTGGAATTCAAAAATTTGTACACTGAAATTCAAAGTTATTTCCCCTTGGTCAAGTGTCAAGTCCGTGGTCGAGCCAAGGCAGGGCCTTACCTGCTGCGCTCGGAGGAGCTGCTGCTGCTGGTGGTGGATCATCTTGGGGTGCTGGGGGCCGTTGGCCTGCGCGCCCGTCTGCTGCTGGGGCACTGGGCTGGGCTGCTGGGGCTGCGGCTGAGGCGGCTGCTGCTGCTGCTGGTTGGCCTGCTGGCTAGCCTGCTGCCTGGCGTTGCCGCCCCGCTGCCGAATGTTCTGCTGGGTGAAGTTGATCGTCTGCGACTGGGACATGGTGAAGGTGTCACCCTGCTGCTGACCCGACGGCTGCTGCTGCTGCTGGCTGTTGGTGAAGAACATGCCCTGCTGCGAGGCGACGGACACGTTGGGCTTGATATCCGCGTTCAGCTGCATGTGCTGCCCGGCGGACACCTGCAACATCAGACAAACAATCAGAGGTGCTGGAGACCTAATCGGCCTGGCAGCGCCTGAGGGGCTGCCGACGCACGGGTAGCCAGGCAACCCGCGCAACGCCCGTTCGAGTCGGGGACGACGGCGTTCTCGAGGGACGACGAAGGGGCCGCTCCGAACCCTACATTATTGAAGGCCGCCGCCGTCACAAACCAGGTCCACGACGGCAGGCAGGTGCACTGAATTCCTCATGACCCCCAGGGGGGGGGGGGGGGAGCTGGCCGCATAGTGGGCCGCCAAGCCTCGACAGTATGACCGCCGCGTCGTCGGTGAGGCGCCAAATATCCCGCCAATTTCGCCGGAAGTCGGCGTAAATAAGGAAACAGGGGCAAAGCAGTGCAGAGGCGCGCGCGGTTCCAAGTGGCGGCACCGCGGCGCCACCGTTGCCGCAGCACGCGTGCGTGCACATTACATAAAGCTGCGTGGGAACGGGCGGCGTGCTGGCGGGCGTGCCACCATCCAATTGCATAATTAGCCGCGTCACTGGCGAAACGCCGCGCGCGACGCACGCCAGTCGCGCGCCGAGCCGCGCCGCAACGCGACAAGCCACGACGGCAAGCTTGGCCAGACTGTGTTCTTGTGAAGTGTAAAGTTCTCTCAAACGAGTTGACCAGGGATGTTTCCCCGTGACGTGGTCCGGCGGTGCGTGTGTGGCGTGGGCGGTACGAACCTGGATGTGGGAGTTCTGCTGTTGCACCTGCAGCTGCATGTGCTGCGCCTGGGAGATCTGCAGCCCCGGCCGGGGACCGAACTGCGGCCCCGCGCCCCCCGGTTGGTGGCCCTGCTGGTGGCCCTGCTGGTGACCAGCTTGTTGATGGCCGGGTTGTTGATGCCCAGGTTGCTGGTGGGTGGCCTGGTTGTTGATGCCCAGGTTGTTGATGGCCGGGTTGTTGATGCCCAGGTTGTTGATGCCCAGATTGCGGGTGCCCAGGCTGCTGGTGTCCAGGCCCGCCCGGCGGCTGCCCTGGGCCCTGGCCGCCCTGGTTTCCGAACGGGAACTGCGGCCGGAACCCTTGCTGCCCCTTCGGAGGTCCCTGCGGCCTTGGGTACCCCTGAGGTCCACCCTGTGGTCCACCCTGTGGCCCACCCTGTGGCCCACCCTGTGGCCCACCCTGAGGTCCGCCTTGTGGTCCTCCTCCTTGTGGTCCACCCTGTGGTCCACCCTGCGGCCCGCCCTTGTAAAAGTCGCTGGGCCAGTCCCCGAACTGCTGCCGCATGGGGCCCATGGTGCCCATGGCCCCCATGGTGGCGGGGCCGGGGTAGCCCGCGGGGCCTTGGTACTTGTGCTGGTGCTGCTCGGCCATCTGCTTGAGCGTCTGCGCGGCCGGGCTGAGCTCGGACAGCCCGGACACGGGGAACATGGCGGCGCGCGGGTTCTGCGCGTTGGGCGGCCCGGCGGGCTGCTGGCCGCCGAACACCTTCTGCTGCATGAGCTGCTGCTGCACCAGCATCTTGTTGTCCTGCTCGGGCTCCTCCGTCTTGAGCACGGCCGGCTTGTTATCCTCCAGGCCGAAGTCCTTCATGAAGTCGGGCGGGAACTCGCCGATGTCGGACATGAGCTCGTTGAGCACGTCGGACGTGATGACCTCGTCGCCGGTGTCGTCACCCATGAGGTCGCCGAAGCCGGGGAAGGACGGGAAGGCGCCGTTGGAGCGCTCGCGGTCCAGGGCGGCGGCGCACTGCTCTAGGTCCACGAACTCCTCCCCGGGCTCCTGCTTGCACTCCACCAGCGGCCCGCCCGACGGCGTCCTCGGCGTCCGCGGCGTCTGCGGCGCCGAGCTCGAGGCGGCCGCGGCCGCGGGGCTGGGGTGCAGGATGTCGCTCTTGACGGACGTGTTGGTCAACGCCTTGACCGTCACGTTGGTGGAGATCTGCTGCGGCTGAGACGAGGCAGCCGACGTCGTGAACTCGAGCTGCTGGACGATCTCCACCGAAAACTTGGTGAGGGCCTCAGCCGGCTGCTGCTGCTGCTGCTGCTGCTGCCCCGACGACGGCTGCTGTTGCTGCTGTTGCTGCGGCTGGGGGTTTGGTCCATGGTTCGGCCCGTGGTTCGGACCATTGTTGGGGCCGTGGTTCGGTCCAGGGTTTGGTCCGTGGTTTGGCCCATGGTTCTGCGCGTGGTTCGGACCGTGGTTTGGACCGTGGTTCGGGCCATGATTTGGACCGTGGTTCGGGCCATGATTTGGGCCAAGGTTTGGGCCAAGGTTCGGCCCATGGTTCGGCCCATGGTTAGGCCCGTTCCGCGCCGACTTGGCCGCCGACGCATCCCCGAAGCCATCGCCGTCCAGGTCTTCTCCCAGTCGTTTCAGCGGCCTCTGCAACAGACAAGGAAAGCCTGGCGTTAGAGCGAGGAAAACATTCCTAGACACACAGGGGGCGCAAACGGAGTGGCATTTATCAAACATTCTATTCGACTATCAGCTTGGCGGTCGGTCTAGAAACCCTGAGCCCCGGAATCTCGTCCTAAGCCACTTGCACTGTAATCCTCGCGCAAAATATCGTCCTCATTGATCGATGGCGAGTGGTGCTGATCACAGCTTGCTTTGTTATTGCGGGGCCCCAACCCCGGGGGCGGGGCGGGGCGGGGCGGGGCGGGGCGCAGGGCCCCCACAGCTGCAGTGCGCAGCGCCGTGCCCAGTCAGCTGAGAGGGGCTGAGCGCGGCATGCAGGCCAAACCAGTTCCAGGACGGACCGCGGGCGGGGCGGGGCGGGGCGGTTGCTATGCAATGCACAGTGCCCGCTCACACCGCAGCGAAGAACGCAGCCGCCCAGAGAAAGAATACCTGAGCAGCGGCGCAGAGCCCCCGTCGGGGTTCGAACCCGCGACGCGAGGAGGGTTGAGCAGAACGCTGTTTGGCCCAGAGCCCTACCCGTAGCAACGCCAGGGCGGCAGCCTTCCTCACGCTGAGAGAGAGAGAGAGAGAGAGAGAGAGAGAGAGAGAGAGAGAGAGGAGAGAGAGAGAGAGAGAGAGAGAGAGAGAGAGAGAGAGAGAGAGAGAGAGACGACAGCTTCTCCCAAGCCGTAGGGTGGCGGGGCTGTCAGCTTCGCTCCGCTCTTCGCCCGGGCTGCGAAATGAGGGAGGACCGCCCCCTTCGCCGTCACCGCGTCTCTCTCTCTCTCTCTCTCTCTCTCTCGTCGGCAGGTACATTTCAACCTCGCGGCACGATCGCCGATCGACTCCTTTGGTTGTGCCTATGCCGGCTAAGGGCCACCTGCACTGTGCCGAAGGTCCCTCGGTCTGGCTCGGCACGCAGTGGGCGAGACCCGGAGCGCCCCGAGGACCTGGCCGCAATGAGTGAGGCGGCGATCAGGCGGTGGCGTCTCGCACTCGCTCGCCTTGCATCTCCACGCCGGCCCTCTCCCTCGCTCTATACAATCAATAAACATGGGGCAGTGCGACTGCGACTCGGCGGTGCGGTGCGGGGCCAGGCGGCTGACTCCCACCCCAGCGGGCCGGGCCGGGCCGGGCCGCGGTAATCTCCGCCACGCCGGCCGACTCCTGGTGACGCCTCGCCAGCCGCGGCATAGCGGAATACTCCCGCAACCCGATCCCGGCGATACCCCGCGCTGCCGCGTGCACGCGTTTACGTGTAAAGTCTCTCGCGCGTGGAGCATCGCCGGTGCATTTTCCAAATAACGCACTCGTTGTTGAGCGCTTTCTTTCCTGCTGCTGCCCGCTTCGCGCTATCCGTCCATCTGTCTGTCTGTCCGTCCGATGGGGCAATGCGATGAGCTGTTGCAGGGCGTGCCGTGGTCGCGGCGCACAGCGCGCACTAACTTGGAGGGGATAGGAGAGAGAGATAGACAGAGACTGACTTCCTGCCTCAAACAATGGGCCCGGGACTGGCCGGCACACAAACATACATACACACACGCGCGCACACACTCACACACGCGCGTCGTGCATCGCAACTTAAAGACAAGGCGACGCCGCGCAGCCCGCACGCCGACAAGCACGCCGAAGGCAGCGGGGAGCATCTTCCCGACGCGCTACTTCTCCGGGGAAATGGCCAGGCCGAGGTTCGAATACCGGCGGGGTGGTGGCCTTTTTTTTTCGCCGCCAGCGTGGACGGGATGCCCCGTGAGTGCGACAGAGACAGAGCTACGTAGACTGGCCCGCCACGCAGGGGCGTCCCGCTGGCCTGCCTACCCGCACGGCGCTCTACGCCTGTAACTACCGCCGCTTACAAGGTACGAGATTGAGCCTGCAGCTTGTTGACTGCCTTCCCTTCAGGGAGGTCCGGGGCAGCTATCGGAGCCAGAAGGCCGCGGAGGAGAGTGCTGCTGACCTGCTGTGACCGCGGCCAGGAGTCTCTCTCATCCAGCGCAGGCCGATACCGGCTCAAAAGGTAGTCACTTGACGCATGGCGCCCGTAAATCGCGCCGTTCTCGAGATGTGGACGCCTGCCTGTCATGACGGGTCCCATTGCTCAAACCCGCTGCAGCGCCACATTTTTTTTTTTTTTCACAGTGTCACGACGGGACTCGTTCACTTTTCCAACCGAAGACGCGTCGCTCGGCCGCGAGGTCGGTCTGCTTGGCTGGAAAAGCTCCGCTGGTCCGCGGAGCGTGGCGGGGCGTGGCGGGGCGGGGCGCGGCGCGGGTGTGGCGCGCGCCCGGCGGCAGGCCTCGAGTCCCACGGGTACGCCCGGCGGTGCGGCCGACGGTACGCCCAGGTACCGATAGCCATGCCAGGCCACGCTTCCAGCTACGCTACGCTCTCACGCCCGGACTGAGCGCCGACGGGGACCATCCCCGAGCTTTCACGAAGGAGACCCATCGAACACCGTCCCAGCTTCGCCACAGCCGAGGAGACCCGAAGTGGTGCCGAGCGGGTCACTTCGGAAACACTTCGCTCATTACGCTTTAGCCGGGGCTGCTGCACATCGGCGGAGGGGGCCCCCGCGGCCCCAGCGGCCCCAGGCCCCCCACCGGACATGCCTTCCTCACCGCTCGCCTCACGATCCTCTTTCGATCTCTCGATCCTCCCGATTTATCGATCCCACTGTCCAAACCGTTAAATCGACGTGACTAAAAATCAAGCCGACTCTACAGTCAAGCTGACAACAGTATTTTGGATTTGTTTTGACTTCAGATTTTTTTAAAAATGCAAATCCGCCGCGCACTTGGGTCAAAACTCTCCGCCCATCTGCCAATCCTATCTCTACTCACTCATCTGCCGGTCGCCTCTCTCCTCTCTCCTCTCTCTCTCTCTCTCTCTCTCTCTCTCTCTCTCTCTCTCTCTCTCTCTCTCTCTCTCTCTCTCTCTCTCTCTCTCTCTCCGCCAATCCTCTGGCCGGCCGGCCGGGGGGAGGCAGTGGCAGGCAGTACCTCGGCGCGGCGACCTTACTGACTTGAGTAGAAGAGCTTGTTCGTGGACCCGTTTTCTCCGCGAGTGTTCCCCCCCCCTCCCCCGCCCCCCTGCTCTGACCCCAGGGTCGCCCTGTGGGTAGGCAGGGCGTACGCAAGTTCGAGTGGTAGGCTCGTGCTGGGCCTTAATGGCGGGGCTAATCTTACAATTAAGCTCAGCACCGCACGCACTTTAAGGGTCTGTTGTCTGTCTGTCTGTCTGTCTGTTCGCTACCCGTCTGTCTCGTCCAAAATTAAATTTCTAAGTTATAGTAAAAAAAAAAAAACCTCGACTGGTTGAGAAGGGAAGGGATGCCCCAGGGGGTGGTTTCGAACCCGCGACCTCCCCGTCCGCGGCGCGTCCCCTTCACCGCTCGGCCGCCGCGGACCCGCCGACTTTCGGTGCAGTGTTGGGATGAGAGAGGTCATTCCTGGGATGGGCGAAGAGAAAGGAAAGAAGGAGAGAGAGAGAAAGAAAGAGAAAGTGACTCGATGTGGTAGGCTGCGGTGCCCCATTGTCGCTCCCATTTGGCTCGAAATGCAACGAGTGGGAGGAGGAGGGCGACCGGCCGCTGCGTCTTCGTCCTGCACGACGCTTTCATCGGCGAACCAGAAACCCAAACAACCCGACCAAAACACAGCCATCACATTCAAACGCAGTCTCACTGCAAAAAATAAGTCGACCACGAGAAGTCAATCAAATAGCAGTCGATTTGACAGACCTTTTTGAACAGTGTTCAAACCGCAAACGGAGCGACACTCCGTGGGGTGCAGCCGCGAGGCTGAGGGATACAAATACCGGCTTCGCGTTCATCCGTTTTTAACAACAATAACACAATTAAACTAATTGCGAGCGAGTCGTGTGCTTGCGAAGAATTCAACAGTTAATGTTGTGCTTCCCCTTCCCCGGGTCGCGTCAATGCGTCCTCCCCTCAGATTCACGCGCGCACACACAGACACACACACACACACACACACACACACACACGCCCACACACAGGTGTCTGCAAGGGGGAGAAGCTGACCCGCCTGCTCGTCGGCAGAGGGGTGCGGTGTATGCACTGCTCGGTGCAAGGCTCCCCCACCCTCTCTCTCTCTCTCTCTCTCTCTCTCTCTCTCTCTCTCTCTCTCTCTCTCTCTCTCTCTCTCTCTCTCTCTCTCTCTCTCTCTCTCTCGCTCCCTTTGTACGTTGTCATGGTCGCCCTTTTTCGGTGCGAGGGAAGCAAGTGGCAGCCAGCCTTCCTGCATTCATTCCCGGCTCTGATAAAATTCACGACGCGTCGGCCGAGCAGCAGCGGAGACCGCAGCTCACTTCGCCACCTCTAGCTTCGTCACACTCAAGCCTTGCAGTCTCAAGGTTAGGTTAGGGGGATGGGAATTGCTTTCAAATGTGACAACAAGAGTCTCGCTTCCCTAGCAGGTCGCTGGAGTCTCGACAGAAACTACGGCCACGTTTGGGCGCGGGCGCCTTGAGCATCACAGTGGGCCGCGGCTTTGCAGCGCTCGGCGCGTCGCTTTGGGTCGCGCTGTGCGCTGCTGGGGTGGCCCGGCCGTCCCCACGCGGGGCTCGGGGTGGCTGCCGGGCCTCGGGGGGCTCCGGGGGCGTCGTGGGGGCGCGTCGCGGGGCCCGGCCCTCCCCAGCGAGCCAGTGCCTCGCCACGCCTCGCCACGCCTCGCCACGCCTCGCCACGGACACGGCACAACCACCAAGGCTCCAGCATTGATCCAGCCGATCCAGTAGAGGCATGGCAAGCACCGGCCGTACCATGGCGTACCGCCGCCACCATCACCAACGCACTGCTGCCATGGTGCACACACAGCAGGCATGTAACCATCGCGTCGCTCCACTACCACCACGGCCAGCACTACCATGGGCAGCACCAACCATGAGGCGACCGCACACCTCGCGGCGTGGGTGCTGCAGCGTGGTGGAGCCGCGCCGAATGCAGCCACCGGGATTCGAACCCGCGGCCCCGACCGATTACGCCGTGAAATGGGTTCACTTACCCGCCGGCCGACTCCCAACAGGGCGTTCGCTGTCTCTCTCGCACGCATGGGTCGTCCCGTAGGAGTGCGAGAGAGACAGAGCGACGCCGCTCAGCCTGCGAGTCGTCCACCTGTTCGGTGCTCGCCGGCCCGCCTCCCCCGTGTGGGCGCGAGAGAGACACGCCGACCAAAACCTCTCTCAGTTCGCAACAGCACCGAGTTTCGTCGTCAACTACTCCGGAAGAAAATGAGTCAATTTACGACTAATTTTCCGGATGACAGTTTCAAGCCAAAGTCACCTCACCTTTGACACAATTCAAAACACAATTTCGATTCATTTGTAGGTTCGTGAATTTACAGCAGCAAGCGAAATATCGAAGAGAATGGAAGAACGGACTCACATACACAGAGAGAGTCACCGACAGACAGACAGACCGCTGGTGTTTTCGGCGTGATTCGTCACTCTACTCCGGAATGCCTCGGAGAGGCGTTGGTGGGCATCCGCTTCGTTTCAGACAGCACCGTCAGCCAGAGGAACTCTGCGCGCGCCGCGTGTGCGTGTGTGTGTGTGTGGCTGCGTCTGTGTGTCCGCGAGAGGGCGATGCCTTGCCCGATAGTCGTGTCCAGCAAACGTGTCTAAAGCGCGTCTGTCTCCGTCGGCCGCGTGCAGTCACAACGCCAGCGGAGAGAGAGAGAGAGAGAGAGAGAGAGAGAGAGAGAGAGAGAGAGAGAGATAGGGCGACGAAAACACCGCCGAATCGTTCTGGTGCGCGAACGCCCTCCACAGCCAACAGACACCCAAGCCAGGCACCACCACCTCTACGCGGCGCTCTTTCGGTCAAATCTCTCCGCCGCGGCCACCTTCGCCGGCTCGACACCCAGCGGACTCCGGTGGCGGTCGTCCCGGACACTGCTCCGTCGCCGCGTCTCTAGCGGGGCGTGCCGCGACCAAGGCCGCGAGAGAGACAGGCAGTGGGCCAGAAGACCAGCGCAGGCGGCCAGGCGCGTTCTGAGCTCCAGGGTCCCTAAATGGGACTCGAACCGAACGTGTGACCCACCAATGGCTCCCTCGTTCGGAGAGCAATCCATTGGTGGGGTCACACGTTCGGCTCGAGTCCCATTTAGCGACTCTGGAGCTCAAAACGCGTCCGGGATTTTGACCGCCTCCCACTGTGCGCCTCCGCGCGGTGAAAACCCTGGGCCTGGAGCGGCCTGAGCGGATGACGCAGGTGTCCACCAGTTCCACGCCCGGAGCACACGGAGAGATGGGGCAGCCCGTTGCGCTAATGGCGAGGGTGAGCGGGGGAGAGAGAGAGAGAGAAGGGGTTGCAACTTGATACCCGACGCTCCTCGTCAGGCCACGCACCTTTTGTCCGTAAAACGTTTCAGAATAAACGAGTGAAATCCACGACCCGACCGGATAACATACACTGCGACGTGTGTCTGCAGCTGTCGGTGCTGCGGGGGCAGGAGGAAATGCGCGCCGAAGATTTATATTCTCCGTTTTTTTTTTTTTCGACAGCCTGTTCGGGGCTTATAAATACATCGCCGGGCAGATGCAACTCGAGCCGCATCCCCATCGTCAAGTGCGCCGTACGGGGGGCGTCGCCAAGCCTGGAGAAAGCAGCTTCAAGCAGCCACGGGAAATATGTATTTAACGTGTTGGAAATGAATGATGGTCAGCGGAACCCCCAAAAAAATGTACCAATTTGTGCACAGGAAAGGTCCAACGAGTTCGAGTCAAACTCGGCGCACATTGTTGCTCCGAACAGGCGACTCGGGGACTGAGGCGCCCTAAGGTGGCACCCTTCCCTCCCCTTTGGGACGTCAAACCTAGGTCGCGTCTCGCACATCTGTCAGCCAGCTGGAGCACCGGGGTAACCATGGCGACGGCCGGCACAGTGGGCCTGGCTCAGCCGCGCCCAAGGTTAATGTGGCGATAAGCTGTACTAGAAAATACAAATCAACTCCCCCGCTCGGCCGCAAGGCTGCGGGTGACAACTCGACAAAAATGTCGACTTTGGATGTCGATATATATCTCGAACGGTGCGGCGTAACGACGAACCTTACGTACATTAAACTAATTTTTTTTAGTCCCATGGGCATAAAGTGCTATTTTCCGCCCACCCCACTCTCAGGCAGACTCCCCCCCCCCCCCCGCAGGCTTCGCAATGACGGACTCGAAAATCAATCGCAATGTGAATAAGGCGGTAATCTTGATGCCAGTCGACCGAGACGGCGTCGTCACCGCGCCCCGTCCGTCCGTCCGTCAATGAGCACAAAAACGACATCAGCGCGACGAAGACGACAAATACGGGCAGCGCGGGCCGGGCCGTCCTGGCGCGGCATAGCACGGTGCCAACGCCACACACCTCCAGGCCAGGCTAGCGAGGATCAAGCAGGTGGACGCACCAATCCCAACATCTCGACTGGTTTTTAGCGCACAGGCATTAAGACAACCGACGCAAAAAAAAATCGCCGCAACGCTCCCGTGATAGTTTGATTGCCAACACGAGAAGGGGTGTGGGTGCGAGAACGCGTTGTTGAATCGCACTACACGCCACGCGTAATGTTTCCCAAGCGTGCGCAAGAAATGACCCACTGCTGGGCGAGACTTATGGAGATGCAGTGGGGGCGATGGAGGGAGACATGCTGAGGAGGGGGAGGGGAGGGGG
>CM060103.1:8818741-8894638 GCA_030522485.1 Stenchaetothrips biformis | reverse complement strand
GAGAAAACCAAACTTGACTGTCTCCAGACAAGTTCCATTAAGCAAAAACAATACAGAGAAGATTAACATCAAGGTTTATAAAACAATGGAATGAGGAATGTACAGTACACCAGTCTTTTTGGAATGTGCAAATCAAATCCACAGGAACAATTTGAACCTAGAAATTAAGCTGATGGTTTCCTCCAGAAAATGAGCACACTTCATCATTGATTGTGGGAATTTTAAGAGACATACCTGGATGTTGATCAACTTGTGATTGTTTTTTCATGCACTACCAAGAACAAATGTTGTGAAATTAGTTACTCGTAGGGCACAAAGTCTCACAAGTCGATTAAACAATTTGATCAGGCATGTGCTATCACCATTATTAGACAGCGATATCATTAGAGAGTAAAATATCATGTTGCAGGGCATAATACTGCTTTAGAAAAAAAAACGGTAAAAATAAAAAATTTAGTGTAATAAATATGACAAGTTCACAAATTTTACAAAAAGGTATTATGTCATTGCACACTTCATGTTCAAATAACTAATATTCTTATTTCGAAGCTAATAATAGCACAACAGTGCTGGTAACAATCTTAAGATTATGATTTTCTGATTCTTTCATTAAATTATAGACATTTACAATTAACTTGGATTTAAAACTTTTCAAGAATCGCCATTCAGACACAGGTTACTCCTCAGCAACTACTTAAATGAATATCACTGGATCATGAAACCATAAGGTTGCTGACAAATGGAAAAAATCAATACAGAGCGCAACAATATTAAGAAATAAAGTCAGCCAACAATAAGTTTTTTTTCTCACATGGAGTACAAAGAAAAAGGTAAGTATTAGCTTTCCTCCTGTTGAGACCGAACTTTACCTCTCACAAAAGCCCTACAGCCTACAGGTCAAAAACACTGAGTTCAAATCAAAATCTGCTTCCCCTTTCAGTTAGCCTTTGGCATTTTTGGGCATTGCCTAAAGAAAAGGTCTTTCTCTATGATCTTAATTAAGAAATTGCTGAGACAGATGAGAGAAGTCATCGAAATCAGGTTTGATGCCCAAAAAGGAAAGCACACTGCTAATGAGTTTTTGACTTACAAGAGACAAAAGTATTTCACATAAACCTTGAATGTGTTGGTTCTCAAAAGCACAGTTGTAATACTTTTAACCTAACACATGAAGATGCTTTCAACTCCTATAAGTTGGGCAAAGCCCATTTGTAACTGATTTTAATCCACAACAAAATCAGGCATAGGCTGTATTTAGAAAAATTGAGACAACAACAGGTGTAAATGTACAAAATAAAGTCTTGAGCTCATACAAACAAGTGCATAATCTAGATGGGTAAGAAGCTTAATGTCTACGCAATATCACAAGCTGCCTTGTTGTGCAGAGTGGCCACTCAGTTTTCCTCCTTTTTTCAACAATGCTGTCATAGTTTACAACACTCAAGCTACGTTTTTTGGTAACTTTTTGATTTGTTTCTGATTTAGTGTAAAATATGAGTGGCCTCCCCGCCCAGCAGTGAATGGGTGGGATATCCTAGAGAGCAACAAGCTCACCAATATCTGGCACTACACTGACAACAGTAACAAACTAAAATACTTGTTCAGAAAAACAAAAGTGGCAATAAAAAAATAGGGAACAGGATATGTTTAACAAGAGAGGCAGAAAAGACGTAAAGAACTTGTACATGGCATCTGGATAAATAATATTTTGAATTAATACACGCACTATAAAACATCATTCCTCACATTCAGACTGACTCAGACATACATTCATTCACTCACACCAGATCAAGGACAACAAAACATATTCTTCACGTAAAACTTGAAAGATAAAAACAAACAGCAAAACAACACACTAGTATTTTAATTTTATCTAATATAGACTTTTAAAGAAAAAAAATATCTGCAGATCTGTAGGTCAGATGAAACAGACACTGCATCAGGGAAACTAAGAGCCAGAATCTCATCCTCAACACACAATCTACATAATATCCAGCACTTCGAATGGAGAACTCATGGGAGAATATCCTGTATATTAAATGGAGCAGATGAATCCAAGGAGCTGAAAAGGTCAGGGTCTCCTTCTAAGAAATCCAAACCAAAGTCATTATTTGCATTGCTATTAGTGTTGGTCGAAGTGGCACCTGAGGGCGTTCCAGGATTATTTGTTGTACTTGGACTTGCACAGAAGCCACCTGAAGCTTGGTTTTGTGTGCCTCCAGTAGACTGATTGTTTGTTGGACCGGGACTGTTCACATAAGCAGGTGGCACTCCCTGACCCGGGCTGTTCACAAACCCTGGGCTATTAAGAAATGTCTGTTGGTTTCCAGGCGAGTTACAAAATGATGGGGTGTTTGCAGTGGGATTGCTTGGCGAATTGACGTAAGCACTTGGGTTGCCTGGACTTCCATAATTTGGATTTCCAGGACTGTTTTGGTACCCGATGGCAGCTGGTCCTGACGGTGGGATATTCGTGTTGGAGTTGTTGCTAAATCCGGTGTGATGGTTCCCATGGGCACCTCCGCTCACACTCATGGCGACTGACTGTGACATCTGCATGCTCATTTGCATCTGCAAGAAGGGAGAAACATTAAGAATAGTATATGCTCAAGACGATAATACTGCATGTGAAATTTAGGTCAATTTCAGGGCACCAACCTGTGAGTTCCCTTGTTGCTGACCCATCATCTGCATGTGAGAGCCTCGCACAATCTGCTGGTGCTGGACCATTTGCTGCTGGTTGAGACCTTTCAAAACAACGAGAGAACAATATTAAAAATTTATCGGAAAATCAGAAGTTAAGGAACATAGAGTCACAAAAACTTTTAGTAAGAAACTCACCTTGATGGGGATTTTGGTGCTGTTGAGGTCCATGAGGGAAGTTTGGCCTCATTTGCCCCATATTTCCAGGCATGTTGTTTCCGGGCATGCCCCCAGGCATGTTGTTCCCAGGCATGTTGTTTCCAGGCATGCCTCCCGGCATGTTGTTCCCAGGCATGTTGTTTCCAGGCATGCCTCCGGGCATGTTGTTCCCAGGCATGTTGTTTCCAGGCATGCCTCCGGGCATGTTGTTCCCAGGCATGCCTCCGGGCATGTTGCCCTGCATGCCCTGCTGCTGCATGATCATGAGCCTCCACTCCGGACCCCCTGGCCGCATCCCCATGGTCAGCGCCATGCCGCCCTGCATGCCCATGCCCATGTTGCCGGGCATCCTCTGGCGGGGGTGGCCTGGCCCGCCCCCCCTGGGGTACGGGCCCTGTCCGGGGTTGCCCCCCGGAGCAGCGCCCCTCTGCTGCTGCTGCTGCTGCTGCTGCTGCTGCTGCTGCTGCTGCATGTACATAGCCTGTTGCTGCGGCCGCATCATCGGCCGCTGCTGGGGGAAGCGCTGTGGCATTCCCTGGGGAACGCCCTGGGGAACGCCCTGGGGACCGCCCTGGGGAACGCCCTGCGGACCGCCTTGTGGAACGCCTTGCATGAGCTGGGGGCTCTTGTACTCGGGCGGCGGAGGACGCACCATGCCCTGCTGCTGCATCGCCTGCTGTGAGACCAGGGAAGTTGCATTAGGTTCGGGAACAAGTCAAGTGCAAGGGGAAACAACTCAAAAAAATTTGTACACCGAAATTCATGGTCAACCTTGAATTTTAGTCCAATTTCTTCCCAATTCATAAAAATTAGTCGAAATATAAAGAAATTCTTCAAAAACCAGTGAAACTCATATCGAAATTCATAGAAATTTGGCTGCAATCCATTGAAATTCATCCAAAATTCATGTGGAATTCAAAAATTTGTACACTGAAATTCAAAGTTATTTCCCCTTGGTCAAGTGTCAAGTCCGTGGTCGAGCCAAGGCAGGGCCTTACCTGCTGCGCTCGGAGGAGCTGCTGCTGCTGCTGGTGGTGGATCATCTTGGGGTGCTGGGGGCCGTTGGCCTGCGCGCCCGTCTGCTGCTGGGGCACTGGGCTGGGCTGCTGGGGCTGCGGCTGAGGCGGCTGCTGCTGCTGCTGGTTGGCCTGCTGGCTAGCCTGCTGCCTGGCGTTGCCGCCCCGCTGCCGAATGTTCTGCTGGGTGAAGTTGATCGTCTGCGACTGGGACATGGTGAAGGTGTCACCCTGCTGCTGACCCGACGGCTGCTGCTGCTGCTGGCTGTTGGTGAAGAACATGCCCTGCTGCGAGGCGACGGACACGTTGGGCTTGATATCCGCGTTCAGCTGCATGTGCTGCCCGGCGGACACCTGCAACATCAGACAAACAATCAGAGGTGCTGGAGACCTAATCGGCCTGGCAGCGCCTGAGGGGCTGCCGACGCACGGGTAGCCAGGCAACCCGCGCAACGCCCGTTCGAGTCGGGGACGACGGCGTTCTCGAGGGACGACGAAGGGGCCGCTCCGAACCCTACATTATTGAAGGCCGCCGCCGTCACAAACCAGGTCCACGACGGCAGGCAGGTGCACTGAATTCCTCATGACCCCAAGGGGGGGGGGGGAGCTGGCCGCATAGTGGGCCGCCAAGCCTCGACAGTATGACCGCCGCGTCGTCGGTGAGGCGCCAAATATCCCGCCAATTTCGCCGGAAGTCGGCGTAAATAAGGAAACAGGGGCAAAGCAGTGCAGAGGCGCGCGCGGTTCCAAGTGGCGGCACCGCGGCGCCACCGTTGCCGCAGCACGCGTGCGTGCACATTACATAAAGCTGCGTGGGAACGGGCGGCGTGCTGGCGGGCGTGCCACCATCCAATTGCATAATTAGCCGCGTCACTGGCGAAACGCCGCGCGCGACGCACGCCAGTCGCGCGCCGAGCCGCGCCGCAACGCGACAAGCCACGACGGCAAGCTTGGCCAGACTGTGTTCTTGTGAAGTGTAAAGTTCTCTCAAACGAGTTGACCAGGGATGTTTCCCCGTGACGTGGTCCGGCGGTGCGTGTGTGGCGTGGGCGGTACGAACCTGGATGTGGGAGTTCTGCTGTTGCACCTGCAGCTGCATGTGCTGCGCCTGGGAGATCTGCAGCCCCGGCCGGGGACCGAACTGCGGCCCCGCGCCCCCCGGTTGGTGGCCCTGCTGGTGGCCCTGCTGGTGACCAGCTTGTTGATGGCCGGGTTGTTGATGCCCAGGTTGCTGGTGGCCTGGTTGTTGATGCCCAGGTTGTTGATGGCCGGGTTGTTGATGCCCAGGTTGTTGATGCCCAGATTGCGGGTGCCCAGGCTGCTGGTGTCCAGGCCCGCCCGGCGGCTGCCCTGGGCCCTGGCCGCCCTGGTTTCCGAACGGGAACTGCGGCCGGAACCCTTGCTGCCCCTTCGGAGGTCCCTGCGGCCTTGGGTACCCCTGAGGTCCACCCTGTGGTCCACCCTGTGGCCCACCCTGTGGCCCACCCTGTGGCCCACCCTGAGGTCCGCCTTGTGGTCCTCCTTGTGGTCCACCCTGTGGTCCACCCTGCGGCCCGCCCTTGTAAAAGTCGCTGGGCCAGTCCCCGAACTGCTGCCGCATGGGGCCCATGGTGCCCATGGCCCCCATGGTGGCGGGGCCGGGGTAGCCCGCGGGGCCTTGGTACTTGTGCTGGTGCTGCTCGGCCATCTGCTTGAGCGTCTGCGCGGCCGGGCTGAGCTCGGACAGCCCGGACACGGGGAACATGGCGGCGCGCGGGTTCTGCGCGTTGGGCGGCCCGGCGGGCTGCTGGCCGCCGAACACCTTCTGCTGCATGAGCTGCTGCTGCACCAGCATCTTGTTGTCCTGCTCGGGCTCCTCCGTCTTGAGCACGGCCGGCTTGTTATCCTCCAGGCCGAAGTCCTTCATGAAGTCGGGCGGGAACTCGCCGATGTCGGACATGAGCTCGTTGAGCACGTCGGACGTGATGACCTCGTCGCCGGTGTCGTCACCCATGAGGTCGCCGAAGCCGGGGAAGGACGGGAAGGCGCCGTTGGAGCGCTCGCGGTCCAGGGCGGCGGCGCACTGCTCTAGGTCCACGAACTCCTCCCCGGGCTCCTGCTTGCACTCCACCAGCGGCCCGCCCGACGGCGTCCTCGGCGTCCGCGGCGTCTGCGGCGCCGAGCTCGAGGCGGCCGCGGCCGCGGGGCTGGGGTGCAGGATGTCGCTCTTGACGGACGTGTTGGTCAACGCCTTGACCGTCACGTTGGTGGAGATCTGCTGCGGCTGAGACGAGGCAGCCGACGTCGTGAACTCGAGCTGCTGGACGATCTCCACCGAAAACTTGGTGAGGGCCTCAGCCGGCTGCTGCTGCTGCCCCGACGACGGCTGCTGTTGCTGCTGTTGCTGCGGCTGGGGGTTTGGTCCATGGTTCGGCCCGTGGTTCGGACCATTGTTGGGGCCGTGGTTCGGTCCAGGGTTTGGTCCGTGGTTTGGCCCATGGTTCTGCGCGTGGTTCGGACCGTGGTTTGGACCGTGGTTCGGGCCATGATTTGGACCGTGGTTCGGGCCATGATTTGGGCCAAGGTTTGGGCCAAGGTTCGGCCCATGGTTCGGCCCATGGTTAGGCCCGTTCCGCGCCGACTTGGCCGCCGACGCATCCCCGAAGCCATCGCCGTCCAGGTCTTCTCCCAGTCGTTTCAGCGGCCTCTGCAACAGACAAGGAAAGCCTGGCGTTAGAGCGAGGAAAACATTCCTAGACACACAGGGGGCGCAAACGGAGTGGCATTTATCAAACATTCTATTCGACTATCAGCTTGGCGGTCGGTCTAGAAACCCTGAGCCCCGGAATCTCGTCCTAAGCCACTTGCACTGTAATCCTCGCGCAAAATATCGTCCTCATTGATCGATGGCGAGTGGTGCTGATCACAGCTTGCTTTGTTATTGCGGGGCCCCAACCCCGGGGGCGGGGCGGGGCGGGGCGGGGCGGGGCGCAGGGCCCCCACAGCTGCAGTGCGCAGCGCCGTGCCCAGTCAGCTGAGAGGGGCTGAGCGCGGCATGCAGGCCAAACCAGTTCCAGGACGGACCGCGGCGGGGCGGGGCGGGGCGGGGCGGGGCGGGGCGGGGCGGTTGCTATGCAATGCACAGTGCCCGCTCACACCGCAGCGAAGAACGCAGCCGCCCAGAGAAAGAATACCTGAGCAGCGGCGCAGAGCCCCCGTCGGGGTTCGAACCCGCGACGCGAGGAGGGTTGAGCAGAACGCTGTTTGGCCCAGAGCCCTACCCGTAGCAACGCCAGGGCGGCAGCCTTCCTCACGCTGTGTGAGAGAGAGTGTGAGAGAGAGTGAGAGAGAGAGTGAGAGAGAGAGTGAGAGAGAGAGAGAGAGAGAGAGAGAGAGAGAGAGAGAGAGAGAGAGAGAGAGAGAGAGAGAGAGAGAGACGACAGCTTCTCCCAAGCCGTAGGGTGGCGGGGCTGTCAGCTTCGCTCCGCTCTTCGCCCGGGCTGCGAAATGAGGGAGGACCGCCCCCTTCGCCGTCACCGCGTCTCTCTCTCTCTCTCTCTCGTCGGCAGGTACATTTCAACCTCGCGGCACGATCGCCGATCGACTCCTTTGGTTGTGCCTATGCCGGCTAAGGGCCACCTGCACTGTGCCGAAGGTCCCTCGGTCTGGCTCGGCACGCAGTGGGCGAGACCCGGAGCGCCCCGAGGACCTGGCCGCAATGAGTGAGGCGGCGATCAGGCGGTGGCGTCTCGCTCGCCTTGCATCTCCACGCCGGCCCTCTCCCTCGCTCTATACAATCAATAAACATGGGGCAGTGCGACTGCGACTCGGCGGTGCGGTGCGGGGCCAGGCGGCTGACTCCCACCCCAGCGGGCCGGGCCGGGCCGCGGTAATCTCCGCCACGCCGGCCGACTCCTGGTGACGCCTCGCCAGCCGCGGCATAGCGGAATACTCCCGCAACCCGATCCCGGCGATACCCCGCGCTGCCGCGTGCACGCGTTTACGTGTAAAGTCTCTCGCGCGTGGAGCATCGCCGGTGCATTTTCCAAATAACGCACTCGTTGTTGAGCGCTTTCTTTCCTGCTGCTGCCCGCTTCGCGCTATCCGTCCATCTGTCTGTCTGTCCGTCCGATGGGGCAATGCGATGAGCTGTTGCAGGGCGTGCCGTGGTCGCGGCGCACAGCGCGCACTAACTTGGAGGGGATAGGAGAGAGAGATAGACAGAGACTGACTTCCTGCCTCAAACAATGGGCCCGGGACTGGCCGGCACACAAACATACATACACACACGCGCGCACACACTCACACACGCGCGTCGTGCATCGCAACTTAAAGACAAGGCGACGCCGCGCAGCCCGCACGCCGACAGGCACGCCGAAGGCAGCGGGGAGCATCTTCCCGACGCGCTACTTCTCCGGGGAAATGGCCAGGCCGAGGTTCGAATACCGGCGGGGTGGTGGCCTTTTTTTTTTTCGCCGCCAGCGTGGACGGGATGCCCCGTGAGTGCGACAGAGACAGAGCTACGTAGACTGGCCCGCCACGCAGGGGCGTCCCGCTGGCCTGCCTACCCGCACGGCGCTCTACGCCTGTAACTACCGCCGCTTACAAGGTACGAGATTGAGCCTGCAGCTTGTTGACTGCCTTCCCTTCAGGGAGGTCCGGGGCAGCTATCGGAGCCAGAAGAGCCGCGGAGGAGAGTGCTGCTGACCTGCTGTGACCGCGGCCAGGAGTCTCTCTCATCCAGCGCAGGCCGATACCGGCTCAAAAGGTAGTCACTTGACGCATGGCGCCCGTAAATCGCGCCGTTCTCGAGATGTGGACGCCTGCCTGTCATGACGGGTCCCATTGCTCAAACCCGCTGCAGCGCCACATTTTTATTTTTTTTCACAGTGTCACGACGGGACTTGTTCACTTTTCCGACCGAAGACGCGTCGCTCGGCCGCGAGGTCGGTCTGCTTGGCTGGAAAAGCTCCGCTGGTCCGCGGAGCGTGGCGGGGCGGGGCGCGGGGCGGGTGTGGCGCGCGCCCGGCGGCAGGCCTCGAGTCCCACGGGTACGCCCGGCGGTGCGGCCGACGGTACGCCCAGGTACCGATAGCCATGCCAGGCCACGCTTCCAGCTACGCTACGCTCTCACGCCCGGACTGAGCGCCGACGGGGACCATCCCCGAGCTTTCACGAAGGAGACCCATCGAACACCGTCCCAGCTTCGCCACAGCCGAGGAGACCCGAAGTGGTGCCGAGCGGGTCACTTCGGAAACACTTCGCTCATTACGCTTTAGCCGGGGCTGCTGCACATCGGCGGAGGGGGCCCCCGCGGCCCCAGCCGGCCCCAGGCCCCCCACCGGACATGCCTTCCTCACCGCTCGCCTCACGATCCTCTTTCGATCTCTCGATCCTCCCGATTTATCGATCCCACTGTCCAAACCGTTAAATCGACGTGACTAAAAATCAAGCCGACTCTACAGTCAAGCTGACAACAATATTTTGGATTTGTTTTGACTTCAGATTTTTTTAAAAATGCAAATCCGCCGCGCACTTGGGTCAAAACTCTCCGCCCATCTGCCAATCCTATCTCTTCTCACTCATCTGCCGGTCGCCTCTCTCCTCTCTCTCTCTCTCTCTCTCTCTCTCTCTCTCTCTCTCTCTCTCTCTCTCTCTCTCTCTCTCTCTCTCTCTCTCTCTCTCTCTCTCTCTCTCTCTCTCTCCGCCAATCCTCTGGCCGGCCGGCCGGGGGGGAGGCAGTGGCAGGCAGTACCTCGGCGCGGCGACCTTACTGACTTGAGTAGAAGAGCTTGTTCGTGGACCCGTTTTCTCCGCGAGTGTTCCCCCCCCCCTCCCCCGCCCCCCTGCTCTGACCCCAGGGTCGCCCTGTTGGGTAGGCAGGGCGTACGCAAGTTCGAGTGGTAGGCTCGTGCTGGGCCTTAATGGCGGGGCTAATCTTACAATTAAGCTCAGCACCGCACGCACTTTAAGGTCTGTCTGTCTGTCTGTTCGCTACCCGTCTGTCTCGCCCAAAATTAAATTTCTAAGTTGGAGTAAAAAAAACAAAAACTCGACTGGTTGAAAAGGGAAGGGATGCCCCAGGGGGTGGTTTCGAACCCGCGACCTCCCCGTCCGCGGCGCGTCCCCTTCACCGCTCGGCCGCCGCGGACCCGCCGACTTTCGGTGCAGTGTTGGGATGAGAGAGGTCATTCCTGGGATGGGCGAAGAGAAAGGAAAGAAGGAGAGAGAAAGAAAGAGAAAGTGACTCGATGTGGTAGGCTGCGGTGCCCCATTGTCGCTCCCATTTGGCTCGAAATGCAACGAGTGGGAGGAGGAGGGCGACCGGCCGCTGCGTCTTCGTCCTGCACGACGCTTTCATCGGCGAACCAGAAACCCAAACAACCCGACCAAAACACAGCCATCACATTCAAACGCAGTCTCACTGTAAAAACTAAGTCGACCACGAGAAGTCAATCAAATAGCAGTCGATTTGACAGACCTTTTTCAACAGTGTTCAAACCGCAAACGGAGCGACACTCCGTGGGGTGCAGCCGCGAGGCTGAGGGATACAAATACCGGCTTCGCGTTCATCCGTTTTTAACAACAATAACACAATTAAACTAATTGCGAGCGAGTCGTGTGCTTGCGAAGAATTCAACAGTTAATGTTGTGCTTCCCCTTCCCCGGGTCGCGTCAATGCGTCCTCCCCTCAGATTCACGCGCGCGCGCGCACACACACACACACACACACACACACACACGCCAACACACACAGGTGTCTGCAAGGGGGAGAAGCTGACCCGCCTGCTCGTCGGCAGAGGGGTGCGGTGTATGCACTGCTCGGTGCAAGGCTCCCCCACCCTCTCTCTCTCTCTCTCTCTCTCTCTCTCTCTCTCTCTCTCTCTCTCTCTCTCTCTCTCTCTCTCTCTCTCTCTCTCTCTCTCGCTCCCTTTGTACGTTGTCATGGTCGCCCTTTTTCGGTGCGAGGGAAGCAAGTGGCAGCCAGCCTTCCTGCATTCATTCCCGGCTCTGATAAAATTCACGACGCGTCGGCCGAGCAGCAGCGGAGACCGCAGCTCACTTCGCCACCTCTAGCTTCGTCACACTCAAGCCTTGCAGTCTCAAGGTTAGGTTAGGGGGATGGGAATTGCTTTCAAATGTGACAACAAGAGTCTCGCTTCCCTAGCAGGTCGCTGGAGTCTCGACAGAACTACGGCCACGGTTGGGCGCGGGCGCCTTGAGCATCACAGTGGGGCCCGCGGCTTTGCGGCGCTCGGCGCGTCGCTTTGGGTCGCGCTGTGCGCTGCTGGGGTGGCCCGGCCGTCCCCACGCGGGGCTCGGGGTGGCTGCCGGGCCTCGGGGGGCTCCGGGGGCGTCGTGGGGGCGCGTCGCGGGGCCCGGCCCTCCCCAGCGAGCCAGTGCCTCGCCACGCCTCGCCACGCCTCGCCACGCCTCGCCACGGACACGGCACAACCACCAAGGCTCCAGCATTGATCCAGCCGATCCAGTAGAGGCATGGCAAGCACCGGCCGTACCATGGCGTACCGCCGCCACCATCACCAACGCACTGCTGCCATGGTGCACACAAAGCAGGCATGTAACCATCGCGTCGCTCCACTACCACCAGCACTACCATGGGCAGCACCAACCATGAGGCGACCGCACACCTCGCGGCGTGGGTGCTGCAGCGTGGTGGAGCCGCGCCGAATGCAGCCACCGGGATTCGAACCCGCGGCCCCGACCGATTACGCCGTGAAATGGGTTCACTTACCCGCCGGCCGACTCCCAACAGGGCGTTCGCTGTCTCTCTCGCACGCATGGGTCGTCCCGTAGGAGTGCGAGAGAGACAGAGCGACGCCGCTCAGCCTGCGAGTCGTCCACCTGTTCGGTGCTCGCCGGCCCGCCTCCCCCGTGTGGGCGCGAGAGAGACACGCCGACCAAAACCTCTCTCAGTTCGCAACAGCACCGAGTTTCGTCGTCAACTACTCCGGAAGAAAATGAGTCAATTTACGACTAATTTTCCGGATGACAGTTTCAAGCCAAAGTCACCTCACCTTTGACACAATTCAAAACACAATTTCGATTCATTTGTAGGTTCGTGAATTTACAGCAGCAAGCGAAATATCGAAGAGAATGGAAGAACGGACTCACATACACAGAGAGAGTCACAGACAGACAGACCGCTGGTGTTTTCGGCGTGATTCGTCACTCTACTCCGGAATGCCTCGGAGAGGCGTTGGTGGGCATCCGCTTCGTTTCAGACAGCACCGTCAGCCAGAGGAACTCTGCGCGCGCCGCGTGTGCGTGTGTGTGTGTGTGGCTGCGTCTGTGTGTCCGCGAGAGGGCGATGCCTTGCCCGATAGTCGTGTCCAGCAAACGTGTCTAAAGCGCGTCTGTCTCCGTCGGCCGCGTGCAGTCACAACGCCAGCGGAGAGAGAGAGAGAGAGAGAGAGAGAGAGAGAGAGAGAGAGAGAGAGAGAGAGAGAGAGAGAGAGAGAAAGAGAGAGAGAGAGAGAGAGAGAGAGAGAATGAGAGAGAGAGAGAGAGAGAGAGAGAGAGAGAGAGAGAGAGAGAGAATGAGAGAGAGAGAGAGAGAGAGAGAGAGAGAGAGAGAGAGAGAGAGAGAGAGAGAGAGAGAGAGAGAGAGAGAGAGAGAGAGAGAGAGAGAGAGAGAGAGAGAGAGATAGGGCGACGAAAACACCGCCGAATCGTTCTGGTGCGCGAACGCCCTCCACAGCCAACAGACACCCAAGCCAGGCACCACCACCTCTACGCGGCGCTCTTTCGGTCAAATCTCTCCGCCGCGGCCACCTTCGCCGGCTCGACACCCAGCGGACTCCGGTGGCGGTCGTCCCGGACACTGCTCCGTCGCCGCGTCTCTAGCGGGGCGTGCCGCGACCAAGGCCGCGAGAGAGACAGGCAGTGGGCCAGAAGACCAGCGCAGGCGGCCAGACGCGTTCTGAGCTCCAGGGTCCCGAAATGGGACTCGAACCGAACGTGTGACCCCACCAATGGCTCCCTCGTTCGGAGAGCAATCCATTGGTGGGGTCACACGTTCGGCTCGAGTCCCATTTAGCGACTCTGGAGCTCAAAACGCGTCCGGGATTTTGACCGCCTCCCACTGTGCGCCTCCGCGCGGTGAAAACCCTGGGCCTGGAGCGGCCTGGAGCGGATGACGCAGGTGTCCACCAGTTCCACGCCCGGAGCACACGGAGAGAGGGGGCAGCCCGTTGCGCTATGGCGAGGGTGAGCGGGGGAGAGAGAGAGAGAGAGAGAGAAGGGGTTGCAACTTGATACCCGACGCTCCTCGTCAGGCCACGCACCTTTTGTCCGTAAAACGTTTCAGAATAAACGAGTGAAATCCACGACCCGACGGAACACTGCGACGTATGTCTGCGCGGCGGTGCGCGGGGGCAGGAGGAAGCGCGCCGAGATTTATATTCTCCGTTTTTTTTTCGACAGCCTGTTCGGGGCTTATAAATACATCGCCGGGCAGATGCAACTCGAGCCGCACCCCCATCGTCAAGTGCGCCGTACGGGGGGCGTCGCTAGCGCCAAGCCTGGAGAAAGCAGCTTCAAGCCGCCACGGGAATATGTATTTAACGTGTTGGAAATGAATGATGGTCAGCGGAACCCCAACAAAAAAAGTACCACATTTGTGCACAGGAAAGGTCCAACGAGTTGGAGTCAAACTCGGCGCACATTGTTGCTCCAAACAGGCGACTCGGGGACTAAGGCAAGGACTAAGGCGGCGCCCTACGCGGAAGGTGGCACCCTTCCCTCCCCTTTGGGACGTCAAACCTAGGTCGCGTCTCGCACATCTGTCAGCCAGCTGGAGCACCGGGGTAACCATGGCGACGGCCGGCACAGTGGGCCTGGCTCGGCCGCCCCAAGGTTAATGTGGCGATAAGCTGTACTAGAAAATACAAATCAACTCCCCCGCTCGGCCGCAAGGCTGCGGGTGACAACTCGACAAAAATGTCGACTTTGGATGTCGATATATATCTCGAACGGTGCGGGCGTAACGACGAACCTTACGTACATTGAACTAATTTTTTTAGTCCCCTGGGCATAAAGTGCTATTTTTCCGCCCACCCCACTCCACAGACCGACTCAGCCCCCCCCCCTCCCCGCAGGCTTCGCAATGACGGACTCGAAAATCAATCGCAATGTGAATAAGGCGGTAATCTTGATGCCAGTCGACCGAGACGGCGTCGTCACCGCGCCCCGTCCGTCCGTCCGTCAATGAGCACAAAAACGACATCGCCGCGACGAAGACACGAAGACGACAAATACGGGCAGTGCGGGCCGGGCCGTCCTGGCGCGGCATAGCACGGTGCCAACGCCACACACCTCCAGGCCAGGCTAGCGAGGATCAAGCAGGTGGACGCACCAATCCCAACATCTCGACTGGTTTTAGCGCACAGGCATTAAGACAACCGACTGCAAAAAAAATAAAATCGCCGCAACGCTCCCCGTGATAGTTTATTGCCAACACGAGAAGGGGTGTGGGTGCGAGAACGCGTTGTTGAATCGCACTACACGCCACGCGTAATGTTTCCCAAGCGTGCGCAAGAAATGACCCACTGCTGGGCGAGACTTATGAAGATGCAGTGGGGGCGATGGAGGGAGACATGCTGAGAGGGGGGGGGGAGGGGAGGGGGGATAGTTGGCCCACCTCAGCCACCACGCCTTGCCACGCCTGGCTTTGTCGTGGCCCCACTGAGTACGGACACCCGGGGCCCTGTTACACTATACCGCCGACTCACTGCAAAGGGTCCCGGGTTCAAACACCCGGACGGCAGGCGCTTTTCCGGGCGCGGCGTGTGTGCGAAAGAGTACGGCCTGAAGGTGGGTGGGAAGGCAGAGGCGGACGAAAAGAGAGGCTTTGCCTTTTGGATCGCTGCACTCTCGGCGAAACCGCTAGGCTGGCGCTCATTGCACCAGCGCCCCCCACCACGCCCCGCCACGCCCCGCCACGCCCCGCCACGCCCCGCGATGCCACGGGTGACTCTAGCAGGGCAGGCGCGGCGGCGGCACAGCTGACTGATTCCGAGAGTAGCTCGCTCTGTCTCTCTCGCACGCGGCGCCCATGAGAGCGGGACAGACAGCGAGAACGACTCAGTCCGTCCGCAGGCGGCGACGCTTGCGAACCCTTGCCTCCCCCGCCGCCGCCTCACCAGACAGGCAGGCGGCCAGGCCGGGCTGGCGGCCTCTACGCCGGCCGGCCGAGCTGGCAGCCTAGCTGGTATGGCTGGGCCCTGCAGGAAGCCGTACTGTAGCGCCTGGTGCCCCGCCCCGCCCCGCCCCGCCCCAGCGTGGAGGCAAGGTTGCAAAGTGTAAGTATAAAAGGGTGAAGAGGCGCGGTTAAACTGCAGCGCTGGACGCCCCGACACTGGAGAGAGAGAGAGAGAGAGAGAGAGAGAGAGAGAGAGAGAGAGAGAGAGAGAGAGAGAGAGAGAGAGAGAGAGAGAGAGAGAGAGAGAGAAATAATCTGCGTTCCCACAGCGAAATAAAATAAAAATCGCACTCAAATTGTCAACCAAAATACCTTAAATCAAAGCAACTTGGACGTTGACTGCCTGGCAGTGTAGGGCCGAAGTGAAGTGACACACACAATCTCGCTGCTCGGGAGGCGTCTTCCCGGAGAGGGGTTGTGACTCACGCAGAGATTATTGTGTTGGGCACTACGGGCACTACGGCGCTCTGGGCCGCGGGGAGGGAAAATATGACACAGTCACTTTAGTCCAGTGCGGCCGGCGGTGGAGTCTAAGATGCCGGCCAGAGGGGGGGGGGACTCAGGGGACTCAGACAAACGCAACGCAGGGAATGCGAGCGGCTGTGCGCGTGTGGCACGCGTGTCTCATGGTGTGATTGTGTGTGTGTGTGTGTGTGTAAGTGTGTGTGTAAGTGTTGTGAGGAAGATGAGGCCAGTGCAGCAACAGAGTGCGCAAGCGCCCCTCCTTCAAACGTTGAGAGCGCGGTGAGCCTAGGGCGCGCGGCACGCACACACACACACACACACGCACACACACGCACCACAGTGGGCCGCCCAAGAACAATCTCCTCCTCCTCCTCCTCCTCCTGGAGTGAACAAAAACATGACAACACCGAGAGCTGCCGGTGGGTCGCGCGGTCGCGCTCCGGAACCCAGTGCCCTCAGCGGGCGCAGCGCAGCGCGCAGCTAGCGCGGCAGACTCTCTCTCTCTCTCTCTCTCTCCCACACGGGTGAGTGCGAGCGGCTCTCGGAATCAGTCCGAGTGCGACGAGGAGGTCTGGAGGCGACGGCGCGCGGCCGGCGCGTCAGCGCGACCCAGACGCCACCCGAAAGGGCTGGCAGGCAGCGGCTGGCGGCGGCAGGCAGCGGCTGGACCGCGTCCGCCGTCCGCCGCCGTCTCTCTCTGCCTCGCACGGCAGCGCGCAGCGCGCAGCCCGGCGGACGGGGACAGGCGGACAGACGGACAGACCGGCGCGCACGCCGCTCCTCGGCCGCCGCTCGGGTGCCTTCGGGTCGAGCCGAGCGTCGCCGAGCGCTGGCGGCTGGCGGCCGGCAAGCCACTGAGCACGGCACGCTCCGCGCTCCGCTCCAAACACCGTCCCGACAAACTTCTTTCTCCGTGGCCGTCCAGCCCCGGACCGCCGCCGGACCCGACGCGGCCGCACACCGACTGTAGGAGCGAGGCCGCGTCGCGAAACCGGCAGGTGCGACGCCCTATCTGCATTCCCACGGGGACCGTCCGTAAAGCCGCGAATTTAGGGGGAAGAAAAACAAAACAAGTCAACACACCGAAAGCGGCGAAAAGCGTGTGCCACCCACGAGGGGGCGAGCCTTAAACTGCATCATTGTTTTCACGCCCATGCGATGGATGGGCGCAAAGTGGTGGGATCGGGCGTCTAGTGGCGGACACTCGAATCAAAACGTGCGTGTCGACGGGGCTCGGCCTTGGCGGGGTCTATCTGGGCCGCGAGTAAGGCCCCAAGCGACCGCAAGCAACCCCAAACCTCAATGGCCACAGACAGGAATAACCAAACAAATAGGGGCAGTGCCTGGTTGGCAAGGTATAGACGATCCTAAGGTAAATAATCGACCAGAAACGTTCCGCACTCTGCTTAGCTCTGCCAGCGGAGGGCAGCGTGGGCCGCGCCACTGTGCGCTGCTGGCCGGTCCAGCCTCCGTGATGCGGATGCAGCACTTGGCGGTGGGAGTCATGTTGTTGGTGCAGTGCTGTGGCCCGCGCGCCAGCAGACTCGCGCTGAGACGTCTCTCTCTCTCTCTCTCTCTCTGTCTCTGTCTCTCTCTCTCTCTCTCTCTCTCTCTCTCTCTCTCTCTCTCTCTCTCTCATGGTGGATCCCGTGTGGGTGCTGCCGTCGCACTCCCAGGGCGATAGCGGCTTCCCGTGCAGCCGCGCAACGTAGTGCCACCACACGGTGACGTCGAACTGTGTCCATACGAGCTGTGAGCCTAAAATGACACGAGGTGGAAATCAAATTGTCAAATGAGGTAATATTCAGCCTCAATACCGAAAAAGAAACCAGCTCGTCAGGCGCAATATGTTGCATGGGGCGTGGTGGTGTGCGCTCGGTGCACAACTTGGGGCCTCCAAGGGCCTGTGGGTCCTGTGCACCAGGGACACGGCTAAAAATACAGCGCCACCCTCGCCAGAGAGAGAGAGAGAGAGAGAGAGAGAGAGAGAGAGAGAGAGAGAGAGAGAGAGAGAGAGAGAGAGAGAGAGAGAGAGAGAGAGAGAGAGAGAGAGAGAGCCTTCTCCAGAACATGGAACCCCCATCAGGGCGCCGCACATATTAATAAACAGACACAAAAGATTTACTTCCCGAGAACAGAGATAAGCGAGGACCCAACGGAGAAAAACCAAGTGCCCTCATGGAGAGCAGAAGGTTTTGATGACAGAGACGAACTCTTTGAAAAAATTCATGAGCGTCGACGAAGGCTTTGTTTGCTCCGACCAAGGCTACTGTCACAACCCAAACACAGGATTGTGGACCATTCCACCTCCAGCGTAAGTCGCTCTGGACGCTGTCAAAATGTCATCGCTGCTCCGCGTAAAGGAATTTGTTGGGTTTGACACTGTGGCCCCGATTGTAAGATTTGTTTCCAGACAAGAGCAACACGTGGGGCCGCGTTGTTTGTTTGTTTGTCGGTCTCACGCTCCGACGCGGACAAGCGAGCAACTCGCTAGAACCGGCGCGTCACTTGCCCGCTTCTAGGGCCTCTCTCTCTCTCTCTCTCTCTCTCTCTCTCTCTCTCTCTCTCTCTCTCTCTCTCTCTCTCTCTCTCTCTCTCTCTCTCTCTCTCTCTCTCTGCCGTGCCTCCAGGCCGACCTACTTCGGAGATGCTTGTCTGTCTATGATCTCCAGACAGTCGGCGTTCTGTTCGGCACAGAGGTCAGGCCGCACACAAAACACCAAAGCCCCGTCCAAGGGAAGCGCGCGACGTGCGTAGGGTGGGTGGCGTGAGTGTCCTTCGGAACCCGAAGGGCTTCGGCCGGGTTCGTGCCCTCCAGACCAAATCCCGAACAGGCCCGCCCGCGCCGGCCGCCCCAGGTGTCCTGCCTTGAATGAAGGCGACTCGCTCTATGATGCAGAGAGGACCTTAAAAAAAATCATCGCCCGTTATGTAAGCGTGTGGACGGACAAACTGGTCTCAAATTTGCGGCTCGGCTTGAGATAATGGCGATGAACTGACTTGTTCGAACTGGACCAAAATGACGTTCACGACGTTTCAGACCATTGGCTCGAGATAGACCCGACGCCATGGAATGCGATCCCGAAACAAAATGCGTGTGGTGCCTTACTGCCGGCCCCGCGGCCAGCGGCCTACCTGCCCGGATGTCGTTTCGCCTCGCGTGCGACGGAGACGGAGCTCTTTGTCTTGACCTGCCGGCAGATTCCGGACAGGTCGCTGTCTGCGGGACGGCCCACGAGTGCGAGAAGGACAGAGCGCCGCGGCGGGCTGGCACGGCGCAGCGGGCCGGCTACCTGTCGCTCGCCTTTATTCAAACGCACGTTGCTTTAGCGACGCTCCCTGCCGAAACAGAGAGTGAGGGAGGAGGCATTCCTGGAGAACCGATTGATTGTGGAAACTGGAGATGCTGGGTCGAGTCCCGATGGAAGCACATGCCCACCGGGTCATTGACTTGAGGTCCGAGGAGGCATTTTGAACCAAGTGGAAATTATTTTCACACCAGATTCCTCGGTAGTGCCTTCCCCACATGTTGTTTCGGTCCCCACCACCGGGGCAGAGAATGCCACCCGCAAGTATGCACTGCCAGACACAACCAGACCGCCAGAATGCCGACTGCTGCCGTGCGCAGCACACTGTCAGGACCAGCCAGAGGGCACTGCAATGCAGGCGTTTCATTCGCTTTCAAACAAACCAAGTGCGAGCTATTTTCTCCCCGCTGGCCAAGAGCGCTCGAGGATCTCGAGATTATATTCGCCGTTCAAGAGGATGCACGCCGCACGCACGCACACGCGCGCGCGCGCACACACACACACACACACACACACACACACACACACACACACACACACACACACACACACACACACACGCCGGGCGACGCGCGCTGGCCCATTAGACACAGCGCCTCCCATAAACACATTGGCCCGAGAGGACGGCGAGGGGAGGGGAGACGCAACAGACAGACAGAGGGGGCAAACGCCGCTGCTGCCTGCCGAGCCGAAGGCCTGTCTGGCTATCCGAGCTTAGGTCGAGCTCAGCCGAAGCTGATCCGAGCGCGACCCGAAGCCGAGCCGAAGCCGAGCCGAGCGCGACCCGCGCAGGCGAGTTTTCGTTTTGAGTCGGGAGCTCATGAGTGGAGGAGCTGCGAGCCGCACTTGCTTCGTGCACACATGTTCCACACTAAAAACTCAATCCACTAGAGGGAACGAGCTTTTAAATCCGACTAAAAATCTTGGCGGCCAGTGATTATCCACGCTTGGTGCCTGGAGGCTGCGGTTGAAATTGGGTTCGGGGTCAAAGGAAGGCGATTAGGCCTAATGAATTATCGCTTCATCGTTGAATGAAGACGGGCTTCATGAAAGTCGGATTGTTCATTGTCAAACAGGCATGGCCGTCGAGGCAAGACGAAGAGGCAGATGGACTGTACACGGGAAGTGCGATAAACACCCCGGCCAGATTGCCTGCAGACCACCTCCACTCAAAATTTGACTCGGGGTTTTCTTCGTGGGCACTTCGTTTATCACACAGTTACTGATTGAATTAGGACAGATGAATCAAGAAAAAAAAACCTAATCGTCTTTGTATCGCGGGTCAATTAGCTCCAGCCGGGCCTTCCCACTGTGACGTCCTATGGCCGAGGGAAGCCCCCCCCCCCCCAAAAAAATAAATAAATAAATAAATAAATAAATAAATAAATAAATAAATAAATAAATAAATAAAATCAGTACTGTAGGGGTGGTATGAAAGGCACTGTAAGTCAGTCAAAATAGTCCAGTGGAACCGCCGCGAGCCCTTCGATCTGCCCGTCAACGCCGCGCGAGTACACTCCAGCCACGCCCCTGTGCTTATCAGCGTGACCATCCACCGCGCGTGCAGCAGCAACAACAACAACAAGGCGCCTTGGGCGACGCCGCGGCGACATTCGTAGCAGCAACAACAACAACAAAATAAGGCAAAGGTCGTTGTGCCATGCAGATGCACTCGTTGGCCCCCGTGGGAGTGAGAGAGACAGCCGGTCGGGGTGGCCGGCGATCGATGGTGCCTCCGGCGGCCGACAGATGGCGCGGCAGCGGCACCCCACCGCAACCACCTAAACACAGCTCCAAAATCCACACGGCCGGTGCCGGGATTCGAACCCGCGACCCTCGCCTCGACAGTGCGTCCACACTGTGAAAACTCGGCGGGCGCGAGGTCGTTGACCTGCGCGCCGCTCCAGAGAGGATGCACAGGTGCCCCGGCCGCGGGTTTGTTTATAACTGTCTCTCTCGCACTCACGGGGCTCTCCTTGCGGGTGCGAGAGACAAACCGATCTCGCCCGGCTGGCGCTAGTCTGGCGCTAGGCTGGCGCGCTGTAGTCTGACGCCAGCGGAGCGGCGGGGCGACAGAGGCGCACAGCAGTGCGAAAATCGCAGATACTACACTCTATTAATAAACCGATTGGCAAAGCGCAAGACGGGCGCCCAGTGGGGTGGGCCGGCCCTGCTGGGCTGGGGGGCTAGGCCCGTTGGACCGGGGGCCAACCGCACCACCGGCGCCTCCCTGCCGCCCCACCGGTCGCCTGACCGCCCCGCCGTCAACCGCCAGGCCGGCAGGCTGTCAACACTGTCAACGCGCTGGCCTCCGAGACCAAGTCCGAGACTGCCAACGTCGCCAACTCCAGTACGCCTGGTAAACTCCATCTCCAAGACTGTCGATGTGCTGGTTGCTTCACCCGTGCTTGATACTTGATACTGTCAATGTGCTTAACGGGGGACTGTAGATGTGCTTAATAATACAGCGGGACTGTCGATGTGCTGGGTCCAAGTAGACTCTCAATGCGCTTGGAGCAGCTAGACTGTCAATAAGCTCGATGCCCGAGGTGCCCCGAGCTGCTCCGAGGTGCCCCACGCCGCACCGAGCAGGCGGAGATATGGCCCGTCTGACTCCTGCTTGATAAAGAGTGTATTTTTGAGGCACGCAGCAACGCACTGCACGCTGCACGGCCTTCTGTCTCTCTCGCACTGCGGCAGGGGGGGCAGCCCCAGTCTGCTGACGGCCTCTCCGGGAACTTGGACGCTTTGAGTCATCCTCCTCTCGCGAGGCGCGGGCCTGAGCCAGTCGCGTGCTGCATGACGCATCTCTGGTGTCGTCCTGGCCACTGATTGTCACTGCCTCTCTCGCGCCCTCGCGGGGGAGGGAGGCCCCACGAGGGCTCGGCAGTGCGCGGACAGGGCGCCGCTCCTGACAGGTGCGAGTGCGTCTTCTTCCCGGCAGCAACAGATGGCAGCTCCGCTTCAGGGCTTCGGCGTCCAAAGACTGAAAGCGCCGCGGCGCCGCGGGGAAGGCCTGTCTGTCCCACTGGGGCGGCGCCGCGTCAAAGGGGGAGGGAGAGAGAGAGAGAGAGAGAGAGAGAGAGAGAGAGAGAGAGAGAGAGAGAGAGAGAGAGAGAGAGAGAGAGAGAGAGAGAGAGAGAGAGAGAGAGAGATGCAGGCGGTACAACCCCTGCCTTAACGCCTTAAGCAAGTCTCCCAGCGTATACCCGCCCCCTGTCAAGATGGCCCGGTGCATCTAAGGTGACGTCACTCACCCCGTGCTGCTGCGGCGTGGGCTGGGGGCCGTCGGCCTGCTTCTTGTCGCTCTTCTTGGCGGCGCGCTTGGCCTTGCTCTCCAGGTAGCGCTGCCGCAGCACCAGCGTCTCCTGGATGTTCTGCTCCACCAGGCCGTCGAAGCTCTGGTTGAACCTAGGGATGCAGTCCACCTGGTGCTTGCGGTAGCCGTCGAAGCGCCGGCGCAATCGCTCCACGGCCATCTGCTTCTTGGCGGGCAGCGCCTCCGCCCCCATCTGCTGGGGGGAGGCGGTGGGGGCGGGGGCGGGCGCGAGCGCCAGGGGGGCCGCCCCCCCGGGCTCGACCCCAGGTGCTCCTGGGTGAGGGTAGTATGCCAGTGCGGATTCTGTCGTCAGTACCCGGGGTAGACGTGCCGCGGCATCCCGTCAAGCCGGCACAGCCTTCCTGGACCGGGTCGCGCCGGCCGCCTACCTCCACGGCTTCATCGCGGACACCGCTCACTGCACCGGGCCGGCCTAGGGCCCGGCCTGGGGCCAGGCCCTTGACGCATCCTGGCCGCACATAACCTCACTCCGGCTGTAAACACTGCCGCTCACACACGCACTCCGACACACACACTCACGCACGCGCGTGCACTGGGGCCGTGCCGCTGCTGGACACACACACACACGCACTGCACTCGCGGCGCGGGTGGCTGACTTTGCTGCCCCTCAAGGAGGGAACACGACGCCGAATCACAACGGTCCTCGCGGCGCTGCTTCGCTTGCTTCGCTTGTCCCGACCGGCTCACCCGCTCCCCTCCGTATCCCGACCACTTGTGAAACGTTGGCCCGAGCCGAGCCGAGCCGCCAGCCAGCCGCCCGTCGGCCGGGCAGGCAGGCGGGCCGGCAGACCGAGCTGGCAGGCAAGCACAGCCGCACCGCGCCGAGCCCAGCCAGCCAGCACCCCCTCCCCTTGCTCTGCCTCCCCCTGCCGCGCACCGCGCGCGCCGCAGCCACCCCGGGCGAGGCTGGCAGCCAGCGCACGGTACGGGCTGGCTGTGGCGTAGCCTGGCGTAGCCCGTAGCCTGGCCTGGCGTAGCCACGGCACGGCATGGCGTGGCGCGCGGCCGCCGGGCGGTACGGCATAGTGCAGCCGCTGCGTTGTTGCCTTGTGGCCGATGCCTGGGCTCAACTTTGCACTCCGTGTTGTCCTCCGCAGACTCATTCCGAGACTCGGCGCTGGCTCTCTCGCGTTTACACGCCCCATGAGTGCGAGAGAGAGGACTCTCGAAATGAGTCTGCAGGGCGGCGGTCGCGGCGGTCGCGGCGGTCGCGGCGGGAGGGGACCAGTGGACCGGAGGGGCGGTTCAGTCAGTCAACACGCCTCCTCGCCTGGCTTATTCTCCGAGACGGCACAGCGGTGGGCACAGCGAGTTGTTTCAGCCCATCGCGCCGTGTTGATTGATGAAGCGCTGCGTTTTGACCGGGAATTGAACCCGCGGCACCTGCTGGCTCGTGATTGGAAATCGATCACCTAGCCGCCTGAGCTAAGCGGTGCTTAATATCAAGGCGACAGGACCCGAGAGCGCGTTCCAGAGTTCCAGGGGGCGAACGACGCGCCCCACCCGGCCGCCACCGCGGCGGAGCACTGGTATTTGAACTCGGCTCACAGTGGAAACATAAAGTCACGGACAAAGGCAAGGTCGGCGGGGATTCGAACCCGCGCCTCCCAGCGCTGATTATGGTGATGATGGAGGCGGTGTCCCTGCAGCGCCTTGCAGTGGCGGAGCGAAGCGCCTATTCGCACAATCAGATTACTCAGGCGCCGCGCCCCGCCGCCTCGAGGGCGCCCCGCACAGTGGGCCAGAAGACCGTTGAGGCGGACGAGATTCGGGACGCGTTTTGAGCTCCAGAGTCGCTGAATGGGACTCGGATCGAACGTGTGACCCCACCAATGGACTCTTGCTAACAACAACAACAACAACAAGCATTTTGTCTCTCCAAGACGCCTCCTTGCCACAGCACCCGATTATCCTGCACATTCGGATCGAAACGTTCTGCCCCTCCGATGCATTTCCAAGTGGCCAGGGGGAATTTCCCGACTTGGAGCCAAACCGCGCGCCCTACGGGACTCGGATGAGAAATCGCGCCGTCGCCGGGGATTCCTGTGAGTGCGAGAGAGACGGCGCGCTGGGTCCGCCGCGGCGGCGGTGGAGGAAGGAAGCGCGATGCCGTCGAACAAGAAGGAGACTCCGGGTGACTGCGGGTAACTCGCCCCGCGGCGCTGTGCAGTTACGGGCCGCGGGCCGCGTCCCCCACCAGGCGGGACCGTCTCTCTCGCACTCAGGGGGCGCGGCGCGGCGCGGCGCGCCCCCTGAGTGCGAGAGAGACAGACAGGCCGAGCGAGGCGGAGGACCTCGCCCACACAACACCCGTTAGGGTACCCTGTCCGGCCGCGCCGACGCCGCGCCGAAGGCAGGCCGAAGGCAAACGCCGTCCTCAAGGCTAATCCGGGCGACATTGCCTACCTAGGACTAACGGGGACCCGGCGCGCCGCGCTGCAAACCGTCGCCAAGTAGGCAATCTGCGAGCTGCGCTCATTTGTCTGCGCTTTTTCTTCTGGAGTGCATTGCGCCCAATTCTGGAGTTGTTCACCCCTTTCCCGTTCGCGGCGTCACACCGCACTGCCAACACGCGAGCGTACTCCCGAAAAAACAATCCCCGGCAGCATGCATCAGCTGGATGGATGCACGACAAATACAAACAGCTTCAGCTGAGTCAGCTGGAAATTAGTTGAGGACTGTACCGGTACGTACGCCAAACGAAAATTGGGTGTACAGCTTGGGGGGGGGGGAGCTGGTGAAATCGGGGGTTCTCGCCCGACGAGGCGGCCAGATTTCTGCTTTTTTAGTGTCGAATCGAAGCAATGCGGAGTTGTCCGTGCCGCCCAGCGCGATGATGGATCTAGTGCGAGCGGCAGACGGATTCCTCCAGGCGTCGTCGCTCCTTCTCAGGACAGAGAGAGACAGAGCGACCGAAGCACTGTTCGGATTCGGAATCAGTCCAAACCAGTCGGCGGTCGGGCCTCGAATACACTCACCGACCGAGGACCCTTTTTCACCCGCCCACAAAAGTGTGTGTAGTAGGCTCAGTTGCTGCTTGTGTCCTCGGCGGCCAGCGGACTCATTCCAAGGCCGATTTTGTCGCTCTGTCTCTCTCGCTCTCAGGGGGCGGGCCGTGTCGGTGCGAGAAAGACAGAGCGACGCGAAAATGACTCTCGGAATCAGTCTGCAGGCGGCCCGGCCCCTCTCACATGCGAAGACGTCGCGCGGCCGCTCAGCGGTGGCGTCATTGGGGTTATCTCTCTCTCTCTCTCTCTCTCTCTCTCTCTCTGCCGTGGCACACAGCGGCTCCCCGGTGACGCGAGCCGCTACGCGTCCAAACAAACCGAGAGGCGGCGCTGGCGGCGCGGGCCAGTTCCAGAATCAGAGAGACTGGAGCCTCTTCAGCGAGCCACCCTGTATCGCACCTACACGGGGCGCCCCATGAGTGCGACAGGGATAGAGCGACGCGCCGACTCTGGCTGCCTCGCGGGTTCATCTTACGCCCGCCGTGCGCTACCGTGCACGCACGCATCGGCCGGGACTGCCGACTCAGCAAGCGTCTGCATCTCGGCCGTGGGGGTGCGAGAGAGACAAGGTAAGTGCACCCCTCGCGGGGCCTCGCGGAGGCTCGCCCAGGCCACCATTTGGGGCACATAATTGCAAGTAGTCAGTAGGCTGCAGCCAGCCTCTCGGCCGGCCGGCCCACGCCCCCTCCCCCCTCCATGCCCGCCATGCCGGGCCCAGACTGCACCTGCGAGCGGCTGGCTGGGCTGGGGGTCTTTCCGGTGCACCCGTCCCTCGCACAGCGGGCCAGAGCCGGGCACAGGTCTCCGTCGCAGCCACGGGGCGGGCCGGCGGGCCGGCGGGCCCCAGTGCCGCGACCGTGCGAGGGAGACAGCGACCAGACCACCGCTTAGCTCGCCGCGAGCCAAAGACAACAACGCCATCTCGCGCCGGACGGCGTTTATCGGGTGCGGACTCTTTCAAACCGCGCCCTGGATTAACCGCACCTTGAGGAAGTCCCCGGCTGCGTGCTTCCGCAGTCAATGACAGAGCTGCTCGGGTACGCTACAGTCGCAGCAACCTAAGCACAGGCTGTGGTCAGCTTTCGACGGGGTGTCCATGGAGACCGAGCTTGATTGCGTCAAGCTGTGCAGCATTTTTTCAACGCGACTCGGGCAGGGACCCAGGGGCATAGTCGCGTGGGTCGCGCGTCCGAAGACCCGCCGACCAGCCGACAGCTCCCCCCTCCCCCCCCCCTGGTGTGCCCCCCACCACCCTCCAGCGGCAGAGCGGCAGAGCGGCCTCTCTAGTACCGCTAGCAGCGCTCCCTCTGCGTAGCGGTGGATTCCCGAACTGCATCACCTCCACCAACTCAAGCAGGCGAAGCTGGGCGAAGCAGGCAGACCGACGCAAAACGGCTAGGCGGATCAGTGGTCCCATTCCGAACAGTGCTCGTCGCTCTGTCGAGTGCGAGAGAGACAGCGAGAAGAGGGCGCTGCTTGGAGTCGGTCTGCAGGCTGATCTTGGTCACGCAGTTCGCCATTTATTTTTGGGTCGGACTGTGTTTACAAACTCGGCGCGCTTCGCGGGGCGACATGAAAGAATAATCTCTCTCTCTCTCTCTCTCTCTCTCTCTCTCTCTCTCTCTCTCTCTCTCTCTCTCTCTCTCTCTCTCTCTCTCTCTCTCTCTCTCTCTCTCTCTCTCTCTCTCTCTCTCTCTCCCTCTCTCTCCGCGGGGCGCGGCCACTTGTCCCGCGACCGGAAGCGCGGCCTGTCTCTCTCGCACTGCGAGGCGTGCCGGACAGAGCGGCCGGTGTCTCGCGCGCGATTCCGATAGAGGCAAACATTGTAATCGGTGACGGAGTCGGCGTGCCGCTGGGGGACGTCCGTATACGCTGGGCGCGACCAGGCGCGTGGAAAAAGTGGGGGGGGGGGAGTCTTTGACCTCAGAAGAAACCCATGTGACGATTTCAGGGGGGCTGAAAGGTAGGCAACACCCGTAAAACAAAGAAAGCAGCCTCAATAAAACATGTTTAAATACTTAGTCATTTTTGGCAAATTATCTATCTGGAATAAAAGGAAGCGCTCGACGAATTCGATGGTTTCCAGAAAATCAAAAGCTTATTTGCTAACAAGCCGCAAACACGTCCCGCTTCTCACCATCTTTGAAAATTTCGCGCCATTTCTAGTGGTGGGGGAGGGCCCTGTTCCGGGCAGGTTAGCCAACGCAGACATCGCCAGAGAAGTCTTGCAGCAGGGACATTCCGAGCGAAATCGCATGATTTCACAGCCGAAAGCTCTCTGCCGTTATCCTTCTTCAAAATTCCCTCGTCTGGACCCACGCAGAGAGCCACTTTGTCTGTTTTCAAACGATATATCTCCTCGCGGTCCTGGGATGTCTCCCGCGCGCTGTGGTGGCTATCCTCCAGCAGCTTCTGCAACCAGCCGGACTTTGTCTGCATGCAGCTTGCACCATGTCTGCGTCTCTGCGAATTTTCGCCGTTTCTCGGCTTGCGCAGAAGTTTACGAGGCCGGCAAGCCGTCTCCTTGTTCCGCACGGTCCGAAGTATCTCTCTGTCTCGAGGAACACTGGGATCCGTGAGTATTTTGAGCTGTCTTAGAGGCCGAGTGAGTCGCAACGGGAAACATAACCTATCGTTTTTTATTTTCTATGAAACCTTTTTGTCGCTGTGAAGTGACTTGCCTTGTATTGGCGATTCGTTGTCAACGTTAGTCCTTCTTTCTTCGTACTCCCATGTTTCGCACCTAACTTTCAACTGAAATTCAACAACTGTTTAAGAATTCAAGCCTCACACAATTGTTATCACTTTCATTTATTCATTTATTCGTGGTTTGGAACAGACAGTTTTGAATGTGCAGTATTCCATCTGGTTTTTTATTTAAATTTTATTCAGATTAAAAATTTTATGTACTTTGTTTCTGTCAACATTTCAGTTTGGCGTCAGCCGTATCGTTCTTTGAGTGCTCAAGCAAATGAAGACAAAGTCGGCAGCAATGGTACGAATTTGTGCTACTGTTAGATTTTTTTTCATTCATATCAAGTATCCTAAAGTAACAAATTTTCATTTGACTTCAGGTGGAGAGAAGTTGGAGTTCCAAGCTGAAACACGTATGCTGTTGGACATTGTTGCCAAATCCCTGTATTCTGAAAAAGAGGTATAACTTTTAATGCAGCTTTAGTTTCTCGCTCAGACAGTTCCTCTGAGATGTAAACATTTATTCTGGTTCTAGGTGTTCATTCGAGAATTAATTTCGAATGCAAGTGATGCCCTGGAGAAGCTGCGCCATTCTCTGCTGTCTGAAGGCAAGGATGGAGGTGCCCTTGAAATCCGTGTCACTACTGACAAGCAGAACCGTGTCCTTACTATTCAGGTAAGGCAAATTGAGCATTATGAGCCTGATTTAATTATTCCATAAACTGGATAAACTCATATAAATTTTGACTGTAAGATCAAATGAAAGCAAACCTGCAGTTTTTTAAAAATAATTTTTTATGATACTAGCAGAACATAAATTTTGAAAAATATCTTGGTGGATGTATTAAATATTAGTAAAACAAAGATTTTTAAAAAGATGTATGAATTTAGTGTTGATGGAACTGGGATGCTTGGAAATGCAATGCCAGAGAGGAACTGAGATTTTTAGTAAAGGCCCAGGTGAGTGGGTCTGAGCGGCTATAGGTAGGGACCCTAGCAATAGGCCACAGCTGCCCACACCACGCCGCGCCAACTCACCCCACCCCACCCCACCCCACCCCACCCCACCCCACCCCACCCCACCCCACCCCACCCCACCCCCTCGGGGAAGGACCGCTCCCTCCCCGAGTGTCCTTTCCAATTTAGTTCCGTCTAAACGCCCCCGAATCGGGTCCTCTTTTCGCGAAACGCAATTATGCCCTGGTGGCGCCAAATAAAAAAAATTGAAAAGGTGGCGCGAGGCCGGGATTCGAACCCCGACCCCTTGGTGTCCATTGCCGCGGCTTATCTGCAGCCCGCCACTGTTATCCGGCCTGCCGGTGCGCTGGCAGTGGCGCTGGAGTTGGCTCCGGGCAGCAGGCTGAGCCCCGCGTTAAGTCACGGGGTTTATCACGGGGCTGCTGGCTACGCTCTACGCTCCACGCCGCGACGCTCCGCGGAGGCTAGGCGTGGCGTGGCGCGGCGTGGCGCGGCGGCCAGGCGGAGCGTCGCTGTGCGCGGTGCGGCGCACCACGGAATCGATAGTGGAATGACCCCCTTGCTCCGCCTGCTCCCTGCTACGCCCTGCTACGCCCGGACCGCCCCTGGTGCTCCGCGCACGCCCCCGGCCCTGGGCCCCGCGCCCTCCCGGACCCTCATGGACTCTGGCGGACCGTGACGCACTCTGCAGGACCCCACCCCACCCCACCCCGATCCAGGAAGGGGGACCATTGCCCCCCTTGACCCCCAGATAGTCGCCTGAAGTGCAGGCAAAAAGCCACGCGTGGCCCCTGTAAGTAGGCACGAAGTGCTGCTGCTCCCCCCCCTTTTTCTTGCCGGCTCTGGATCCGCCCTCCCGACCCCGCGCGAGGTCATGGCGCGGGCTAAGCCTGGCTGGGCTGGGCGCCGCTGGCTTTACTCCGTGGCCCGCGTCGGTCACACCGGGACGAACCAGCCGCGCCAGCCGCGCCAGCCTTGCCCCGGGGCCGAGCGGGCCAACACCCCACTTGCCAGCCCAAACCCCGTCTAACCACCTTCCCCCTGTGCCCGCACCCCAGCACCAGCCCCTACTACATCCTCATCCCCACCCTCATCCTCAACTCCGCGACCACCGGACTCCCAACCCCCTGGATTCCCAACCCCCTGGATTCCCCCCCCACCAACTGCCAGATCTTGAAAATCACCCAAGAATTCTGTCCCCCGTTATAAACCCCCCACCCCCACCCCTTCCCATCCATTGGTGCAGCCAGCCAGGTTGAATGAACACGCCTAGCCGTTCATATCTTTGATGGCTCTAGCTGGCGGCCCGAGGGAATGACCTAGAGCAAAGGGACAGTGCGGCCGAAAGCATGGCCCACGCGGACCCCCACCCGCGGCCCCAACACCGACCAGCAGGGTACGTTGTGCAGATAATCACGGGATGCATGGTCTCTGCTCGCAGGACACCGGCATTGGCATGACACGGGAGGAGTTGGTGGCGAACCTTGGTACCATCGCCCGGTCGGGGTCGAAGGTAAGTCAATGGCACACGCGCCGAGTGCCGCCAGCGTGACGGTCTTTCTCATGTTGTCGTCGTTGCAGGCCTTCCTGGAGCAGATGAAGGAGAAGGGCACGGACGCATCTTCTATCATCGGCCAGTTCGGCGTTGGTTTCTACAGTGCTTTCATGGTTGCCGACTCGGTGGAGGTGTTCACTCGCTCCGCGACGGCTGGTACTCCAGGATACAGATGGTCATCAGATGGGTAAGACGCGTCATCGTCCTGAACGATGAAAAACAAGAAAAAGAAGTGATTTCAAACAGCAGGAAAATAGATTTGTTGATGAACACTTCTACAACGAGATTGTTTTCCTCTGCAGGTCTGGCACATATGAAATCAATGAAGCAGAAAATGTTGAGCCTGGAACAAAAATTGTGATTACTTTGAAAGCAGACTCAAGAGAGTTCAGCGATGAAGAAAAAGTGAAAGGTATGTTCAACCATGTAGGCGCAAGTGATATAAACCAATCAAATATTTTTGTTGCATCATTTCTTGCTAGTCACATATTTGTTTTCTTTTATTGACAGAAATTATTAAGAAGTACAGCAACTTTGTTGGTAGTCCAATCATATTGAATGGAGAGCGTGCTAATACAATTGAAGTGAGTTGAGTAATCCATCACTTAAGTGTGATCCTTATTTGTAAAGAATTTTTTTAAATAATTTTTTTTTTTTTTTTAGCCCCTGTGGCTTAAAGACCCCAAGGATGTCTCAGACCATCTTCACTCAGAGTTCTATAGGTTTATTGGTGGATCTATTGACTTTCCAAGGTTCTGGCTCCATTACAAGACAGATGCTCCTATCTCAATTCGCGCTCTGCTTTATTTTCCTGACAGTAAACCAGGTTTGTTTGTCATTTTGTGCTTGTCTTGATTTGTTTGTGTTCCTTAATTGAGAAATAATCATGATCAAATCAAATTCAGGTTTATTTGAAATGAGCCAAAGCACTGATGTGGGAGTTGCACTCTACACAAGAAAGGTTCTCATCAAGAGTAAAGCTGATAACATTTTACCCAAGTGGTTAAGATTTGTGAAAGGTAAATAATTTCTGTTGTGCAAGTCTGTGTAAAAGTAATACAATCCTATGTGACTGATAATTAATTGTGAATTTCAGGAGTTGTGGATTCTGAGGATATTCCTTTAAATCTTAGCAGAGAGCTGCTTCAAAATTCTGCCCTTATCAGGTAGTTTTCTGTTGAAGTAATTTTGACTTTTAAATTTCTTTCCCCATCAACCCTAAAATATTTTCTTTCAATATTTCAGAAAACTGCGCACTGTTTTAACCAACCGAATTCTACGTTTTCTTCATGATCGCTCTCAAAAGGAAGAGGCATCTTTTAATGAATTTTACAAGCACTATGGATTATTTTTAAAAGAGGGAATTGTAACTAGCCATGAACAAGTAGAAAAGGTAAGTGTATGTCACGATTAAAATTTTAGGGGATGTTTAGTGTCCTTTTAAGAATAGTATGTTCATTTCTGTTGTAGGAAGAAATTGCTAAACTTCTTAGGTTTGAATCCTCAACTAGCCAGCCAGGAGACCTTGTCAGCATTCCACAATACTGCAGCCGATTGAAGGAAGGCCAAAAGGATGTTTATTATCTTTCAGCTCCTAGGTACAAATTGTTCAATTTGGATAAAAAAAAATTTTTGTCATGATCATGACTTAAGTTTTATTGATGAATTGTTAAAATTGTTAACATTACAGTCGAGAATTGGCAGAAAGCTCACCTTACCTTGAGGCCCTTCGAAAGAGAGATGTGGAAGTTCTTTTCTGTTATGAACCCTATGATGAGTTAGTCTTAATGCAACTTAGACAATTTGACATGAAAAACATAGTTTCTGTTGAAAAGGAAATGCGTCAAAGTAAAGAGCCTGAGCAATCTCCATTTGGTACGTTTGCCTTCTTTGAATAAATGCTGCCATGTCTAAATTTTTGCGCTACGGTAACTAATTGTAATTATTATGTTTCTCATGTTAGAAGCTGGAAGTTTGTCTCAGTCTGATATGGATGACTTAATACCATGGATTAAGACGACGCTCAAGGGCAAGGTAACCAGCGTCAAAGTCACAAATCGTCTGGAGTCACATCCTTGTGTGATCACTGTCGAAGAAATGGCTGCCGCTCGACACTTCATCCGAACTCAGGCGCACGGCATGCCCCAAGACTCTCATTACTCCATTTTGCAACCTCAATTGGAGTTGAACCCAAAGTGAGTCAAGTATAGTCTGCACAGCATTAGAGTAAATTGGGGATATATCATAATGCATTCCTGCGTGTTTTATTTTTTAATTTTTTTTTTTTTTTCAGACATCCCATTATTAAGAAACTTAGCTCACTTTCAAAGGACAATCCAAAATTAGCAGAATTAGTTGCTAATCAGGTAAGCCATACCACTACAAAGTGAAACGTTAATGTGTTGCATAAATCATACAGTATTTATCCCTTTCTGGTATTGCAGCTATTTTCCAATGCTATGGTGGGAGCTGGTTTGGTTGAAGACCCACGCACCTTGTTGAGCGGTATGAACGAGCTCCTTGAACTTGCTCTGGAGAAACATTAGATCATTACTTGACTCCTAAGTGAATAGATGAGTACCTGTAAATACGTAGAAACCTACGTTTCATGCTATTTCATGTAAGACTGCTATATTAAAGATTTCATGCCTACTTCAACTGTGCTTTTTATTTTTTCATGACTGGACGACTGGACTTATGGGCAGTGGCTGAGGTATTAAGAAAGGTCGAGACATAGTAGCTAAATATCACGTTTAATCACTCACTTCATAACAATTTGCATGGTGACATTAAGATAAGAAAGTTTTGAGCTTGCTTGTTCCTTGTCAGGTACCACCTTAACTGGGTTCGAGTGCCAAGATGCTCGGAAATGAGATCACAGCCTGCTCTCTCTCATTCAAAGATCACATAAATTTACTGACTGCAGTAACTTGCCTCAATAGTACACAATACAACACACTCCAGCACACCAGTGTTTGGGTATTAAACTAATGTTGAAATGAAAATTCAATAATGCAATACTAAGGGTACTCAAGGACATCCCTAATGATATGTTGATCATAGTGGTGTAATTCTCCTAGATTCATACAATACATTCTTTCCTTAATTACCTAGTTGATATGTACATTGGCACTGAAAAATATTTCATGAATTTCTGGTTGTCTTTATCTCAACTGATATGTAGTAGATTCAGATTAAAGCTACTAAATCAAAAAGTGTTAACAACTTACACTACAAAATTGCAGCATAGAGACTTTACAAAAATTAAAACCTTAAAAATTAATGCACAATTTGTAACACTAGACCATTTCTGCTCAAAAAAAATCTATGTGCAATGAAGATCTCATAAATTAAAAAAAGACACTTGAATCTCTGCTTAAACATACTGTAGACATTAATACTAGCTAATACTAGCTTAAAAACATCAAAAATGGCACATTGGAAAAAATGCAGGACATCAAAGATCCTCTGATAACATCAACATTGACAACAATCCAAATAATATAATATCACCATTATTTGTTGCTGTGCAGATTCAGAATAGATAAACTTCAACAATTCTTTCCCCAGCCCACTTCATACTTCCACAAATGTCATGCAATTTTTTGTGCACTATGACGCAGGGAAGGAGCGCCCTGTCAGAATCTTGTGTGATCCTTCCCAGAGTCGCCTCCAAGTTGACTGTGTTGTAGTTGCTGTTGTTTAGTGGCTGATAGTCTTCGCAAATCATCTACACAGAAACAATTTTGAACAATTTGATTAGTGTCGTAAAATAAAATTATGAACATAATGTTATGCAAGTAAGACAAATTTCTGACTTACTTTTGATGAAGAGGGAAAGAATTAAACCAAAAACTAGAGCTCCAATGAACCCATAATTAGTTATTTCATTTCCATAAATCTGCACAATTTCTCCAGCACCCAGTACCAGGGCGATGCCAATACTTTCTCCTGCTGCATTGAGAAGGCCTACCGCTGTGCTCTCGGAATGAGGATAAGTCAGTTCTGCTCCAAACTCATAGCCGATGGGCACGTAACCAGTCGTGCAGAATCTGAAAAGTGTATCATTGTGATGAGAGGGGAAACGCAAATTGAGAAAAGAATGTAGAGGAAAATAATTCGAAAACTTACCCAAGAAACCCTGCAGTGACATAGACTAGAATCATATTCCCACTTGCAATACTAAATGCAAACGCCACCATACCGAGAACGGCCAGAATGTATACAACAATAGTTGTTTCCCTGTAATGACAAAAAAAAATTCCACATAAAAATACATGTTAGATAAAATAACTAAGTAGAACTTTATTTTTTCTGCAACTTAACCTACTTGAATTTGTGCCACGTGTCCAAGACAAGGCCACCAGCTATGGACCCGAGCACCCCCATCAACACCATGGTCAGCCCCACGCGACCTGCATCCTCTATGGCCGTCTGGAAAACCATTTGGCAAATTAAGATGAGATGTGCTGGCACTAGATGGTGGCAGCAAGGTAGTCATTGTGCTGCTAGTAATTAAGGCTCAAAAGCAGCAGCACTCACGGGGAACTTGTCCAGCGGGAACTGGTTGAGGACGATCTGGTTGAGCAGCGTGCTGACGGCGTAGAAGGTGCCCACGTTCATGCCGTAGCTGAAAAGCAGCAGGATGTAGCTGGGGTTGGTCAGCAGCAGCTTGATGGTCTCCAGGTACCGCGGGCTGGGCTTGGCGCCGCCGTCCTCCCCGCCGCTGGCCGCGGCCGCCGCGCTCAGGCCGTTGGCGCCGCCGTTGGACGACGCCTGCTGCAGCAGCGCGGCCTGCGCGTAGCTGGGCGGCACCGGCGGCTTGTTCTCGAAGACTGCGGCAGACAACGGAGTCAAGTGGGTGTGCAAGCACATCGGCGCGGCCTGAGGCTGGACACTCACACAGCAGCAGCAGCACCAGCACGGCCGTGGGCACGGCGGCGAACACGTAGTACAGCAGCTTCAGGTCCGCGGTGATCTTCTCCAGGTCCGCGTGGTCCCCCACCAGGGCGGGGGGGATCAGGAAGCCCAGCGCAATACCGAGCTGCAACAGTTACACTAGAAGGACCCGGAAGGAGCGAGCAACCGGCGCACAGTGGGCCTGAAGACCGGCGCAGTGGCACCCACCTGGTTGCCGAACACCCCCACGGCGCAGGCGAAAGACACCTCCTTGGCGCCGAACCAGACGGCCGCCAGGCGGCCCGGCACACCCAGCGTGAACATCTGCGCCACGCCGATGGCGGTCTGGCCGATGAAGGCAATGTCGAAGCGGTCCGGCGCGGCGGACAGCACCTTGAGCCACGACCCGGCGCACATCAGCGAGCACCCCAGGAGCACGGCCGGGCGCAGGCCCTGCCACAGGGACCAGACCAACGTCACGCACAATTTTAAAAAAAAAATAAAAAAAAATGAAAAAATATGTTTTTTCAAAAAAATTTTTTTGTAAACAAATTAATTTTTTTTAATTAAAATTTTTTTTTTAAAAAAAATGAAAACAAAATATTTTTTTTAAATTAAAAAGTTGGTGACGCACCTTTTTCTCGATGACCCACGAGGCGGGAATGACGAGCGGCACGTAGGCCGCCATGAACACGATGGACGTCCAGTTGATGGCCATGTCCGACACGCCGTAGTACCGCGTCGCGATGTTGGCGATGATGGCGTACATGATCCAGTGCGCCGCGTTGGCCATCGACGTGACGGAGAAGAGCGCCAGCATCACCCACCGCCGCTTCAGCACCCTCACCGGCTGCTCCCCCATCGTGGCGGCGGCAACGGCCTCCGCTGTAACACCGTAGCCGAGGGAGGGGTTAGCGAGGCAGGCCCCCGACAGGAAGGTTGCAGGTTCAAATCTCGTCGCCGGCATTTTTTTTCTCAGTCTATGGAGCGTCCGTCTGTCCGCCTGTTATCGTCACGCCGTCAACAAAACGAAGACGTTCGCGTTGAGCGAGTCACAGCCGCAGGGACACGCGCGAGATCCGGAATCGGGCTGAGCAGATAAAGTGGCTCCCAAAATGAGGCTAACCAGAAGCAGTAGAGAAGAGCGCCGCGACCGGTGACAGAGTTTAAGGCCAAAGGCAGACCGACACCGATAAAAGTAAGGGGAGGAGAATCAGACGGAGGGAAATCAAAAATGCAAAAATCAGTTTTACATGCATCGGTGATGACACTTGAGGTGGCGACTGGTCGACCTCAGATCAAAACACCCAGACTGCCTGCAGTCTCCACCGCGTCACCTTGACCGCGAATAATCTCAGACAACAGGTGCGTTCCGCTGCGGAGGGGTTACTACCCTCTCAACGCCCATCGGAAATCACCATTATTTTTCGCCGATTTTCTTCACAGCAACCAAAATTTCCAGCCCAAAAAGTTTTTTTTTTTTTTTTTTGAAAACCCGACAAGTGCTGGACCATGGGTGTATCAAGGAGGAAGGGAGAAAGATGAGCCAAGGGCGTAAACCAAAAGGAAGCTCGTTCGAAAAGAGACTGGTGTGCGGGACAGAGACAGCCTAGGTGAGCAGTGCTTGCGTGGCTTGCTCGGCAGCGCGGCGGCGCCTACGAGTAATCCTTCCTCCCTGTCGGCGGGCCGCTCCGTCTCCCTCGCACTCGGGCCGCGCCCCGCGTAGCGAGACAGAGCCACCGGTTTCGTCAGATCATCATCCTGGCTTGGGGACAGGCCGTGTGCCGGCAGCTTCGCGGTACAATATTGACACTCAGACAAGGTTTGCAAGAAATCACGCAGCGTGCGCGACAAGGAGGTGGCCCAGTCAGTGCGACGGGTTGCCGATTCTCATGGAGAAGGCGCCTGCGAACTGACGCCGGGCAGACCCGCCACACAGCCGTGTCCGGCGGGCTGCCTACCTGCCCCCTGCTAGCGCCTGCCAGCCGGCGGTAGGCAGACCCGCCACACGCCGCTGCTCGACGGCTGCCTACCGTCCAGGCGCTCGCCGCCACACAAGTGGGCAAAAATCCCCACGGACGCACCTGTGCCGAAAATGTCATCCACGACACATTTAACACCCAGTTAACGGTACCGGCCGGCAGGCGGCACGAGTTCCCGACGGTTGCCGGTCGGCCGGCCTTACCCAGGTCGGCGGGGGCCACCCGCACTCCAACCATGGTAGCGGCTCCGCGGAGACTGGCAGGCAGAGTGAGTCCCAGTCCGGGCGAGTCCCTGCAGGTTGGCTAGGCTCCGCCGACGGCTGCTCTCTCCGCCGCGAGCATCTCGCGACTGTCAGCTGTTGTCGGACCGCACTGCGGCCAAGAGGCAAGGCCCGGTGGTGCGGCCCCCGCGGATGGGTCGGCTTCTGCAGGCCGGACTGGCGGAACCGCCGGGCCGCCCTCCAGGGCTGCGGCTCTTCCAGACCTCCAGTCTCGCGGGGAGGGGAGGGGTGGGGTGGTCAGCGTCAACTCGTTTCCAGGCGAGAGAACAGAACGCGCAACTCGCGCGCGCGCTTCGCGACGGGGACAAGGAGACCGTCATTGTGGAGAGCCGGGGTAATTTTTGGATCCAGCCGTTCGCTCTCCCCTGACGACAGTAAAAGCATTCCAAAACATTTATACTTATAATTTTTTTAAAAAAATTTATTTTATTTTTGCGTTTAGCTGTGTACGTAAATGTGTCATCTGCTAAACAGACACACAAACAAAAACACTGGCGTTACGTCAGGGGGCTAGTTGGCACCGCTAATTGCTCAATTCGGTCTGTCCCCAATGAAGGGATCTCGACTTTACGGAGTGGAGCGGCCAAAACACAGCTGCACCGCCCGCATCCCTTTTAATTGCAGTTCTGCCCGCGCTTCTTTAACCTTACACACACATACACACACACTCACGCGCGCGCGCGCGCACTCATTCTGCAGTGCAGTACGACACGCCTCCCGATTGGCGCGCTCTATGGCGGGGGAAGTCCACTCCTCCAGTCCGTCGGTACAGTGCAGGCGCCGCGCGCTCACGGTCAAGGATGAGGGCTCTTATCAAGGAGGACAACGCTCGCACACTTATACACACACACGCACACATGCGCGCCCATACACACACACACACACGCACACACACACACACACAAACAGAGAGGTACGCGCGCCAGTCCCGCCCTATCTAAGGCGAGTGACCGCCGCCGATACCCCGCGCGCAGAGTTGGCCCATTCATACCGAGAGGCTCTGGCGGGCGGAGTAACGTTGAGTAAGTCTGTGACTCTTAAAAAAAACAAAAACAGTGCAAACTTTACATCATTTTATAAAGCGATTTTTTTAAAGTTTTCTTTTTTTTTTGTTAACGGCTAAAGATATAATAGTAATGCATGGAGAACATAAAATTCAAAATTCAATTTATCTCCAACCATACAGGTACCCAAAATCTCAATAAATGTTGAGTTTGCACGCCTTGTGGTCTCAAGCCGATGGTGGAGTAAAACCGTCTCGGCTCGCGCACTCTGGCCACCCACCCGATCCAGATTAAGAGATTCACTCTCACGCCGTGACTACCGATACCGACGCCCAACCATCAAGGTGAGCACGTGCCCTATCAAGGTAGACTACAAAGTAACCTTCGCTAGAAACAGTGCAGCAAGGCCAAAGTCGTCTGATGAGTGCAGCAGAGCCTCATTTCTAAGCAGAAAGATTGGTCCGATCCGACTCAAGCGACCCCGCTATGTGCGACATGAAACGGGAAGTGGAGTAACGGGTGCATGACATGAAGAAGTAAGGTGCAGAGAGAAGTAAGTCCGAGACAAGCAAAGGCCTCCCCCTCCCAAGTCAGAGACGCGGCTATAGGCAGAAGAGAAGAGTGCCAAGAAGAAACGGCTGCTTCGCTGTGCAGTGGACCTCCCAAAGCATTGTTGGCGCTACCCCGCGCGCGGGCGCCTCTCTAGCGCGGGGTGTCGCCGGCCCAAGCGATGCACCAACCGTGGTCCTCGAGCTCCACGTCCTCCGGCTCGGCCGTCGGCACGGCCGTCCACTGGCGGAGGCCATCCTGGCGAGCCTTGGCCATGTCACAGTGGGACGGCTGGACGGACGGCCTAGGCGGGCAGCAGCGTCTTCATGGCGTCCGTGGGGTGGCCGCCGTGGGCCCTGGTCGCTGCACAGGTCGCTACGCGCGGCCCAGGTCGGCGAGGTGGCGGGCCGGCCTGCAGGCAGGACTGCGGCAGACAGGACGGACTGAGCAACGCACGGCGGTGCGGCCCCCCACACTGCAGAGATACCGCGCGGCCGGCGGGGACCTGAGAGACAGGCCGGCGTCGAAGGCCGCCGTCAGAGGCCGCCGTCAGAGGCCGGCGTATCGCGCTGCCCCGCCAGAGGGATTACCGAGGTCCGCGTCGTGGAGGCAGAGCAGAGTAAACCCACGGCGCGACTTTCATCTCCCGAGATTCGTTTCCGTCGCGCTATCTCGCACTCACGGCGCGGCCCGCGGGGGTGCGAGAGAGACAGAGTGAGTCTGCAGACTGCAGGCCGGCGCGGTGCGGGCGGCGCAACGCATCGATTTCCGCGACGCAGTGGGCAAGGCAGGGCGAGGTGCCCTCCCCGCGAGTCCGCGGCGTCCGCGGCCTCAAGGCCAGTCCACGTGCAAAGCCACGTGGGCCTCCACCGCCCCCCACGTGCCCATTGTCACTCGCAGCCTCATTCAGTCGCTCTGTCTCTCTCGCACTCGTGGAGCGCCCCACTGGGGCGCGAGAGAGACAGAGCGACGGAATCGTTCGGCAGCGAAAATGGTGCCGGTGACTCATCGTGCGTCAATAGGAAAAGTGACAGAAACGCGACGGCACTGTTAGAAACCGAAACGGCTCGTAGCACTCAAGAGAAGGCTATTTATAGAGGTCGGTGTGATTTCGGGCCGGTCACATGTGGGTTTGGTGTAATGAAAACAAGAAAATTTCGTGATCAGCGGGGCCTGGTCAAAGAGTGGATTTTTTTTTTTTTAGAGGTCGTTGAAATAAAATTTGGGGTAGGTCAAAACGGGTTAATCAGCGTTCGCTGCACCCCAACTCACCGAGGGCCCCCACGGGGGTTGGCGGGCGGCATTGTGGTGCGCGGTCTGGTCAGGGTTGGTGAAGGCCGCCGCCGTGGCCGCGGACTCGTCAACGCCGTGCTTCTCCAGAGAGGACGGCTCTGTGCTTCTCGCTGCGAGGCCCGGCGTCGTGTGGCCGCCGCGACGCGACGCGACGCGCCTGGGGCTTCCCCTCCGGTCGCACTGCGTCGCTCTGTCTCTCTCGCGGCCACGCTCCATTCGTGCCGTGGGGCCGCGCTGAAGCGCCGCCGCGTTCGAACCAGGTCGCGCAAAAACAGGCCCATTCGGACGCCTCCTCGCGGTAGGCACACGGAGGACTGGCTCTCTCGCAATGACAGGGAACGCCTCATGAGTGCGAGAGAGACAGAGCGACGAGACGGCTGGGCGTTGGCAGCAGTGGTTCGACTTGGTCACGGCCAGGACCGCCGCGGCACTATCAACCAGCAGACCGATTCCGAGAGTCGTCGCTCTGTCTCTCTCGCACCTACACGGGACGGGGCGTGCGAGAGAGACAGAGCGACTCTCGGAATCAGTGTGCCGGGCACGCCCCCGACTCGGCCGCGTCACCCCGTCGTCCGTCTCCGTCAGGCACACGCACTCACCAGGCGAGACGAAGACACCACCTCATTGGCCTGCCAAACACGCCAAATCGGAGGCCGCCGCCAAACTACTCAAACGCATCGCGCTGTTTGGCTTCATCAGTCTGCTGCGTGACGCACCAACGGCTGGATGGCAACTCGCTGGTTGCACACACCGGCTCCATTGTCCACACCACACGGTACACTCACTCTCAAAACCAGCGCGCCGCGACGCCGCGGCCTGGCTCCCCGCGAAAGGTTGCTGTCCCGCCACCCTTTTGGCACGGCCGGTCCCAAATAGCCAGGCCGGCAGCCAAGCAGTCAGCCAGGCCGGCAGCCAGGCCGCTGGCGCAGCACTCAGCAGCAAACTCACGCCGCCGAGTCGGCTGCGTCGCTCTGTCTCTCTCGCACTCAAGGGGCGGCCCGTGTGGGTGCGAGAGAGACAGAGCGACGGACACGACTGAGCCTGCAGGGGGCGACATAACCTCAACGGCAGCGTGCGGACGGGGGGCTGCGACCCCGCGGAGGTGAACCTGACACTCACTTTGCAGAGCGCGAGCGGGTGCTGGCCAGCTGGCCGATGACGTCCTCGTCGGTGGCGGCTCGGAGCTCCGACACAACGGGGATGCTATTGACAGAGGTCTTGGCCAGCACCGCCTCGCCTCGGGCGCCACCTACATTGATGGCGCCATGTTTAGGGGGCGCTGCTGCTGCGCTGCTACCGCCACGGCGGCTGTTTCCGGAAGCACTGCTGTCCGCTCGCCTCGCACTGGGAAGCGGCGCGGCTGGCGGCCGGTGCGACGCGTTTCGGACGCGTCCTGGCAGCGTTGCGCGCGCACGCCGCGCAGCCGCACAGGGGTTGGGTGGGGGATGCTGTGTGGATCAGCTGGCCGCGCTCCGCAGCCAGCCACCCCCACCCACACCCCCCACACCCCCCCCCCCCGCACTGACCCGAGTACTCCTGGGCCGTGGTTCAGCCGCGACAAGACGTGTCGGCTCTGAACGAGGGGCGACTCGTATCGGAAAACACTCTGCCGGTGGTAGGGTTATGTTGCTGGAGGATGGGGCCATGGATAAGTAAGGCAGTCGCGACTGTGGAGAACGCAGAGTAGGTCAAGAACTACACCGGCCTGGGTTTTCAAGCAGCTGATCGGACAATGCGCTGTCGGTTGCGACTGGGACTCCGGCAGAGACAAAGCGAAAACAAACAGAATCGACTGGCTCGGCCACCACCTGAGACAAGTTAGTCCTTGGAGCAGGAGATGGTGAGTAAAGTTACTTACCCTTCGGCAGCAGGGGGGTCCGCTCTCCCGGCTCGCTGGGTCCCGCCTTCAGCTCCCCATGCTGTGACCCAGTCACCCGGGGGCTCCTCAGGGGGTGGGGGAGGGAGCCCCCGCCTCCCCCGCCGCCCCCGCCGCCCCCGCTCTCGGCCCCGGTCGTCATGACAACGCGCTGGCGCCGCCTCGCGCTGCAAACACACGCAACTTTCAACACTAACACATTGTGGGCGCAGCGGTGGGAACAGAATTGACCCCGGCGATACCCCTCGCGCCAGCGACTTGAAACACGGGCCTGAAAGTCTCCCGCGCGCGGGGCATCGCCGGCTTGGCCAGGGTCAGTTCCCTGGCGGCGCCCCGCCCGACGCGGTAGGCAGCACATCCCGCACGGCGTTACCACACCCTAACATCTTGGAAAAGTTGCCTAGTGGGAAGGCTGAGGTTGGCAACACTTTCAACACTGATGCATCGGGACTTTACTCCTTCATATGTGGCGCTGGCCGGGACACCTGCGCACACGTTCACTGCAGACAGGTTCCACGAGCACGCATCGAACTGCAAGCGTGCGCACACCGCAAAAGCACGACGCGGGAGTACTTTCCTGCTCATTATTTCGACGATTGAACGAACCTGTGGAAGGGCTCCGGCGGCGCGGTCTCACATTGGGCTGTCCATCCGCGGCGGGGCACGCTGCCGACTGCGGAGTAGGCCGGCCGTCCGGTTGAGTCCGGGGACTCCGAGACTACGCGCGGCCGGCTGGCTGACTGGCTGGCACGCCCAGCGCCCGACCTGCTCCTGCCAACGCCAAACAGGAACGAAGGCCAGCCGCGCGGAAGAGCGAAGGACGCACCGTCCAGTGAGACATGCAGTGCGCAGTGTTGCCAAATAAGTACGGAAACGCGTACGAGATGCACCAGTGTCGGAGGGGCTGCCTGGCGACTAGGGAACAGCCCTCGGGGAGTTGCCTAGTCGGCAAGCTGAGGTTGGCAACCCGTGCGACACTGGTGCGTCGTGGGCGGAATCAGACGACCACGATATCGACGACTTCACTCCTCCGGCATCACGCGGTGGGCAGCACGTTCATAAAACACAGTGTACAAAGTCATCGTCGGCGAGAACTTTTTTTTCCGATTTATTTGTCAAGCCTCTGTACAGATACATCGCCAGCCAGCAGCGCGTGGGCGGTAGCCCCTGCGAGAGTCAGGGCAGGCACCCCGGCCGGCACCGCAGCCTGACGGGGTGCCTACCTCGCCGACAGCAGGGGCTCGCAGTAACACAACAACAGGGTAGCCAACTCCTACATCCATGACAGGCGCAGTTTCGGGCAGAAGATAAGGAAGACGACGACCTGTCGACCACGAGCAATGCCTCGGTGACGTCTGCCTTCGTTTATTCACAGTGCCGAAGTTGAAATGAAAGGCAGGCAGTCCCTCAGGGCGAGATGAATCTGGGACACAGCTTCTCCGCGTTGTGCCTGGACTTGACGTAGTCGGCCACGCCGGGCAGGGCGTCGACGCGGCGCCGCAGCGCCTGCAGCGCGGGGTAGCCCTCCAGCACGTTCTGGCGCAGCATGGCGTCGAACCAGGTCAGCGGCGCGCAGAAGTACACGTCGGCCCACGTCAGCTGCGGGCAGAAGGAACGCGGTCAGGACTGTGATGGCTCAAAGGACGCGGCGAGGGCCAGCGACGGGGGTTACTTACCTTGCCGTTGGCCAGGTAGCCGCCGTTGGCCTCGGCCATGGCCTCGAACTTGCTGAGGTAGAACGGCGCCGTCTTCTCCATCAAGGGCTTCAGCTTGGTGGCCTTGGTCACCGGGTTGCCGTCGTAGAACCAATCGGCCACGGCTGCCGACACATCAAAGAAACCGTCTGAGCGCCAACCTCTCTCTCGCACTCATGGGCTACTCTAGCAAACTCAGCATGGCATGCTTCAACTTTATTTACAGTCGCGAGGAATCGATTGGTACCCGCGCGGAGGTCGTTGAAGGTCTCGACGACGATGTCGATGTGCAGGCACTCCTCGGGCGTGGCGCCTTGCAGGCCCACCTGGCCGGCCAGGTAGCGGCAGATGGCTCGGGACTGCGTGTACATGACGCCGTCCACCTCCAGCACGGGCATCGTCCCAAACGGCATCTCTGGAACCACAAGAAGCGGTGCTAGGCTTGCGGCGTCTCTCTCTCTCTCTCTCTCTCTCTCTCTCTCTCTCTCTCTCTCTCTCTCTCTCTCTCTCTCTCTCTCTCTCTCTCTCTCTCTCTCTCTCTCTCTCTCTCTCTCTCTCTCTCTGACAATCACAACGACTCACTCTTCTTGTGCTCCGGCCACTGCTTGGCGTCGATCCGCACGTCCTCGAAGGGGATGCCGCCGTAGTGCAGCAGGTAGCGCACGGGCTCGCCCAGCCCCGCCAGGGCGAAGTAGTGCAGCCTGTAGGAGGGGCGGCCACCGGGCACCGCGGCCGGCGTGCCTTGGGCCATGGAGAAGCTGGCCTGGAGGCAGGCAACGCACGTCACTCAAAGCGGCCGGCCCACTGGGAGACCATGAACGTCAGTGGTAGCTTTCACTGGTCCGCTGCATGCTACGTGCCTGGCAGCAGTTTCCAAATATCGTTATCAATGTTATCTGGTCACTGGGTCATTGCTTCTGCAGCCACGCGAACAATCGATTTAATCAAGTGATAGCGCGGCCAAAGACCAGGGCGGGAGCAGACTGTGCGAACGAGCCACATTGTAAGCACACTGTAAGCACGAGCCACATTGTAAGCACACTGTAAGCACGAGCCACGTTGTAAGCACACTGTAAGCAGGAGCCACGTTGTAAGCACACTGTAAGCACGAGCCAAGAACACTTCGGAAGCGCTTGACGATCCCAAGACGACCGAGTTTCGGAGCTGGATTCGGACTCGGCGGCCAGGGCTCACCCGAGTCTGTCAGGAGGACGGCTCCGACACCACCGCCACGCGACGCCTGTTGCCTTCTGTTTGCCTGCCTGCGGGCGAAAGACGGCGGCCCAGGCATCTGATAAGGCTGCTGCAGACAAGAAGGAAGCCCAGTAAACCGCTCGCAAATAGCAGTCCGTCGCACCGCGCCTTGGTGCGGGGGCACGCTCGTCGTGGTGCATACCGAAACCTCAGGGACAGCTGCGGCCATTTTACTCTAGACGACATTTTTAAATGCCGGCAGATGGCAACCCCAAGGTGCACCGCTAACTGCCGCTCCCTTGTTCTCTGGCCCGGGGTGGCGGCTTTCATGCCGGGGCTGCCTATCTATCCGGCCCGGCCAGGCGAGGCCAGGCCTTGGCCTGCGCGGCGGGCCTCTGGCACCATTAGCTCCTTGTTGGCGGGGGGCGGTGCGTCGGCGTGTGTTTTCCACTTCCGCCGCGTGACGTTGACCTTATTCGAGCGTACAGCGCGAGGCCGACGCACGGCGCTTTTCTCCGTGTGGCGGCGGGGGCGGCGGCCAGGCCGTCGACGCGGTGCTCGAGGCCCGCCGCCCGGCCGACAACCACCTGCAGCAGTGTCCTTGGCAAATGCCCGATTCGCCGCCACCAACCCCGAACCGCTTGCAACCAGTCGCGTCCAGCAGCCTATGGCCGAACCGTGAGATCGCGCACCTGGCGTCCGAGGGTGGGGCGGCCGCCACTGGAGAAGGCCGGCGCGAGTGAGAGCGGCGGGGTGGCCGCGGGGCGGACAGAGACAGCGGCAAATGAACGCGCGGCGCCCGGAGACAGGCGCGAAGTAGATCAGCGTCAGTTCGGCCGCGGAGCCCCCGGACAGCGGACACCCCAACCACCCCGCCGCGGTCGGAGGCTTCGCGAGGCTTCTTGGAAGGCCTCGCCGGGACGGCGGCCTGGACGGCGAAGACGCGCCCGCCCCGATGCGGCTGTCTGCACGCGACCATGGTGGACTGGAGTCGACGCGGAGGGTCGGGGGCCACGCGGGGTAGCGCAGTGCGTCCAGCAGCACGCCGTCGACGTCGAGCGCGTGCCGACAAAGCGGTCCAGATCCGTATCGAGATTCGTATCGATAAGTGGGATTGCAATTAGGAGATCGGGCGTCGATCGGTCGATACCTCGGTGACAGCGACCCGCCGCCGAGCTCGGACTCGGGGAGGACGGCGCGGTGCAGCACTGCGAGGGTGAGTCATCCCGGCACGTGCCGCCGAGGCGGGGACACCTGTCGCGCGCCGGATGTGGCAACAGATTCAGATCCGTTTCCCGCCGATCTGGAAACGGCAACGGGCTCCTTCGGCAGCCAGCAGTCACTCGGTGGCCATGTATGCGTACTACGGGCGCAAGCACCCCAAGCCCAGAGGGGCTCTAACAAAACGCCGGTTTTTAGCCGTTGAAAGTGCGGGTCACCTTTCGTTTTGAAATTTAGCTCGTATTTTTCGCGCACGTGCACTGCTACCACCACACAAGTAGGCGAAAATTCCCACGCGGCGGGCTTTGCTCTCGAGAGGTTGTAGGCTCAACCTCTTCGACACGGTCGCATCGTGGGAACTTTCTGCCTACTCATGTGACAACAATGACCATGATGGCCCTGTCCGCGGACAGGGATGGGGTCGTCGCCGCCCTTCGGGGACCCCGCGTCGCCGCGCGGCGTGGTGCGGCCCCCCAGGGGGCTGTGGCGACGCGCCAAGGACGCCTTCCGGAAGGAGGCCGTGGAGTTCTGCCTCTTCACCGGCCTGCACGGCTACAAGTATATCGTGCAGCCCGGGAAGCACCGCGCCGAGCGGTGAGCCTCTCTATGCAGCGTGCTTGCCGGTCTATCACCGCAAACCGGAAAAAAAAGAATAAAAAAATAAAAAAAAGAATAAAAAAAAACTAAAAAAAGTGAAAAAAAAGAATAAAAAAAAATAAAAAAAATATAAAAAAATAAAAAAATAATAATAAAAAAGTGAAAAAAATAAATAAAAAATTAAAAAATATATTTAAAAAAATTGGCAAGAGACATGTGGTGCCGCAGGTTGTTCTGGACGCTGACCGTGGCCGTGTCCATGACGGCCGCCGTCTGGCTCATGTTCGTGGCGTACGCCTTCAACCGCAGCCACCCCACCATCCTGGCGGTGGACACGACGCACAACCCGCTCTGGAAGGTGGAAGCGCCCGGCGTCACCGTGTGCCCCAGCAACAAGGTCTTCAAGTCCAAGGCCATCAGCCTCGTGCAGAGCCTGTAAGGCGCCTTCAAACTGAGCGAAAGCCATGTAACGGGTGACTGCAAGCGAAAAGCGGTGTGGTTGACAGGACGCTGCCCGCCGGCGTGACCGCGGACGAGGTGCTCGCCGACATCGGCCTGCTGGTGGAGCTGGTCGCGCCGCGCGCCGCCAACGTGACGCTCCTGGCGCGCCTGCAGAGCGTCCTGGACAAGAACTCCCTCAGCGCGGACCAAGTGCTGCGGTAGGGCCCGGCCGGTCAAAACGCCGGACGGGTTTTAAGCTCCCGAGTCGCTTCATGGGACTCGAACCGAGCGTGTGACCCCACCAATGGATTGCTCTCCGAACGAGGAATCCATCGGTGGGGTCACACGTTCGGTTCGAGCCCCGTTTAGCGACTCCGGAGCTCAAAACGCCGGTCTTGTGGCCCACTGCCCCCTGAGTGCCTCGCTCCGCGTTGCTCGGCGTGCAGGAGGGTGACGCCGACCTGCGACGAGATGATGGTGCGCTGCCAATGGAAGCGGCGCCAGTGCCTCCACTGCTCCGACATCTTCCGCATGGTGCACACGGCCTACGGCTACTGCTGCAGCTTCAACTACCTGGACAGGGACATCAACAAATACACGTACACTCGCAAGCACCAGTCAACGAGTCACGATCAGGACCATGTTCTGAGCGGGGTAGGGAGCATCGCGATGAACCTCTCCTCGCCTAAAGTTAGCGTCGTGGTCGTGACTCTTAATTTATTCTCAGCCCCAAAAAAAAAAAAAAAAAAAAAAAAAGGCAACCGCTTGGCCGGGATTCGAACCCTCAACCCTTGTTGCAGGCCGCGCATAGGCGGGTGCGTCGGGGTGTCGTACCAGGACGTGCAGCGGCTGTCGGCGTGCGGCTACACCAACGGGCTGTCCGTCACGGTGCGCATCCGACCCGAGGAGTACCTGTCCTCCTTCCTGGCCTCGCACGGCGTCATGGTACGGCGAACACGCCCGCCATCGACAAGAACGCCCCGTGGGGTTCTTAATTAACGCAATGCGGTGCGCAGGTGATGATCCACAACCCGGCGCAGTACCCCGACGGCAACGCGGACCTCAAGGTGGTGGGCGCGGGGACGGTGTCCTTCATCTCCTACCTGGCGCAGGTGACGGTGGCCACCGAGCGGCTGCGCAGGCGGGTGTCCGCCGACGCCCGCCAGTGCCACTTCCCCGACGAGATGTTCCTGCCCATGTTCCGGAAGTACACGTTCGAGAACTGCATGGCCTCGTGCCAGGCCAACCGGACGCTCGCCGTGTGCGGCTGCGTCCCCGTCACCTACCCGCCGATCCGTGAGTCTCACTGACAACAAACAAACAAACGAGGTTGCCACTCACCTGAAAGATCTTTCACTTCCAGCGGATCGCAAAATCTGCAACCTGCTGGACACGCCGTGCGTCTCGTCGTTGGTCTGTGAGTACACGTGCCGTCGGCACGCGTTAGACACCACGACGCCCGCGTGAGCGGAAACACTGCAGCTACCCCACGCGCGCGAGACTCCGCCGACGCGTGGGGTAGTGACGAGTCATTCCCTTCGGTGTGCCCGCAGCCGACCCGTCCCCGCAACGGCAGGTGCTCAACGCCTCCATGTGCCCGCGCTGCCGGCCGCTCTGCGAGAACATCCAGTACTCCGTGGAGACGTCCGTCGGGGTGCTCGACTTCAACTACGAGGAGGGGCAAGCCCTCACGTACGCCATTTCTGTCTTTTTTTTTCTTTTTTTTGGCGACCACAGTTGCCACGGGGATGTGAGCCAGGGATCATGATAATGGTTTGCGAATGGCGGGCGCTTAATTTCCAGAGAGGGCCTCGGGTACAACGAGTCCGAGTTCGCCATCTTCCACGTGTTCGCCAACGACCTGGTCACCACCATGTACAAGATGGACGAGTACATGACGCGAGAGGACCTGCTCGGTGAGTGGGGTGCGTCGTGGCAGTCGCAGCGTTGTAGGTGTTGTCTGGACCGCGCCGTGCGTGCCTGCTGGTGCCTGCAGGCTCCCTGGGCGGGCTGTCCGGCTTGTTCGTGGGCTTCAGCCTCGTGTCCGGCTTCGAGTTGGTGTACTTCTTCACCATCCGGCCGTTGTTCCGCATGCGCGCGCGGCACGCCGCTAGCCGCGCCGCCAGCCGCGCCGCCAGCCGGGCTGCCTCCGAGACGGCACCGTACCACGGCACCCCGCCTTCGTTACCGCCGGGGCCCCCGGGACTCGGGGGCCCGCCGCGCAACCCCTTCACCCTGGCCGCGCCGCACGGCTTCAGGTTCCGGAGACGTGAGTCCAGGGTTCAAATACCCATTTTAACAAAAAACTCCACTTTTTTTTACCAATTTTTTAAGGCAACAAAAAAAAACACTTTTTTTTTTTAATAATTGTTGTTTTTACTAGGCGACATAGACGCTGGAATAGAGAAGGATGAGAAGAGGGATCGACCGTTCCGAAGAAATGCTGGTAGTAATAATATGATTCCTGTCATAGAATGAAGTTAGCATTTTCAAGCCAGGTGCAGCACTTTTCCTTTCTGACTGTCGCTATCAAAGTTTATTAAAGATTTTGTTAGAACTTTGTAAGGGGCTATGTTTTCTTTTCAGAGAGCAAAAAGACAAGCTCATCTTAAAAGGACTAGTGTACTTCAAACTTTCAATATCACAATTATGATACACAGCTAGTGTACAGGTTACCCTTAGAAATTTGTAAAATGGTCACTCCAAATTTACAGAAAATGAAAAGACATTGCGGAAATCAAAATCAACAGGTTTCTTTTCAGAAATCGTAAGAAAGACTAAATACTGTTAACTCATTGTGCTCTAGCCATGTCACATGAAGCAGGGCACTGGATAGGACAGCATTTCGATATGGTCTTGAAATACAATGACACTACACATCACAAAAGGGGACAGGCACAAAATAATTTACAAGGTATTGATGAATTAAAAGAGACCTATAGGAATAAAAAAGAAGATATTATCTGAAAACAAAGAACAGTAATATGATAAAGATATACTCAAAAGGAAGGTAGCACAAGCTATCTTAAAGAGGGAAAATAAAATATATAACCGGGCTTACAAGGGAATGTCGTTCAGTTCAGTAGAATCAGAGATTAAACCCTACTCAATATTTAAAGATACCAATAACTTCTAGAAAAAATAGACATATCACATTTTGGCATACATAATAAGCACATCCAATGTAAATTTAATATTCACACTAAATTATTTTAACCAAAACATATAAGTATTCAGAAATATAGTCTTCTAAGGCAGTAAAATATGTAACTACAATTGCCATTTTTTAAAATAACTATCATCTTAGCAATCACTCAAACAATAAAATATCTGATTGGTGCAATTATTGCTGTCAGGCTCAACCTTTCCAAGCACTTGGGCATTCCAAACTATTGTCATGCATCGTCCTTGAGAATCTGCATTTGCACTGAAGCAAACTGCACCCAGGTTAACAAAAAAGACATTATTTTCAATCACAGCATTCATGTCACAGTCAAGAGAAAACATACTATGTAGACATTGGATCAGGCTAAATCATCCTCAGTATTGCACACTCAACACCTATTACTTCATAAAAAGTTGTGAATACACTCTGTAGCTGACTACATGGAAACAATTTTCTTGCAACAGCAAGAAATAAACAGATTACTATTTTGAAGTCAACACAAGACAAATTTTAGGGGTGGACATCTAAAACATTCATATTGCCCAAGAGTAACAGAAAACTTCTCCACCAGACCCAAAAACAGAGTTAAAGACTGAAATTATGCTATTCCAAACCTAAATTAAAGGATCTAAATTCAAAATTTTACAATGAAAATTTTGATTACCACCGACTGTTTTCAGAATGAGGTGTCTAATACCATAACAGTAGAATACTTGTCAAAATATATATCTCTAATAAATAAAACAAACAAACAATAATATTTAGCTGACAACACTCTGAAATTATGGTAAAATCATCTCTAAGTTCCGGGACATGGAGGAGGTTGAAACTCTGAATCAGGTGACAGCTCAGTAAAATCCATGAGAGAGTCTTCATCTTCTTCTTTCGGGCTGAGTGTTGGGGAAACAGTCCGGCTAGTGATTGAGCTGCTGCCACTCACAGAGTTTGTGTGCTGGCTGTCCATTATGCTGCTGTAGCCTTGGTACGAAGCAGGCCCGCCGAGTCTACCTGGGGCGCTGCGTTGCGATATATCCTCTACGGCTTCAGGAGCGTAGTCCACTTCCACTGGGTGCAGCAGACGGGTTCCTTCGCTTGGGGACCTATACATTCCTTTGCCTCGAATGTGGCGGCTAAGTGTGCTCCCTGTGAAAATTGAAACAAATTTCATTACCTGTGAAATGTTGTAAAACTGAACCGGCACATGATTTAAGTATAATCTTAACAGTGGTCAAAAGCAGAAAGCATGTATAGCCATACCACAACCACTAAGGGGGTAGATGAAACTAACATGCACAAACGTGTTCCACAAATATTGTGCAAGTCAGTACAATATGTAAGAAATGAGTGTTTAAAATAAATATGATTTAGATTAATCCCGTTATGCCAGAACCGTACCCTTCATTATCAGAGTAAGTTGACAGTAGAAGGTACGACCGTTCATCTGCATCTGAAGAAACACGCTTGTAGAGCCCGGGAACACCAATATGCCGCCCCAAAGTGTATCCTGAACATCAGCATGGTCCAAGATATGGGGTTGAGCAAGCCAGACGTAAGTGTAAAATTATAGATAGATTTTTAAGATACTTTTGCATAGGACTGCAAACTAGTGTAAACTAGCAAAGAATTAAAGATTTTCAACATCATGCAAGTTTGAGTGAGCTTAAGAGTTTATTAGATTTATTTTAAAAACTAGGTTTATATCTTTTTGTTATTAGTTTAAGGAGAAGATACTCAAATTTCAAGACACTAGAGCCACAGCCAAGCAAAAATAAAACAGCCGCACAGTGCAAAAAAAATATCTAAATCCAAAAGTCGGTGTTAAGGGCTTACCAACAACTCCAATGTGCTCCTTAACATCTGAGTGGACATCAGATAGATCCCACATAGCAAGGAAGGCATCACAGCACGACTTATGCTCTGCTGCATCGTTCACATAAGGCTTGTAGGAGAAACTATAATGATGTGCTACGGCTGCCAAGAACATCTCAATACAAATTAAGAAGTCCTGAATGTGGAGGAAGCAATAAAATTTTATGTGCGGTTCACGTCTTTGAGGATTAAAAGATATTTAAAAAAAAACAAGATTTACCTGAAGTCTTGAAGAAATGTCCTTCACATCAGTTTTGTCCTCAGTACCAAACACAGAAGAAATCACTCCAGTGTATACGAGAGCTGAAATTATGACTCCTTGGCTAAAACACAAGACAGAACAAAAATTCAAGTTAAAACAATGAATAACAGCTTTGTGAATAGAGTTTTCTTCTGGTACTTACAAGAAAGAAAAGAAGACAACTGCCTTGATACACAAAAACTTGCCAATAGGTTTCATTGGTAATAATTCTTCTTTGTTAGCTTTGTAAAATAAGACCAGGCAGTACATGGCTATGAATTGAGAGAAGTTATTAACAGCAATCATATACGGAAATGCTGAATCGCCTCGAAACTCTCCCTCTTTATAAACATCAGCTAATTCACATATGCTACAAGAAAACAAAACTATGAGGCAAAGAGGAAAATAGATTGAAAATTCACAAGTTCATGAAAGTCATTTAACTTACAAAGAAATGGCCGTGGTCAAAGGTCGCACAACTGTATACTGTAGAATTCCATGCTTGCAATTATGAACAAGTTCTCTGTCAACCAAAGCAGAAAATGATTAAAATAGGAAAGACCTTGATGAACTAGACTTCCCAAATGCAAAAAACCTTACCTGCCCATTTCCCATGAGGGCAAGCAGCACAAAGGGAACAAGTGATGTGTTTGGGGCTTCAGCTCTAAATTGGCCACAAAATTTACTTCCTCTTCATTTAAGTAGTTGAAAAGGAAAATCATAAAATTGTAGATTACATAAGCTTCATAGCATTCACGTAAACTGTCAAAGTAGATGGACTGTGCTGGGATAATCATACCCAGCCACTGAAAGAAAAGAGACGAACAGATTTAGAGACAAGGAACTTTAGAGCTAATTAAAACGTAATATGTGCAACTCACCGCATTTAATGCGTATAATGGTACCATCCACAGAATTCTGTCAGAAAAATAAATACGTGAATGAGATCACATAGAATTGAAAAAAATCAGCTGCTCCGTAACGTTTTCTACAAAACCCTTGTCAAAGGTAGAAGCAGTTCCGAGGAGGTTCAAGGTGATGCGGCGAGGTGTTATGTAACACCACAACAGCGAACCTCACAGGTAGCACCACTCACCTAATGATATGCTTCTGCAGTCTGGGTTTCGTGTAGTGAACCATGTGCTGCGTGATTTCCCAGAAGGCAATCGGGAGGGCCATGAGGACAAACACACCTCCAATAAGGATTCCTTGGTCCGACTTCTGGAATCCATTCTTGACAGCACTCATCACCAGGATGGGCAGCAGGATCACGATGATGATAGCGTACACGGTCATCACCGCTGGACGAATCCAGTAGCGCCATTTTCGGCCAAAGCCGAGCAGAGCTTCTAGGCACATAATTGTTTGGTTTGGTAAAGCCCTGGACGTTTGAGCCCACTATCAGTGAGGTTATATCACGAAGACTGGCCGCCGTCTGATAAGCAGAGGCTAGGGATGACCACGCAAACTGGACTGCCTGTTAGCACCGGGGCTCGGGGGCGACGCACGGCTCATTATGTGGGGCTTCAAGGCTCTGGCCAGTCACAGTCAACACAAATACACCAAGTTTTAACAATAATGAGATCCTGAAGCTGTCCACAACTGCCCTTCTCTTCACTAAACATCAAAACAACAGGATGAGAAATTCCGGTGGCAGTACATGATGAGAAATCAACGATGACGTTGCACGATTCGCCGGGAGGGGCGGGGACGGAGACTTACGGCTTTTCCAGAGCACCACAACACCAAGAATGCCGCCTTGTGTAAACTTCAGTAAAGTCGTGACGAAAAAATATGTTCCATACGGTGGACGCCGACATCAAAATAGCCGCGAAGACTTATTGTGTCTTTACAACACATTTCTGAAGAAAAAAATTAAAAAAAAAAATAATTAGAGAAGCCTGCCGATTAGCTCACGTTTACCCAGCAGAGAACACTTTGTTTTCGTTTTTGTTTTCCCATCTCTCCATCTCTCTCCCACGAGATAGTGCGCTCGGAAGGCAGGCCGTCCTGTTACGCAGGGGCGTGTTGCGGGCTTGCCTACCCGATACTTCGCAGGCGCTGACAGGCAGGACTAGCTGTCTCTCTCGCACCCACTGCCTGTGAGTGCGAGAGAGACAGCGCGAGACGCGACACGCTGGCATCGGTGTGCAGCGGACCGAGGAGAGGAATGAAGCGGCGAGAAAAATGACGCGATGCGGTAAGGAGTGTCCATGTTTGGCCAGGTTCGGCTCCTCCGAGCTGCGTCCGGAGCGCAGCCGACTCGCACGCGGCCTCGCATCGAAGAGACGGGCCGGTCGGAAGCGGTCGCCTCGCCCACTCGCATGCGAAGGCGTCCTCCTGGAACGCTCCCACTGGTCAAGATTCGGAGTGGGAAAGAAGTGCAGCACCGACGCTGGTCGCGGTCGCCGTCCGCGTGTGGTGTGATTAACAATGTGCAGCAAAGACCTCCCAGGGAGTCAGAGGACTAAACGCATCTTCCTCTGCCTTGAAAAAAATAAAAAATAAAAATAAATAGTGTGCTGCTTTTCGACCACGATTCTTTCTATTCTTAAGACAGTGATCTAGACCAAGTTACACGCACGCTGTGCTGTTGACCCGATCGTGCGGAGCAGTGCTATGCGCTACCCCCCGCCAGGCCAACAAACAGCGTGGGGTAGAGCTTACTAGAAGCTGCGGCCTTGACGTGTGTGAGTGTGTGTGTGAGTGTGTGTGTGTCGTCACGCCGCGGACTGGGCGGGGCAGTCACCGTGTGTGACGTAGCCAGTCGCCCCACGCACGTCTTGCCCGTACCTGCCCCCCTCCCCTCCCCCTCCCCTCCCCCCTCCCCTCCCCCTCCCCTCCCCCTCCCCCCCTCCCCCTGCGTAGGAGGGCGGCTGCGCCGCTCCACTGACTCATTGCTAGGAGGGATGCCAAAAGCGCGGCCAACGCCGTCCTGTTGTGCATCAACATTGTTTTCATGGCGGCCGTGGGCAGCCGCCCGGCCACCGCCGCTCACTTTCCTTCTCGCGAAGGTGCGAGAAAAATCGAGAAGACCCGAAGCCGTTTTCAGAGCGACGAACCACCCGCAGACTTCGGTCAGGTCGTTGATGGGCGGCACGGCGGCGGCAGGCCCTGTATGGCCTCAAGGTCGTGACGGCGATAGCGGCAGAGCGGCTTCGTAAAATGGCTCCAAATGAAACGCTCGGACAAAGCGTCTCTGTCCGCCGCACGCCGCCGTGCGCAGCAGGCTGGGTCGCTGCCTCTCTCTCGCACCCCCCGCGGGCCTGCCGTGAGTGCGAGGGAGACAGACAGCGGGCTGCCACTGCAGGCGCCCATATGGACCAGGCGCGCGGCACGGCGCGGCACGGCGCGGCACGGCTAAGCGGAGCGGCGAAGGTCTCGCCGCGTTCCGATGTACCCTGCCGTCACAATCGGCGCTGACGGCCTGACGGGCTGACGGGCACGCCGGGGGTGCGGTGCGTCCTCGGCTGCGTCCAGCGCGCAGCCCCGCGTCGTCACATCCCTGCCGCCGGCCGTCGCGGCCAGACGGAATTACTCGTCGTTTCGGAACGCCGAACGGGCTGCGGAGCGGGCGGAGGGGGAGGTTGCAAAGCGCCTAAGAATAGCGACGCCCTGGCCGCCGCGCCGCACCCCGCGGTCTGTCTCTCTCGCAGGGTGCGAGTGCGAGAGAGACAGAGTGAATGAGTCTGCAGGCGGGGCTGCGCGAGGAGGAATGCACTCAAAGTTTTGGCTGGCTGCTCTCGGATCGAAAAACCGACCCGCAGGCTCGCTCTCGGCACAAAATTTTTGTAATTTTTTTTTTTGGTCAATTTTTAGAATGTCGATCCCTGGATCCGCGCCTGCCGTCTCAGGGAAGTCCAGCTTAGTTTTCGCAAAGGAGGCGTCCGTCCTGTAGAAGGCGGCGGCCAGGTCGTGTCCTTATAAAGACAAAGTGGGCCCACAGAGCGGCGCGTGCCACAGGGTGGATCAGAATCGGAAGACACCTCACCTCTGGCTGCGTGCGAACCGCAATCCGTGCCACAGACTCGCCGAGAGAAACACATTGCGATTCGGCGGCGAGTCACCGCCGCCACCCACAAGTGCACCTAAGTCTCACTGCCGGCCCACGCGGCGCTCTGTCTCTCTCGCACCCAAGGGGCGCCCTACGAGTGCGAGAGAGACAGAGCGACCAAGGCGGGCGATGGGCGTCTGCGGACGCGTGGCCCACGCTGTATTCGGGCAGCGATGTGTCAAACGGACGCTTTTGTTGCAGCGAGTTGCGCAAATGGAAGTCCAATCGCAGCGCAGCGTCGCGACACTGCTCTTGTTTTTGTTGCTTTTGTTTTTGAAGATGCTGCCGGCCGCTCCCGGTTCGTGTTTTACGAGGTGGGCTCCCTGCGGGGCGTCGGTGCTTCTGCCTCTCTCGCTCCACCACAGGACGCCCCGTGAGTGCGAGAGAGACAGAGGGGGACCGCCGTCCCATCAAAGAGGTCCTTAACGAACTCCTTGGCGACTCAAAGGACCGACCATTTCCCCCAAATCACTCCGCTCCGACGAGTTTCTCCCCAAGTTCCCACTCAGTGGGTTTCAGCTTCAGCACGTTTTCATCGCTCTGTCTCTCTCGCACCTGCATGGGACGCCGCATGAGTGCAAGAGAGACAGACCGACGAGAGGGACTCTCGGAATGAGTCTGCCGGCCGCGTCCCGGACTTGGTCCATCACCTGCAGCGCGGCTACCTCGTGGGCGCCTGCCTGCGTGACTCAGCCGCGGCGGCGCTGGCCGCGACGGGGAAGTCCTCCCGTCGCTGTCTCCCTCGCACTCATGGGGCGTGCCGTAAGGACGCGAGGGAGACGGCGGCAGTCAGCCCACAGACGGCCAAGTCGCCGCAGAACACTCTGGACGCGGGGTAGCGCCCGCTGGCGCCGCGAACGCCCTCTCGCGGTCGGATTCGGCGGCCGGCCGCGGCGCGGCAGCGCGCCCTGGCGGCCGGCGGCCGAAGGTCATTCCCTCTCTGTCCGGCGCGCTGGCCCGCCTCGCCGCGTCTCTGTCTGACGGCCGCGCGGCGCGGGCGGTGCTATTTAAATACATGACGCTGCCCGGGCCGCCGCCACGCCGCTCCCCCCCCTCCCCCACCTCCCACGGCGAGGAGACACACCGCGCGGCGCGCGAGCACAGTTCAGTCGCGCTCGAGCCGTCGCACAGACACGCCGCCCCCCGCAGTCCCCGTCCGCGCGCGCACACGTGCTCCGTCCCGCCGGCAGTGCGATCCACTCTAACACACACAGCAGCAGCCATGGCCGACGGCGGTGTCAAGAGGGACATCCCCATCAAGCACCTGGGCGACTTCAGCGTCCTGGACTCCGAGTTCAGCAACATTCGCGAGCGCTTCGACAACGAGATGCGGAAGATGGAGGACGAGATGACACGGTTCCGGTCCGAGCTCATGAACCACGAGAGCAACTTCTTTAAGACGTCCACCAGGTGAGTGGCGCCAGTGGGACTTATTTAAGTGTTGTCGCTCCTTGTGGTGACGTGACAACCAACCTGAGCGAGTGCTGCTGGCGACGTGTACTCACAGCGTGCGCCCCGCGCCTTTGCCGCCTTAAGTACCACCGTGCTGGTCTGCTGTCGGACCGGGCCAGCTGCTCTACAGTGGGACTTCATTAACAACAACGCAAAGAGACGGTTGTTGTTGAAAGTGACTTTCCCGCAGACAGAGGCCGGTTGGAATGCCTTAGGAGGCGATCGCCTTGTCGTAACAAGTGCACTGCGATACCCGACACCGCCTTGATCCCCCGCCGCTGCACTGCACTGTCTCTCGCAAAGCCTTTTTAATGGGGCTCCCCAACTTGTGGCGGAGTGCCCGACGCCAATAATTCACGTCTCTGTTGTGATGCCCTGGCCGGGGCCCCCGGGGGCCGGGCGGGTGGTGCCTGCCCACTGTGCCCAGGTGAGTTGGGAGCTCACCGTCGGGGCCCTCGAGAGACTTGGCAAGTTATCTTCCCTGATAGGGGGTCCCGCCCGCCGCAGCCCGCCGGCAGGCCGTGAGCCCGCCTCCCTGCGAGGACCTCGCAGCGCGGCGACTCTCCGGCTGCGGCTGCCGTGCGCCGCTGCCGCCGCCTCGCCGGCCGGCATTGTCGCCGTCACCGGGGCGACGAGGCACGCCACGCCACGCCACGCCACGCCGCTGCTGTCTCTCTCCCAGCGGCACTGTCCGGCGGAACCAGCCCAGCAGACGACGGAGCGTCAAATGAACCCGCGTCGCACGGGGCTCCGTGCCAGCGGGCGGGGCTCTCGGAGGGCGTTCCGTGCGAGAGAGACAGAGGGCGGCACCGTCGTGGCGTCGGCGTGGCCGACCGGTCGTGGTCGATCCGAAACCGAACGCCGCGCAACGCGACCCGCGCTGCACTGTCGGCAACACCAAGGATTGCTGGACAGCACGGCACCCACGGACCGGCTGTGTCTCTCTCGCACTCACGGGGGCGTGGTGGGCGCGACAGAGACAACCAGCCGAGCGTGGAGGGCGTAGCGGCGCCTCCGTTGTGCTCGCAGAGTTATTTCGGAAAGTTGGCAATACATTCGACTTCTCGAATGTTTACCGATGGCGTTTTGTTTGCAGTCCGTCTGCTTGCCTGCCTTCATAAGGCGGCGCGGATCGAGTCGCGGCTCCCTGTTCATTACCGCCCACCCGTCACCGCCTCCTTAACGGCACGCTGTCTCTCTCGCACCCACACGCCCCGCTCGCCCCGCGAGTGCGAGAGAGACAGTCGCGTGAATTTCTCATCGCTGCGTGCCGCCGCGCCGTGTTAGAACTTTACGGGTTGCGTCCGAGCGCTGGCCGCGTTGCTCTGTCTCTCTCGCACCCACGGGGCTCCCCACATGGGTGCGGGAGAGACAGACCGACGCCAGCAGTGGCGGCGATAGTGTAATAGTGTTCCTGGAGAACCGCGGCGGGTCCTTGAAGAACGGGCGCCGGTCACGCAGCGGGGCTGGAGTCGCTGGAGTCCAGGCGGCCGGGTGGGCCCGGGGTGGGCGGCGGCCTGGAAGCCGTGCCAACGAAGCCAACGGCCGCGTTGCGAACGGCCGCGTGGGCGCGGGTTCTATTCCCGGCCGGGACATGGATTTATTTGTAAAATTGCTGATTGCTTTCCGGCCGAGAACCGAAGGCGGTGTCTCGCTGACCAGGTCAGGCGGTCAGCCTTGGCCGTGTTGTGCCGTACTGTTGCCTGGCAACGGGTGTACTGTACAAGTATGAACGCGCATTCAGACCTGCAAAGTTCCCCACCCTACCGTGCGGAACACAGCCGGTGGCGCCGTGTCCCAGAAAAAAAAAAAACGGAAAAATATTTTATTAAATTTGATCGCGATTTGGACACTGTTGGAAGTGGGTCGTGTTCCGATGCTGGCGCCGGGATGATCTCTGAGGTGATCTGACGTCACGGCCCGCTGCGAGTGCCACGGCTATTAAAAACCCATTTGCTTTGATTGACATGGACATCGGACTCGTGTGCAGGCGGCTAGCCTGCCTCGTGTGAGTGTGTGTCTGAGTGTGTCTGCGTGATGTCTGTGTGCGCGTGAGGACCTGGTATCACTTGGCGGACCAAGTAAAAAAAAAATAATTTCAATATTTGTGACGGGGTGGTCCCCAGTAGTGGCCCGCCTGGCCAATAGGAAGCCGCCCTTCTGGAGCCAACTCGAATCGGAATTTCAATGGTCTCAGAATATGCATGAAGAAACAAACTCCTGAGGACCGCCTGCCCACTGACCAATAAAATGCGGCTTGCTTCCGACCGAGGGGTGGCTTGGCAGACCAGACTCCCTATTCCAACCCCAAGTCGACGCCTCACTGTCTGTCTGTCTGTCTGTCTGTCTGACTGTCTGTCTGTCAATCCCACCCTCCTGACACCCAATCTGCCTCCGTTTCCGCAACACACCCGTGCGCCCCCTTGAGGCGGAAATTGACGTCTGTTAGGGAGGAACGTATTCGGGAGCTTCGCGAATCGTCACCGCGTGCCACTACAGCGGATTCTATTCCGAGAATCCTTTTTTATTTTTTTCGAAGCAAGTTACATTTGGGAAATGCAATTCCACTCGCAACTTCACGTTGTTGTTGTTGTTGTTGTTGTTGTTGTTGTTGTTGTTGTTTGGCGCCTTGTAGCCGGATCGTGCGTAGCAGAAGGGAGCTGAGTGTGCTGAATGTTAGAAGGCCGAGCGATGAATGGATTAATCCAAGCCTGATTGGTCTTCGCAATCGAACCCGCCATCGATGTGGCATTTTGCACGCTGCTACGAGAAATCGCTGCATGCAAATCCAGGGCGTGTCGATCTTTGATTGGCCCCGCCTGCTACATGTGATTCCTCTCGTCGAAAATGCCTCCGGTTCTGGGTTTCGAGAGGAGAATCAAAGGCGCGACCGGAACTTTTATTTTTTCCTACTCTAGCGTGATCATGCAGTCCGAGATCTAATCGTACACACGGCCGATAATCCTGCGCATGTAGGCTACCTGTCAAGTACCAACCCCGCAAAAAAAAAAAAAAGGAAAATTTTTGACCAGAAAGGTGCCATTTTCTTCAATTAAAATTGTTTCAGTTTTTTTTTAAAAAATTTATTTTTATTGTTGTCTTGGTTTTGGATCCTCGCCCCACTTGTTCCGCCCGCTCCCTCCGCCCGCATCAGCTGACCGACCGCCTTGCCGCGTCCCCTCCCAATTTGCGATTCCCGCCCCGGGACGCCCTATCGGACGATTAATCACGGAGCCGAGGCGGCGGCGTACGCGGATAAGCATAACAAGGTGGGGCGGGGGTGGCTGCCGGGCCTAGGGTTACCCCCCGTCCGCCTAGTCGCACCATACGGTCACCACCCGTCCTCACAGTAGTTACCGGCTGTGATCTAGTTCCTGGCTAGTGGCGGCGGTGGCCTTGACCGCCACGCCGACTGAGTCACCCCAGTGAGTCACCCAGTCACCCGGCCCACTGTGGGGTGGCTGAGGAGGGCGCATGACGGCAGTTGCGCAAGTGATCCTCGAACCGCGTATCAGGAAGAAGGGCGCCTGGCTTTACGGTTTTACGAGCGCGCGAAATAGAACACGCGGAACACAGAGGCGGCCGAACGATAACGAGACAACAACAACAACAACAACAACAGCATCCGCTCCAGGGGTATTTGAAACCAGTCTCCTCCCGTTCCCTTGCGTTCTTCAGGAATGCCGAAGCTCTTCGGTGGTCCTTCTCGGGATTGTCAACGACAGCGACAGGGTCACAACGGTGCCAAAAAAATCGCCCAAATTTGTCGTCCTGTTTGTTCACGGAGGGCCCCTGAAGAATGTCACCCGGGCCGACGCCCCCCCCCCCCTGCCGCCCCTGGCCGCCTGGCGCCTCGTTGGAGCAGCACAAGCACCGCCTGAAGAGCTATGCCCTGGGCGACCTTTGCGGAGGAGAACCGAAATAATGTGCGTGGAGGAGGTGGAGATGGCCGTCGGCGCGGATTCTTTATACCCCTGTTGCAGTCTCTCTCTCTCTCTCTCTCTCTCTCTCTCTCTCTCTCTCTCTCTCTCTCTCTCTCTCTCTCTCTCTCTCTCTCTCTCTCTCTCTCTCTCTCTCTCTCTCTCCCTCTCTCTGTATGTGTCTCCTGGCCGCGGCCCAAGTCCCAGTGCGATCCATCGGAGTGGTTAGCGTCACCCTGCCGACGCCTGATGACATGCCGCGTCACGTTCAGGGAAAGCCACGCTCCGTCTGTCTGTCTGTCTGTCTGCCCGTCCGTCTGTCCATCCGTCTGTTCGCCGCGCACCCCTGCACCGATCACGCCAATTAGTTTCGCGGCAAGCCGTCACCGACTTTGCTCATTTCCGGTGACCCAGTTGGACGCGTTGCTCGCCACCGCGGCGATCAAGACATCTGTCCTTGACCCAGAGCAGGTGGGGCGCGGGGTCGCGGCATCAGGCATGCACCCTCCAGCCGGTCGCACCCCGCCCCGCCCCACCCCGCCCCACCCCGCCCCGCCACGACGCGTGCGAAATACTAGAGCCGTGCGCAGGTGCGCCAACCAAGCGTTAACATAATCACCCCCAGAAATCGCGCTCGATTTTCACGTCGCCTTCGTTTTTCTCTGAAAAGAATATTATCGCTGTGGCCAGTCTTGCCGCGCGTTCCTTATGCAAATTTCATGCGCCTGTTTTCCGCCGGAATGGAGCATTTTTTTTCTTGTTGATATTTCTATTAGCGCGCGGTGCGTGATGTTCGGGCGCCACCCCGGTCCAGACGCCCGCCCCCTTCCACCCGCCCCTCCCCCTCCCAGTCAATCGATAGACGCGGCAGACGCCGGCGTGTCTGGCCCGGGTTCGACTACCGGCGTCGGCTACACTGCAAAAATGCATCCTAGTTGTCCGCGAAGCCAAGGAACCCCCACGCTTGAAGGCAGCGACCAACTGTATACGCTTTAGTTCTATTGTCGACTACCTTCTCGACCGTGAACCTAGTGTCCCGGCAAACACAGCATTTTCGCCCACTGTGCGATTTTTTTTTTTCCTGCGCGTCGCCTTGACGACAGCGGGGCTGGAGTGATGTGTGCCTGCCTTCCGTCTTCGCGAAGGTGTTGGCACTTACGTCACGGCCGGGCAAACAAAGCGCACCGCAGCGATTGACAACACGCGTCGCTCATGCCGGTGTTCATCTGGCGTTGGATTCGGCAGAACGGCTTCGATCGCTTCGATCCAGGAGACGCGCAGCTCGACTGTGACTCAGCCTGGGAGGTAGGCAATCTGAACGCGGTGATGCATTACATTGCCTGCCCTCCCCGGACGTTTTTGACAGTGGGCTGGACGATAAGGGAGATTGCCCGGCTGCCTCCAGGACCCCGCGCAGGACGGACACCTCCTTATCTGTGATTGGCGCTGGCCGTCCCGCCGCGTCCCGCCGGCCGACGGGCGCGCCTAACTGAACTAGCCTCGCCCGGCGTAGCCCGGCGTAGCCTGACGCGGAGGCGAATCGAATTTCGGTTTCCATTTGACATTGGGAGGGACCTCCGCCGGACTGAGTCGTAAAACCGAGGGAGGGGGAGTCGGAAATTCGGCTCGCTGGAGCATTTCTGACCGTTAATGAGGGACAGAGGGAGCTTCTTCGATTGGGTGTCCATCTGCACTCAAATATGGCGCCACTTCGGTGGCTTCAGTCAAGTATCTATCGGGCACTTCCAGTTAGGGACTTCCAGTGGTACTTTCAGTTAGGTACTTCTAGTCAGGACACCTCCAGCCAGGGACCTCCTGCTTACTGACTCGCTGTTGAAAGGACGCTCCCGGCCATCGCTTCTCGTTTCCTTCTCTTGACGCTCCAGTGCGGCCGCTGTGACGTCATCTTGGCTTGACCGATGACATCACACGCAAGGCGGTGGGAAAATGCAAATGAGATTGTTCCGAATACTTGACCTCGCGGCAGAAAAAAAAAATGTGACCCCCAAAACAGAGATTGAGTGACCTAATGAGATTGTCTTCGTTATGTTGCAGGTATGTGCGGTGCTCTGCGCTGAGATGCGGTGACTCATGCTTCACTGTAACCAACCCAAGTAACGTAACGACAACAGCCGAAAATGCGGCAAGACTGCGCAGGATAAGTGTGTCAAGTCTCAGAATTTAAATTCTTTCAATGAATTTGGAACAAAAAAAATAAAATAAATTGGAGTTTTTGTCTTGTTAGACCTTTCTTTTTATGGTCAGCACTTCTGCTGCTTGTAGACGCGCGCTTCACTTTTTCTAGGACACTATGTCGTTGGCATTTGAGTGAATGCGAGCAGGATGTCGAGTGTGTATGTACGCGCATGTGTGTGTGTGTCTGTGTGTCTGAGGGAGTGGAAGGAGAGAGGATACGTTTGCAAGGAGGAAAAGAACAGCGAATGCCAGTACAGCATGTATTTTGTGAGTGACTGCGTTTGCCTTCCTTTGTGTCTGTCTGTCTGTCTGTCCGTCCGCCTGCGTCTGGTCGGCTGGCTGCTGCGGATGGGTGTGTTTTCCTCCTTCGATGGGTCAAGTCAGCGACAGGAGGTAGGGCCAAATGAATTATTGGGTTGGTCGGCCTGCGGTGCTGGCCTCTGCCAAAGATGTGTTGCGCCATCGTGGGTCGCGGCGCTGCTGCCAACTTCTCGAAAACAATACATTTTAAAGGCGCGTTGGAGCGTTGACGTTGGCAGTATACACACCTCTGTGCGAAGGTTTTCTAAAACGAAATGCCAATTCGTTTGTCGGCACGCGCGCTGGGCACGGTGCCGCCTGCACTGGTTGCGGTTTTTATTTCCCTCGTCTGATTCCTCTTTTCTTGACCGTAAACGACCCCTTATCGCTGGGGACGAAAAAGGAGAAAAAAAAATTCGGAAGGAGATAAAGCATCATATAAAAAAAATAATATAAAAATAAATCAGTGGCGAAATTACTTTCTGCGCCCTCTTTAGTGGGCTCGTATACTAGTCGTCGCCGTGTGCTGCAGTACTTTTGTCACTCAGGACCCTCCCCCCAGCCTCATTTGTCCACAATGCTGTGGAACGCTTAGGCCTGCACTTTCCTCTTTTTTCCCCCGAGTCGAACACGTAAATAAAACAAAATGGTCCATTTTTTCCTTGCTGAGTAAACGGCCGAAGCCCGCGGGGTGCAGCTTGGCCAGCACTCTGTCTTTCTCGCACTCACGGGCGTCTGGCATGGGAGCGAGAGAGACAGAGCGGCACTGTTCAGTGCGTGCTGTAGGGCGGCCTCAACCTCAAGCACCCTTCGGAAGCCCACTAAGGGCTTACAACGTAATTTGACTTGTAGATCTCGCACTTTAGGATCGCCGACTGGAGGGGCTTATTTTAAACAGCGCCATCTTTTGACCGTTCAATTCTTTTTGATGGAACAGACAGACCACTGCCGTGGTTTAGACATGGAACCGCCGCCGAGGTGGAATGGAGGGCAGAGCATGTTACGTGGTTTGTGGATGGGCCCCGCGTGGGGTGCGAGCCGCGTGACCTTCAAACGAAAGGGAGAGGATTTATACGTGGGGAGGGAAGACGTAAAACGGAAGAAGGGAGGGGGAAGGAGTCGTAAGAACTGGACGAACCCCTGCGGCCTGCGTTTAAGGAGGAGGGGGAGACAAGTAGCTTGCACAAGTGTGTCGCGCGCCTTTTCCGTCGAGGCAAAAATGCACGGCGATGCCAGGGGCAGTCCCTGTCGGCTTTGACGCTGATATTGCCAGCGGAAAGTGTTGTCATTCTCAGGCATGTGGGGACGACCTCAGAATGAAGCTTACACTGTCTGAAAACAGTCGCGCAGTTTCACTCGTAATATCCTGGCGAGTTGTCTGTTCGTAATACGAAAGCCTCTTGTTCGTATTACGGAGAGAGGAGGATCTTTGAAGTGCACCCAGTCCTGGACGTTATGGTCATGATGTGGATGCGGGCAGCAGCAGCTGCAGGTCCGGACTGCAGCGCGCCGTCGCAAATGGTCATATCGGTCAAGGTGGGGTCCTCCCGGCCGCAGCCACCTGGCGCGGCGCGCCCTGCTGGCTGGGTACCCGCTGCCGTGCACCTAACCTCTTCTTTTTCCCGCAAACAAAAACAAGCCGTTGTTGTTGCTGCCGCCACGCCCCTGGGGCCGTGGCTTTTATGAAGCATTGACGCCCTTACGCCGTATAAGGGAGCGGAATTAACCAGCAGGGCGCGGAGGGAACGCCCTTCAGCCGGGGATTAGCCTCGAAGGTTAGGTTAAGACTCGCGAAACTTACAGGCATTTTCGAAACTTGGTCAGGTTGGGCCTCGCGAAACTGACAGACGAGTTTCAATTTGCTCCGATTTTGGCCTTGCGGGAATCGTCTTAAAACGCATTTTGTTTTGATTCAGTCGGGAGAAAATCTGTTCCGTTTTAACAACGGTGTGCGCTAGGGGAGGAAGCGTACGGTGAGGTTGGCCACGTGCGATGCCGGTGAACGCTAGTGCGTGGTGTGTGTGTGTGTGAGTGTGAGTGTGAGTGTGAGTGAGGGTGGTCCGTGGTCCCTGCGGCTCTTATCACTCCCTCCCTCCCTCCTTGCCTTGATATATGAGCCCCTCCCATTGTGATTGATCGTGGCAAGGCAGCCTTATTCGTACAAATTCAGTCGCACGGTACACACCCAGGAAAAGAATGGAGTCGTCCCCGCCGCAAGGGTTGTGTGGGCACTGCTCTTTGAGGCACCAGCAACATGGCCACGCCAGTACCGTTATGACAGCAAAAAGTCAGGACTCTCTTGAAAAAAAATAAATAAAGAAAATTAAAAATAAAAAATAAATAAATAAAAAAAAAATACAAAAATAAAATAAGTTGACGATGTTTTTTTGGTTTTGGTTTCCTGAGTACCTGCAGTCCGCTTTTTCGTAGTGCCCGTAGGGCTGGCTCACTGTTGCCCTTTGGGGGTGGTTGCGGTATCGCCTTCCATCCCCATTACGGCACCGGGTTGACCCCGCCAGGTGCGCCAACACGGCCACGCCAAACTGGGCCGCGGACTGAAAATGTGTCCCTCGCTTCCGCTTGTTGGCTCGGCGTGGGAAGTGGCGACTATAAACCGAACAGGGCTGCCATATACTACTCGCATGAAACAGGTGTTCATCCGGGCGCGCGACTCCCGTGGGTTGTTTCACTTGAAAACAAGCACGTTTCTGGAAACCTCTCGACGCTGAGGGATCGCCAAGGGGCTGCCGGGGTGAAGTCCGGTCGCTTCCGGCCGCGGTTTCATCTAATTTTTTTTTTTTTCGGGGGGGGGGGGGGGGAATGTTTTACTGAATTAGGCAACACAGCCGCTCAGCCCAAGGCGCTGGATTTATATTCCGCGGCCGGGAGCAGCAGGTTGGGAGGGACAGGCGCCGGCCGGCCAGCGAGCCTGCCACGGTGAGGCCCCCCTGGGGCTCTCCCAGGGGCGGAACCAGGAGGAACGCCCCCAGACCCCGGTCTGATAACTCTCCCCGGGGGGCCCAGTCCAAACGGCCGGCTTATCCGCTCTGCGAAATTCTCTTTTAGAAAAACGCCGGGAAAAATAAACGGAATTTGTTAAAATATTTAGAAGCCGGCCGGAGCATAACTCAGTGCTGACCTCACTGTAAGGCACGAGCCTGCCCGATCAATGTGTGCGTGTGGTTCCTCCCTTCGGTGGTGTTTGGTGGCGAAGCCATACTTGGGGTTGGCGCCATTGAACACTGGCAGAGGGCTGACTCCGCACGGAGCCTCTCTCTCTCTCTCTCTCTCTCTCTCTCTCTCTCTCTCTCTCTCTCTCTCTCTCTCTCTCTCTCTCTCTCTCTCTCTCTCTCTCTCTCTCTCTCTCAGCCCTGACGTCTCACGAGTGCAAGAGAGACGGGAGCGCTGTTCGGAACCAGCCTGATCCGCTTTTCATTCGTCGATTCGCATTCACCTGTCTTCTTCCGTCGTCCCTTGGCGATGAGTCGATGGATCGATCCATCGATCAAATCGCAGCGCGTCGCGTCGTCGCGAGGTGCATTGAACCCAACAGCCGGCGACGGGACACCCACACTCGTTTGGCGACGTCCTGTCGCGAGGAGAGGGAGGGGGAGTCTGACCGCGGCAGCAACGCAGCAATAAATATCGCTCATAAATTGGGGGGAGGGTTTCTTTGGTTAATTTCTTCCTCTCGTTTATTACATTGCCTTGTGCGTGTTTGTGTGTGTGCCTGTGCGTGAAAGTATTTGAATGTATAGTATGTGCTGTAAGTGTCTCTGTATGCATGCGGTGGTGCATCGATGTACTCAGTATGTGTCTGATGCGGTTGTATGTGCAGTAGGTGTCTAATGGGTGGGTGTACGTGTGGGAGCGAACCGAGATACAAAATTAGAAATGCTTCGAGACAGTACTGTGCACGCGCTACAGCTTCCTAATTGTAACCAAATAATCCTAACCTTAAATTTACGCTGAGCTTTTTATAAACACTTCTGTGCTCTCAACGCTTACACTTAGTTTGTTTTTACTTTTTCAGCACATGGCCTTGTTTATTTATTTTTTTAAATTTGTTTTTCGTGTTTTTATTTTTGAGCTTTCCCACGGCTGTTTCGTTTTTTCGTAATGAGCAACAGCTTATCTCTCTCAGATTCGTATTTCAGTGTTAATGGAGAACCTCTCTCTTCGACAGTAACTCGATTATTTTCCCCTACATGGAGTGGAGCCTTTCGACCTCCATCAAGTCATCGGTTATTAAGCCATCAGGCTCCCGTAGATTGAATTCCGCGACGGCGGCGGGAAGCCTAGCGCGTGTACTCGTTGGCAACAAGTGAGAAGTCCAGAACTCTCTGCGAAACAAAGTCATAATACCTGACCGGAAGTCGTAACGAGTATACGGCTACCTCCTCGTCTTCCTGCCGCCCGATCAGCTACCGGTGCTAAAGTCGCATGCCAATGTCAAGATGCTATCTGTAGCTCCGTGCTCGGGGAGTGGTGGCCCCTGGCCATGCTCCGCCATGAATTGCCATGCCATGCTGCCATGTGGCAGGCACGCGAGACAACGCAGATGAGCTTGGCTCGCGCTGCCGCTGACATGTGTAACGACTTAACCAGGGGAGTGGCGAACTGGCAATCGAATCGCGGCAAATGTTCAGAGACTCGGCAGAGCCTTTGGCGCGTCAAAACTGAAGAAAAATTCACCGAGTCATACGCAAGCAATAATTGTCTACCTGAACGACTTGGAAGCTGAGACTTGAGCAGCCGGTAGCTGGAGGGAGCGCGTGTTGCAACTAACTCCATGGTGTTCGCTTTGGCCAGGGACTGCCGTGGAGCTAAACCGAGCTAAACGCACTAACCTTTTCTCGTCGCTACTTGTGTGCAGCCACAGATCGGAGACCTCAGAAACCAAGACATCGAGCAGCAGCACTTCCAGCGGTACAATACGAGACTCCGGCCCCGGTCTCTTAGGCTCCACCAGGTTCCCAAACTTCCCTCCAATGGGCTCGGCGTTCGAAAAATTCTCCAGGTGCTTACACATACTCTGATACTTAAATTTTCCCATGTCCATCAGTTGTTTATAAGATTAAATATGGGGGAAAAGGTTTCAATGAAACGAACCTGTCAGTCAGGGTACTTTTGTCAATAAAGTCACCAGTCAGAATTATTTTCAACTTTACAACATGTTTCCCTCATTTAGTAAGTACAAGTGTGGTAAGTGTGAGATAACTAGGCTGGTGAGTGGGTGTTTGAAAGTAACACTTGGACAAAAATAACTTCAGTTTTGACTTAACACTTACTCTGGTACTAACAACGTAGATACAATGTTGGTGGTGCTGAATAATTTTTAATATGTAAATACGGACTTGTACTATAATTCCTAATATTTCAGTTCAAATTTGTTAGGGTATCTTTGGGGTATTGGGAAACTCAACTCATACTTTACAGTAGCTTCATCAATTTATTGTTCACACTGTTACCAAAGTTCTTGGAAATTCCTGGAGTGAGAAAAAAATTTCTTTCACCCTTCCGAAGATTTCATAAAACTCTGTAGTTATTTCCTGGTAAACTTCGGAATTTTCCAATTTGCTTTTAACAGTTGCAGTCAAATGGAATTACGAAAGGTGAAGGAGGTGGTGCGGTTACCTGACCAGAGCCTCGTTTGCGTTGCAGCACGACTAGCTCTTCCAACACGACGCAGCAGGGCGGCGGCCCCATCGCCAGCGGCCCAGCCGGCGGCCCGGCTGGCGGCCCCAGCACCTGGCTGGACGGCCTGCACAGCCCCCTCATCCAGGAGGACGGCGGCGACAAAAAGCTCAAGCTGAGGTTCGACGTGTCCCAGTACGCGCCAGAGGAGATCGTCGTCAAGACCGTCGACAACAAGCTGCTGGTGAGTACGAAACACACCTTTGGCGTCAAGTTTCAGAGAAATTTCCCGCCAGGGTAGGATCAAAGTCCAGGACGAATAACATTTTTCCCGCTTGGTCGCCTGACGGAAGTAGTGTCAGTCATTTGCGGAGCGCGCTGGGTGTGTGAGTGGGCCGCCAACAATTTGAATCAACAAGCCTGGCCTCTAACCGGGCTCTCACCCCACAGCTTGCTCACTCAACACACAACACCGTCCCAGTTTTGCACCAAGTTTGGTCTAAAGAATATGAGGACGCCGTTGACGCGTTTACGCTTTTTTCGGTCGGGAAATGAGCCTCAGGCCGGGCGGGCTGAGTGACTTATACTCCCCTTTCTTCTGCCAGTGCGACAGTGGCGGAGGTGGCCGCGGGCAGCGGCTCCGTGACTTTGAACTTCGCTCCGCTCCGCTGCGCCCGCGGCCCTGTGCCTCGCGGCAAGTGTACACTACTCTTTGCCCGGAGTGTACTCGTAGCGTCGCCGAGACGGACTGCCAGTGGGATTCGAGATCCCGACGTGATTTCATCCTCTCACTTGGTTTGGGTCGGAGTGATGCGTAGGGCCCTCACGATCCCCGAGAGGGGTTGCGTCTTGTCACCACGCCCACTCCAAGTCCCTTCCCCCCTCCCCCTCCGCTCTCCCAGACGACAATGAAAGACAATGTGGGCCTCGCCCACCGCGCGTGGAGGGCAAGCACCTCCAAGCCTCACGTCCCATCGCTGCGAGGCGAAAGAACACATCGCGAACAGAGTCGAACTCCACAACTGTACGGTCATAGTTGAGAACCGTCGGCGAACAACTTCATTTTCAAATTCAATTTTCTGATTTTGTTGTCTAACGCATGATGGTCTTGGCGCTTACTGCCGATCTCGCCTACTTCACGAGACCTCTGAGTCAGGGCCTCAAGAGGCGTGACTCCTCGGAGATTTATTGCACGCCGATCAAGGAAAGGTGGCGGCGCGTGGACAGTTCTTCTCTGCGGCTTGGGCCCTGGGACCTTGACCTTGGGGACTGGCCCTGGGGACCTTACCCTGCCGTTTGGTCTCACTTTGAGCTGACTTTGGGCTGGCTCCAAGGCGGCGCCACAGCCATCGCCGCGTCGAAGCGAAAACAGGCGGAGCGAGGCGCGGCACTGCCACGAAACTTTTCATGGGCATGACATTTTTCGCCCAATTTTACCACTTACACTTGGGCCTTTTTTTAACGTGTTTTTTCAAGTTCTGCCTTTAAAATGATATTTAAAATACTTATTTTTACTTGAAATTTGCGCCAAGATCCCAAACAAAGCATTGGATTAGTATGCCTTATGCAACGCAGCTCCAGCCACGGAGCTCCAGTGACACACCGTGCGGCTCCAAACATGGAAGCGAAATGCGATCGGCCGAGACGGGTGCGGCGGGGCGCGGCGGGGCGTGGCGGGGCGTGGCGGGGCGTGGCGGGCAGTCCAGGCACGCTCCAGAGGATGGCCTGATTGTGGACCGACTCACCGTATAGCCCACGTGTTCGACTTCGGTGACGTAAAAAATATTATAAACGACAAATCTGGCCCCGTTGGCCATAGCGTGGTACGGTGTAATACTCCCTTTTTTCTCTTGGAGCAGGGGTGACGTCTCTCTCTCTCCTCTCTCTCTCTCTCTCTCTCTCTCTCTGGTAAAAAAACAAAAATAATCTGCCCAACATCATCCCTGATCATTGTATTAAAATCCCCCCAATAAAAACAATTTATAAACTAAACTAAACTCTCTCTCTCTCTCTCTCTCTCCTCTCTCTCTCTCTCTCTCCTCTCTCTCTCTCTCTCTCTGTCTCTCTGGCAGCTCCATGTGTGTTTAGCCGCCCACTGCGGGGCCCTGCGCCCACTGCCACGGATGGACAAGCAATCAGCTCTAGAAAAAAAAAAAAAATATCACCCAAAAAAAACCTGGATAAAAAAGAGACAGCTGGAACATTGACTCGGCGATTCAGTGTCACTGAAAAATGATCTGACTTTAGGGTGACTGAACTTTTGACTTACGCTTCGATCTTCCTGGCGTTTTGTGCGTTGTTTTAAGAGACGGTCTTGCGTCGCGGCGGCGGGCCGGGGCTCAGCCAGGGAGCATAATTGGACCCCACTCCACTCCCCATTTCACCCCTCGCGAGTCTCTCCCAATCTCTCCCCGCTCGGCTTTCCCGGGCCGGCCTCTCCCCGAAGTGGCGCTGGATTTCGAGATGGAGAGAGGAAAAAGGAGGGGGGGGGGGGGGCAGGTGAAAGGAGGGAAGGGGGTAAAGTGCTGCCGAGTCAAACAAACACCGCAAAGTGCTTGCCTGTCCTCCTCCATTTTATAATGGTCGTCTCCTCTCTGCGCACCGCGTTGGTGTTGGTGACCCTAGCCCGCCGTGCACCGACCGGAAGCGGAACCAGGCGCACCTGATTTCCGGAAGTGCAGGGGGGATTATTTGTGGAGGAGCGGAGAGGAAGCGACGGGGCGCGGGGAGAGAGAGAGAGAGAGAGAGAGAGAGAGCGAGAGAGAGAGAGAGAGAGAGAGAGAGCGAGAGAGAGAGAGAGAGAGAGAGAGAGAGAGAGAGAGGGGTGGATAAGGTAATATGCGTTTCAAGGGAGGCCGATGAAAGTTTGCACGTTCACTGGAGCGTGAGATCAATGTGCGCATACAGTTTAGTCACCGAGCTGCAACTACTGTGTGTGTGTGTGTGTGTGTGTGTGTGTGTGTGTGTGTGTGCATCCCACGCCAGCGCGTCGTGTGCAACATTTCCGCCCCGCCCCTGGCCACCGCCGCCCGCGTCCTTCCAAGGCGGTGCTCCGGACGTGTCGTGGGACCATTGGGGCCTAAAGCCGCTTAAAGCACGCAGTCTGGACTCGGGGCTGCACCATGCAGGGCAAGGAATGTTTTAGTCAGCACCTTAAGTCAACATGTCGACCAACAATATTTTTACTTAAAAGGGTAGACTAATTTTTTTAACAAATTTACAGCCTTCCTTTTTTCCGGTGTTTACTGAAAATATGGTGAAAAGGTGTGCGTGCTCAAATATTTTTTTTTGTTGGTTGTCTACCTGTCTAACATGTGGACGGTGGATGTCTGCTTCGGCGTGCTCGTCACGTGCGGGCCGGGCCGACACCGGACTTGTTGAACGCCTCGATACCAAACCCACACGGCCACCGCGGCCGGGACCCCCGTCAGTCAGGCGCGGGTCCAGAGGGGAGAGGGGGGAGCAGGGCTTGTCCCTGTAAGCAGGCAACTTTTGCGACGTCGCCCCCGTGTCTGCAGCGAGTCGGCTGGCTGCGGCTGACTCGCACCGGCCACCTCAGCCATGACCATACAAGGCGGCGGCGCAGGCAGTCCGTCTGGAGCGCGAGGCGTGTCCGCGGCCTCCAGTGGCGGCCCGGCGCGGCGGGCCCGGCGCCCACACCCTCGCTACGCCCACCGCTACACTGTGTGTGCGGGCGCCAATAGACTCGAAAGCTGATCTGGGTCCCGGTGGACGTCCCGCGTCCTGGGGAACATTTGCCTGCTCCAGCCGATTAGGTAGGCAATTAAGCGGTCTGAGCCGGCACAGAGGGGCGCCGTCGAGGTGCTGATGGCATTTGTCGACGCGGGGGATCGCGCTCTGCAGTTTGACGGGGTGCTTATTGTGCGGTGGGGTGAGTCTAGAGGTTAAAGCCCTTCCTAAAATCATCGTCGTTCCCCCTCCCCGCTGTGAGCAATTTGCCCCCGCCTCCCTCCGACCCCTTCCATGCAGCGCACCACCGAAAGGGAGGGCAATAGTCGTGAATTCTGCGCACTCATCATGGCGTGTTCGTCTTCTTATTGTCCGCTCTCCTTCTTCTTCTCCTCTCGTTCAATTAGTCTGCCAGACGACCCCCCTCGACGTCGAGTATGTGTGCACCCCTGCGGCAGCTCTAGGACATTATTGTTTTGGCTGGGAATCATTGGCGGCCCGCCGAAATGGTGAAGCAGCAGGAACTTTGCCAAAGGATATCAGATAATCGCTGATTTCGGTGGTCTGGAGACCACGCGCCGCGTCGGGAGGACAACAGCAGCCTGCCTATCCGACGCGGCCGGCCCACCGGCAGTCTTACAGCGGCTAGAATCGATCTAGCCGCCACCCCGCACGCGTCCCGACCTTGGGCGCACACACGTATTGTCTGGCGCCCTGCGCGAGGCTAGGCCACTGTGTACTGCCGAAACGTGCTGCGATGGCCGGGTGGGATGACAATGGGCAGACGCCCGTCCGGCCCAACCCTGCGGTCTGCCAGGACGCGCTCGCATCATCAGTCAGTGTTTCATGATTTGTGAAAATGGTACTGCGGAAACGGCGTGTAAAGGCTGGTCACGCAAGGGGCGGGGTTGGCGGGGCTGGCTGGCCATCCCAGGCCCTCGACTTGATTCTGCAGGACGGGTGCGCCACTTGTCTTCCCTCCCTTCTCCCGCACCGCAGCGTGCCGCAGTCTCTGCAGTGCCGTGATGCAACGGTGCAGTCCCTTATAACAATGCTTGGGGAAGGGGCGAGCGCCCCTAACGAGGACCTTTATACCGGTCTTGCCAACACGACAACCGCCAAAAATGCCAGTTTCTCCAGTGAGACAGAAACATGCTTCAATAAGCGTACTTCGGAGAAGAGCTGGTACCGGAAGTTGAGGAGAATCAAGAAGAACAAATTTGTGAGAATGAGCCGTCTGCGTCGGCCGTTTCTGCCGCTTCCGCAGAGCTATATTCTCACACAAAGTTCGGCTTTGTCTTCGTCTTGGATTTCTTCTTAACTTCGGTCCCAGCCCTTATTCCGATGTACCCTATATGCTGTAACCCGCAACATGACCAAATCGAACTAAAAAGTTCAGTTGTTTTATCCTCTTTGAATCGGAAGGAAGGAAGGAAGGAAGGATATCGCCGCCCCGACGCTCTGAGTCCAAATTGTTGTAACAGTCCTCTGTTGTCTGTTATTCCAGGTCCAACGCGAAGCACGAGGAGAAGACGGGGACAGCAAGTCGGTTTTACCGCGAAAACAACCGGGAGTTACCTCCCTGCCCAAGGGCACCAACCCCGATGTCCATCAAGTTCCTCCCTCAGCAAAGACGGCGTCCTCACCGTGGAGGCGCCCCTGCCGCAGGCTGCCCTGGGCCCCCGCGGAGAAGATGGGTGGGGAAAAAAAAAAATCCCCATCGCCCACTGAGTGGCTGGCGAGGACCATTTGAACTTCGCGCACCCGCCTCAACCCTCCTGAACATCCCCAGCTAACCTCTCTACGACGCCAGCCGCCACCTCTCGGCGGGTGGGCCAACCCCTCGCGGCGTCTTCCGTGGGATCCCCCCACATTTGGCGGTTCTGGGCCGGGGGCAGCGCGAGCACCTATTGTC
>CM060103.1:8740698-8817741 GCA_030522485.1 Stenchaetothrips biformis | reverse complement strand
CTCTCTCTCTCTCTCTCTCTCTCTCTCTCGCTCTCTCTCTCTCTCTCTCTCCCTCTCTCTGTATGTGTCTCATGGCCGCGGCCCAAGTCCCAGTGCGATCCATCGAGTGGTTAGCGTCACCCTGCCGACGCCTGATGACATGCCGCGTCCACGTTCAGGGAAAGCCACGCTCCGTCTGTCTGTCTGTCTGTCTGCCCGTCCGTCTGTCCGTCTGTTCGCCGCGCACCCCTGCACCGTTCACGCCAATTAGTTTCGCGGAAGCCGTCACCGACTTTGCTCATTTCCGGTGACCCAGTTGGACGCGTTGCTCGCCACCGCGGCGATCAAGACATCTGTCCTTGACCCAGAGCAGGTGGGGCGCGGGGTCGCGGCATCAGGCATGCACCCTCCAGCCGGTCGCACCCTGCCCCGCCCCACCCCGCCCCACCCCGCCCCGCCACGACGCGTGCGAAATACTAGAGCCGTGCGCAGGTGCGCCAACCAAGCGTTAACATAATCACCCCCAGAAATCGCGCTCGATTTTCACGTCGCCTTCGTTTTTCTCTGAAAAGAATATTATCGCTGTGGCCAGTCTTGCCGCGCGTTCCTTATGCAAATTTCATGCGCCTGTTTTCCGCCGGAATGGAGCATTTTTTTTCTTGTTGATATTTCTATTAGCGCGCGGTGCGTGATGTTCGGGCGCCACCCCGGTCCAGACGCCCGCCCCCTTCCACCCGCCCCTCCCCCTCCCAGTCAATCGATAGACGCGGCAGACGCCGGCGTGTCTGGCCCGGGTTCGACTACCGGCGTCGGCTACACTGCAAAAATGCATCCTAGTTGTCCGCGAAGCCAAGGAACCCCCACGCTTGAAGGCAGCGACCAACTGTATACGCTTTAGTTCTATTGTCGACTACCTTCTCGACCGTGAACCTAGTGTCCCGGCAAACACAGCATTTTCGCCCACTGTGCGATTTTTTTTTTTTCCTGCGCGTCGCCTTGACGACAGCGGGGCTGGAGTGATGTGTGCCTGCCTTCCGTCTTCGCGAAGGTGTTGGCACTTACGTCACGGCCGGGCAAACAAAGCGCACCGCAGCGATTGACAACACGCGTCGCTCATGCCGGTGTTCATCTGGCGTTGGATTCGGCAGAACGGCTTCGATCGCTTCGATCCAGGAGACGCGCAGCTCGACTGTGACTCAGCCTGGGAGGTAGGCAATCTGAACGCGGTGATGCATTACATTGCCTGCCCTCCCCGGACGTTTTTGACAGTGGGCTGGACGATAAGGGAGATTGCCCGGCTGCCTCCAGGACCCCGCGCAGGACGGACACCTCCTTATCTGTGATTGGCGCTGGCCGTCCCGCCGCGTCCCGCCGGCCGACGGGCGCGCCTAACTGAACTAGCCTCGCCCGGCGTAGCCCGGCGTAGCCTGACGCGGAGGCGAATCGAATTTCGGTTTCCATTTGACATTGGGAGGGACCTCCGCCGGACTGAGTCGTAAAACCGAGGGAGGGGGAGTCGGAAATTCGGCTCGCTGGAGCATTTCTGACCGTTAATGAGGGACAGAGGGAGCTTCTTCGATTGGGGTGTCCATCTGCACTCAAATATGGCGCCACTTCGGTGGCTTCAGTCAAGTATCTATCGGGCACTTCCAGTTAGGGACTTCCAGTGGTACTTTCAGTTAGGTACTTCTAGTCAGGACACCTCCAGCCAGGGACCTCCTGCTTACTGACTCGCTGTTGAAAGGACGCTCCCGGCCATCGCTTCTCGTTTCCTTCTCTTGACGCTCCAGTGCGGCCGCTGTGACGTCATCTTGGCTTGACCGATGACATCACACGCAAGGCGGTGGGAAAATGCAAATGAGATTGTTCCGAATACTTGACCTCGCGGCAGAAAAAAAAAATGTGACCCCCAAAACAGAGATTGAGTGACCTAATGAGATTGTCTTCGTTATGTTGCAGGTATGTGCGGTGCTCTGCGCTGAGATGCGGTGACTCATGCTTCACTGTAACCAACCCAAGTAACGTAACGACAACAGCCGAAAAATGCGGCAAGACTGCGCAGGATAAGTGTGTCAAGTCTCAGAATTTAAATTCTTTCAATGAATTTGGAACAAAAAAAATAAAATAAATTGGAGTTTTTGTCTTGTTAGACCTTTCTTTTTATGGTCAGCACTTCTGCTGCTTGTAGACGCGCGCTTCACTTTTTCTAGGACACTATGTCGTTGGCATTTGAGTGAATGCGAGCAGGATGTCGAGTGTGTATGTACGCGCATGTGTGTGTGTGTCTGTGTGTCTGAGGGAGTGGAAGGAGAGAGGATACGTTTGCAAGGAGGAAAAGAACAGCGAATGCCAGTACAGCATGTATTTTGTGAGTGACTGCGTTTGCCTTCCTTTGTGTCTGTCTGTCTGTCTGTCCGTCCGCCTGCGTCTGGTCGGCTGGCTGCTGCGGATGGGTGTGTTTTCCTCCTTCGATGGGTCAAGTCAGCGACAGGAGGTAGGGCCAAATGAATTATTGGGTTGGTCGGCCTGCGGTGCTGGCCTCTGCCAAAGATGTGTTGCGCCATCGTGGGTCGCGGCGCTGCTGCCAACTTCTCGAAAACAATACATTTTAAAGGCGCGTTGGAGCGTTGACGTTGGCAGTATACACACCTCTGTGCGAAGGTTTTCTAAAACGAAATGCCAATTCGTTTGTCGGCACGCGCGCTGGGCACGGTGCCGCCTGCACTGGTTGCGGTTTTTATTTCCCTCGTCTGATTCCTCTTTTCTTGACCGTAAAACGACCCCTTATCGCTGGGGACGAAAAAGGAGAAAAAAAAATTCGGAAGGAGATAAAGCATCATATAAAAAAAATAATATAAAAATAAATCAGTGGCGAAATTACTTTCTGCGCCCTCTTTAGTGGGCTCGTATACTAGTCGTCGCCGTGTGCTGCAGTACTTTTGTCACTCAGGACCCTCCCCCCAGCCTCATTTGTCCACAATGCTGTGGAACGCTTAGGCCTGCACTTTCCTCTTTTTTCCCCCGAGTCGAACACGTAAATAAAACAAAATGGTCCATTTTTTCCTTGCTGAGTAAACGGCCGAAGCCCGCGGGGTGCAGCTTGGCCAGCACTCTGTCTTTCTCGCACTCACGGGCGTCTGGCATGGGAGCGAGAGAGACAGAGCGGCACTGTTCAGTGCGTGCTGTAGGGCGGCCTCAACCTCAAGCACCCTTCGGAAGCCCACTAAGGGCTTACAACGTAATTTGACTTGTAGATCTCGCACTTTAGGATCGCCGACTGGAGGGGCTTATTTTAAACAGCGCCATCTTTTGACCGTTCAATTCTTTTTGATGGAACAGACAGACCACTGCCGTGGTTTAGACATGGAACCGCCGCCGAGGTGGAATGGAGGGCAGAGCATGTTACGTGGTTTGTGGATGGGCCCCGCGTGGGGTGCGAGCCGCGTGACCTTCAAACGAAAGGGAGAGGATTTATACGTGGGGAGGGAAGACGTAAAACGGAAGAAGGGAGGGGGAAGGAGTCGTAAGAACTGGACGAACCCCTGCGGCCTGCGTTTAAGGAGGAGGGGGAGACAAGTAGCTTGCACAAGTGTGTCGCGCGCCTTTTCCGTCGAGGCAAAAATGCACGGCGATGCCAGGGGCAGTCCCTGTCGGCTTTGACGCTGATATTGCCAGCGGAAAGTGTTGTCATTCTCAGGCATGTGGGGACGACCTCAGAATGAAGCTTACACTGTCTGAAAACAGTCGCGCAGTTTCACTCGTAATATCCTGGCGAGTTGTCTGTTCGTAATACGAAAGCCTCTTGTTCGTATTACGGAGAGAGGAGGATCTTTGAAGTGCACCCAGTCCTGGACGTTATGGTCATGATGTGGATGCGGGCAGCAGCAGCTGCAGGTCCGGACTGCAGCGCGCCGTCGCAAATGGTCATATCGGTCAAGGTGGGGTCCTCCCGGCCGCAGCCACCTGGCGCGGCGCGCCCTGCTGGCTGGGTACCCGCTGCCGTGCACCTAACCTCTTCTTTTTCCCGCAAACAAAAACAAGCCGTTGTTGTTGCTGCCGCCACGCCCCTGGGGCCGTGGCTTTTATGAAGCATTGACGCCCTTACGCCGTATAAGGGAGCGGAATTAACCAGCAGGGCGCGGAGGGAACGCCCTTCAGCCGGGGATTAGCCTCGAAGGTTAGGTTAAGACTCGCGAAACTTACAGGCATTTTCGAAACTTGGTCAGGTTGGGCCTCGCGAAACTGACAGACGAGTTTCAATTTGCTCCGATTTTGGCCTTGCGGGAATCGTCTTAAAACGCATTTTGTTTTGATTCAGTCGGGAGAAAATCTGTTCCGTTTTAACAACGGTGTGCGCTAGGGGAGGAAGCGTACGGTGAGGTTGGCCACGTGCGATGCCGGTGAACGCTAGTGCGTGGTGTGTGTGTGTGTGAGTGTGTGAGTGAGTGAGTGAGGGTGGTCCGTGGTCCCTGCGGCTCTTATCACTCCCTCCCTCCCTCCTTGCCTTGATATATGAGCCCCTCCCATTGTGATTGATCGTGGCAAGGCAGCCTTATTCGTACAAATTCAGTCGCACGGTACACACCCAGGAAAAGAATGGAGTCGTCCCCGCCGCAAGGGTTGTGTGGGCACTGCTCTTTGAGGCACCAGCAACATGGCCACGCCAGTACCGTTATGACAGCAAAAAGTCAGGACTCTCTTGAAAAAAATAAATAAAGAAAATTAAAAATAAAAAATAAATAAATAAAAAAAATACAAAAATAAAATAAGTTGACGATGTTTTTTTGGTTTTGGTTTCCTGAGTACCTGCAGTCCGCTTTTTCGTAGTGCCCGTAGGGCTGGCTCACTGTTGCCCTTTGGGGGTGGTTGCGGTATCGCCTTCCATCCCCATTACGGCACCGGGTTGACCCCGCCAGGTGCGCCAACACGGCCACGCCAAACTGGGCCGCGGACTGAAAATGTGTCCCTCGCTTCCGCTTGTTGGCTCGGCGTGGGAAGTGGCGACTATAAACCGAACAGGGCTGCCATATACTACTCGCATGAAACAGGTGTTCATCCGGGCGCGCGACTCCCGTGGGTTGTTTCACTTGAAAACAAGCACGTTTCTGGAAACCTCTCGACGCTGAGGGATCGCCAAGGGGCTGCCGGGGTGAAGTCCGGTCGCTTCCGGCCGCGGTTTCATCTAATTTTTTTTTTTTCGGGGGGGGGGGGGGGGGGAATGTTTTACTGAATTAGGCAACACAGCCGCTCAGCCCAAGGCGCTGGATTTATATTCCGCGGCCGGGAGCAGCAGGTTGGGAGGGACAGGCCGGCCGGCCAGCGAGCCTGCCACGGTGGGGCCCCCCTGGGGCTCTCCCAGGGGCGGAACCAGGAGGAACGCCCCCAGACCCCGGTCTGATAACTCTCCCCGGGGGGCCCAGTCCAAACGGCCGGCTTATCCGCTCTGCGAAATTCTCTTTTAGAAAAACGCCGGGAAAAATAAACGGAATTTGTTAAAATATTTAGAAGCCGGCCGGAGCATAACTCAGTGCTGACCTCACTGTAAGGCACGAGCCTGCCCGATCAATGTGTGCGTGTGGTTCCTCCCTTCGGTGGTTTGGTGGCGAAGCCATACTTGGGGTTGGCGCCATTGAACACTGGCAGAGGGCTGACTCCGCACGGAGCCTCTCTCTCTCTCTCTCTCTCTCTCTCTCTCTCTCTCTCTCTCTCTCTCTCTCTCTCTCTCTCTCTCTCTCTCTCTCTCTCTCTCTCTCTCAGCCCTGACGTCTCACGAGTGCAAGAGAGACGGGAGCGCTGTTCGGAACCAGCCTGATCCGCTTTTCATTCGTCGATTCGCATTCACCTGTCTTCTTCCGTCGTCCCTTGGCGATGAGTCGATGGATCGATCCATCGATCAAATCGCAGCGCGTCGCGTCGTCGCGAGGTGCATTGAACCCAACAGCCGGCGACGGGACACCCACACTCGTTTGGCGACGTCCTGTCGCGAGGAGAGGGAGGGGGAGTCTGACCGCGGCAGCAACGCAGCAATAAATATCGCTCATAAATTGGGGGGAGGGTTGTTCTTTGGTTAATTTCTTCCTCTCGTTTATTACATTGCCTTGTGCGTGTTTGTGTGTGTGCCTGTGCGTGAAAGTATTTGAATGTATAGTATGTGCTGTAAGTGTCTCTGTATGCATGCGGTGGTGCATCGATGTACTCAGTATGTGTCTGATGCGGTTGTATGTGCAGTAGGTGTCTAATGGGTGGGTGTACGTGTGGGAGCGAACCGAGATACAAAATTAGAAATGCTTCGAGACAGTACTGTGCACGCGCTACAGCTTCCTAATTGTAACCAAATAATCCTAACCTTAAATTTACGCTGAGCTTTTTATAAACACTTCTGTGCTCTCAACGCTTACACTTAGTTTGTTTTTACTTTTTCAGCACATGGCCTTGTTTATTTATTTTTTTAAATTTGTTTTTCGTGTTTTTATTTTTGAGCTTTCCCACGGCTGTTTCGTTTTTCGTAATGAGCAACAGCTTATCTCTCTCAGATTCGTATTTCAGTGTTAATGGAGAACCTCTCTCTTCGACAGTAACTCGATTATTTTCCCCTACATGGAGTGGAGCCTTTCGACCTCCATCAAGTCATCGGTTATTAAGCCATCAGGCTCCCGTAGATTGAATTCCGCGACGGCGGCGGGAAGCCTAGCGCGTGTACTCGTTGGCAACAAGTGAGAAGTCCAGAACTCTCTGCGAAACAAAGTCATAATACCTGACCGGAAGTCGTAACGAGTATACGGCTACCTCCTCGTCTTCCTGCCGCCCGATCAGCTACCGGTGCTAAAGTCGCATGCCAATGTCAAGATGCTATCTGTAGCTCCGTGCTCGGGGAGTGGTGGCCCCTGGCCATGCTCCGCCATGAATTGCCATGCCATGCTGCCATGTGGCAGGCACGCGAGACAACGCAGATGAGCTTGGCTCGCGCTGCCGCTGACATGTGTAACGACTTAACCAGGGGGAGTGGCGAACTGGCAATCGAATCGCGGCAAATGTTCAGAGACTCGGCAGAGCCTTTGGCGCGTCAAAACTGAAGAAAAATTCACCGAGTCATACGCAAGCAATAATTGTCTACCTGAACGACTTGGAAGCTGAGACTTGAGCAGCCGGTAGCTGGAGGGAGCGCGTGTTGCAACTAACTCCATGGTGTTCGCTTTGGCCAGGGACTGCCGTGGAGCTAAACCGAGCTAAACGCACTAACCTTTTCTCGTCGCTACTTGTGTGCAGCCACAGATCGGAGACCTCAGAAACCAAGACATCGAGCAGCAGCACTTCCAGCGGTACAATACGAGACTCCGGCCCCGGTCTCTTAGGCTCCACCAGGTTCCCAAACTTCCCTCCAATGGGCTCGGCGTTCGAAAAATTCTCCAGGTGCTTACACATACTCTGATACTTAAATTTTCCCATGTCATCAGTTGTTTATAAGATTAAATATGGGGGAAAAGGTTTCAATGAAACGAACCTGTCAGTCAGGGTACTTTTGTCAATAAAGTCACCAGTCAGAATTATTTTCAACTTTACAACATGTTTCCCTCATTTAGTAAGTACAAGTGTGGTAAGTGTGAGATAACTAGGCTGGTGAGTGGGTGTTTGAAAGTAACACTTGGACAAAAATAACTTCAGTTTTGACTTAACACTTACTCTGGTACTAACAACGTAGATACAATGTTGGTGGTGCTGAATAATTTTAATATGTAAATACGGACTTGTACTATAATTCCTAATATTTCAGTTCAAATTTGTTAGGGTATCTTTGCGGGTATTGGGAAACTCAACTCATACTTTACAGTAGCTTCATCAATTTATTGTTCACACTGTTACCAAAGTTCTTGGAAATTCCTGGAGTGAGAAAAAAATTTCTTTCACCCTTCCGAAGATTTCATAAAACTCTGTAGTTATTTCCTGGTAAACTTCGGAATTTTCCAATTTGCTTTTAACAGTTGCAGTCAAATGGAATTACGAAAGGTGAAGGAGGTGGTGCGGTTACCTGACCAGAGCCTCGTTTGCGTTGCAGCACGACTAGCTCTTCCAACACGACGCAGCAGGGCGGCGGCCCCATCGCCAGCGGCCCAGCCGGCGGCCCGGCTGGCGGCCCCAGCACCTGGCTGGACGGCCTGCACAGCCCCCTCATCCAGGAGGACGGCGGCGACAAAAAGCTCAAGCTGAGGTTCGACGTGTCCCAGTACGCGCCAGAGGAGATCGTCGTCAAGACCGTCGACAACAAGCTGCTGGTGAGTACGAAACACACCTTTGGCGTCAAGTTTCAGAGAAATTCTCCCGCCAGGGTAGGATCAAAGTCCAGGACGAATAACATTTTTCCCGCTTGGTCGCCTGACGGAAGTAGTGTCAGTCATTTGCGGAGCGCGCTGGGTGTGTGAGTGGGCCGCCAACAATTTGAATCAACAAGCCTGGCCTCTAACCGGGCTCTCACCCCACAGCTTGCTCACTCAACACACAACACCGTCCAGTTTTGCACCAAGTTTGGTCTAAAGAATATGAGGACGCCGTTGACGCGTTTACGCTTTTTCGGTCGGGAAATGAGCCTCAGGCCGGGCGGGCTGAGTGACTTATACTCCCCTTTCTTCTGCCAGTGCGACAGTGGCGGAGGTGGCCGCGGGCAGCGGCTCCGTGACTTTGAACTTCGCTCCGCTCCGCTGCGCCCGCGGCCCTGTGCCTCGCGGCAAGTGTACACTACTCTTTGCCCGGAGTGTACTCGTAGCGTCGCCGAGACGGACTGCCAGTGGGATTCGAGATCCCGACGTGATTTCATCCTCTCACTTGGTTTGGGTCGGAGTGATGCGTAGGGCCCTCACGATCCCCGAGAGGGGTTGCGTCTTGTCACCACGCCCACTCCAAGTCCCTTCCCCCCTCCCCCTCCGCTCTCCCAGACGACAATGAAAGACAATGTGGGCCTCGCCCACCGCGCGTGGAGGGCAAGCACCTCCAAGCCTCACGTCCCATCGCTGCGAGGCGAAAGAACACATCGCGAACAGAGTCGAACTCCACAACTGTACGGTCATAGTTGAGAACCGTCGGCGAACAACTTCATTTTCAAATTCAATTTTCTGATTTTGTTGTCTAACGCATGATGGTCTTGGCGCTTACTGCCGATCTCGCCTACTTCACGAGACCTCTGAGTCAGGGCCTCAAGAGGCGTGACTCCTCGGAGATTTATTGCACGCCGATCAAGGAAAGGTGGCGGCGCGTGGACAGTTCTTCTCTGCGGCTTGGGCCCTGGGGACCTTGACCTTGGGGACTGGCCCTGGGGACCTTACCCTGCCGTTTGGTCTCACTTTGAGCTGACTTTGGGCTGGCTCCAAGGCGGCGCACAGCCATCGCCGCGTCGAAGCGAAAACAGGCGGAGCGAGGCGCGGCACTGCCACGAAACTTTTCATGGGCATGACATTTTTCGCCCAATTTTACCACTTACACTTGGGCCTTTTTTTAACGTGTTTTTTCAAGTTCTGCCTTTAAAATGATATTTAAAATACTTATTTTTACTTGAAATTTGCGCCAAGATCCCAAACAAAGCATTGGATTAGTATGCCTTATGCAACGCAGCTCCAGCCACGGAGCTCCAGTGACACACCGTGCGGCTCCAAACATGGAAGCGAAATGCGATCGGCCGAGACGGGTGCGGCGGGGCGCGGCGGGGCGTGGCGGGGCGTGGCGGGGCGTGGCGGGCAGTCCAGGCACGCTCCAGAGGATGGCCTGATTGTGGACCGACTCACCGTATAGCCCACGTGTTCGACTTCGGTGACGTAAAAAATATTATAAACGACAAATCTGGCCCCGTTGGCCATAGCGTGGTACGGTGTAATACTCCCTTTTTTCTCTTGGAGCAGGGGTGACGTCTCTCTCTCTCTCTCTCTCTCTCTCTCTCTCTCTCTCTCTGGTAAAAAACAAAAATAATCTGCCCAACATCATCCCTGATCATTGTATTAAAATCCCCCCAATAAAAACAATTTATAAACTAAACTAAACTCTCTCTCTCTCTCTCTCTCTCTCTCTCTCTCTCTCTCTCTCTCTCTCTCTCTCTCTCTCTCTGTCTCTCTGGCAGCTCCATGTGTGTTTAGCCGCCCACTGCGGGGCCCTGCGCCCACTGCCACGGATGGACAAGCAATCAGCTCTAGAAAAAAAAAAAAAATATCACCCAAAAAAAACCTGGATAAAAAGAGACAGCTGGAACATTGACTCGGCGATTCAGTGTCACTGAAAAATGATCTGACTTTAGGGTGACTGAACTTTTGACTTACGCTTCGATCTTCCTGGCGTTTTGTGCGTTGTTTTAAGAGACGGTCTTGCGTCGCGGCGGCGGGCCGGGGCTCAGCCAGGGAGCATAATTGGACCCCACTCCACTCCCCATTTCACCCCTCGCGAGTCTCTCCCAATCTCTCCCCGCTCGGCTTTCCCGGGCCGGCCTCTCCCCGAAGTGGCGCTGGATTTCGAGATGGAGAGAGGAAAAAGGAGGGGGGGGGGGGCAGGTGAAAGGAGGGAAGGGGGTAAAGTGCTGCCGAGTCAAACAAACACCGCAAAGTGCTTGCCTGTCCTCCTCCATTTTATAATGGTCGTCTCCTCTCTGCGCACCGCGTTGGTGTTGGTGACCCTAGCCCGCCGTGCACCGACCGGAAGCGGAACCAGGCGCACCTGATTTCCGGAAGTGCAGGGGGGATTATTTGTGGAGGAGCGGAGAGGAAGCGACGGGGCGCGGGGAGAGAGAGAGAGAGAGAGAGAGAGAGAGAGAGAGAGAGAGAGAGAGAGAGAGAGAGAGAGAGAGAGAGAGAGAGAGAGAGAGAGAGAGAGAGAGGGGTGGATAAGGTAATATGCGTTTCAAGGGAGGCCGATGAAAGTTTGCACGTTCACTGGAGCGTGAGATCAATGTGCGCATACAGTTTAGTCACCGAGCTGCAACTACTGTGTGTGTGTGTGTGTGTGTGTGTGTGTGTGTGTGTGTGTGTGCATCCCACGCCAGCGCGTCGTGTGCAACATTTCCGCCCCGCCCCTGGCCACCGCCGCCCGCGTCCTTCCAAGGCGGTGCTCCGGACGTGTCGTGGGACCATTGGGGCCTAAAGCCGCTTAAAGCACGCAGTCTGGACTCGGGGCTGCACCATGCAGGGCAAGGAATGTTTTAGTCAGCACCTTAAGTCAACATGTCGACCAACAATATTTTTACTTAAAAGGGTAGACTAATTTTTTTAACAAATTTACAGCCTTCCTTTTTTCCGGTGTTTACTGAAAATATGGTGAAAAGGTGTGCGTGCTCAAATATTTTTTTTTTGTTGGTTGTCTACCTGTCTAACATGTGGACGGTGGATGTCTGCTTCGGCGTGCTCGTCACGTGCGGGCCGGGCCGACACCGGACTTGTTGAACGCCTCGATACCAAACCCACACGGCCACCGCGGCCGGGACCCCCGTCAGTCAGGCGCGGGTCCAGAGGGGAGAGGGGGGAGCAGGGCTTGTCCCTGTAAGCAGGCAACTTTTGCGACGTCGCCCCCGTGTCTGCAGCGAGTCGGCTGGCTGCGGCTGACTCGCACCGGCCACCTCAGCCATGACCATACAAGGCGGCGGCGCAGGCAGTCCGTCTGGAGCGCGAGGCGTGTCCGCGGCCTCCAGTGGCGGCCCGGCGCGGCGGGCCCGGCGCCCACACCCTCGCTACGCCCACCGCTACACTGTGTGTGCGGGCGCCAATAGACTCGAAAGCTGATCTGGGTCCCGGTGGACGTCCCGCGTCCTGGGGAACTTTGCCTGCTCCAGCCGATTAGGTAGGCAATTAAGCGGTCTGAGCCGGCACAGAGGGGCGCCGTCGAGGTGCTGATGGCATTGTCGACGCGGGGGATCGCGCTCTGCAGTTTGACGGGGTGCTTATTGTGCGGTGGGGTGAGTCTAGAGGTTAAAGCCCTTCCTAAAATCATCGTCGTTCCCCCTCCCCGCTGTGAGCAATTTGCCCCCGCCTCCCTCCGACCCCTTCCATGCAGCGCACCACCGAAAGGGAGGGCAATAGTCGTGAATTCTGCGCACTCATCATGGCGTGTTCGTCTTCTTATTGTCGCTCTCCTTCTTCTTCTCCTCCTCGTTCAATTAGTCTGCCAGACGACCCCCCTCGACGTCGAGTATGTGTGCACCCCTGCGGCAGCTCTAGGACATTATTGTTTTGGCTGGGAATCATTGGCGGCCCGCCGAAATGGTGAAGCAGCAGGAACTTTGCCAAAGGATATCAGATAATCGCTGATTTCGGTGGTCTGGAGACCACGCGCCGCGTCGGGAGGACACCCAGCAGGCCTGCCTATCCGACGCGGCCGGCCCACCGGCAGTCTTACAGCGGCTAGAATCGATCTAGCCGCCACCCCGCACGCGTCCCGACCTTGGGCGCACACACGTATTGTCTGGCGCCCTGCGCGAGGCTAGGCCACTGTGTACTGCCGAAACGTGCTGCGATGGCCGGGTGGGATGACAATGGGCAGACGCCCGTCCGGCCCAACCCTGCGGTCTGCCAGGACGCGCTCGCATCATCAGTCAGTGTTTCATGATTTGTGAAAATGGTCTGCGGAAACGGCGTGTAAAGGCTGGTCACGCAAGGGGCGGGGTTGGCGGGGCTGGCTGGCCACCCAGCCCTCGACGGACTGCAGGACACTTGTCTTCCTCCTCTCCCGCACCGCAGCGCCGCAGTCTCTGCAGTGCCGTGATGCAACGGTGCAGTCCCTTGACAATGCTTGGGGAAGGGCGGCGCCCTAACGAGGCCTTTACCGGTCTTGCCAAACGACACCGCCAAAAATGCCAGTTTCTCCAGTGTACAAAACATGCTTCAATAGCGTACTTCGGAGAAGAGCTGGACCGGAAGTTGAGAAGAATCAAGAAGAACAAATTTGTGAGAATGAGCGTCTGCGTCGCCGTTCTGCCGCTTCCGCAGAGCTATATTCTCACACAAGTTCGGCTTTTCTTCGTCTTGATTTCTTCTTAACTTCTGTCCCAGCCCTTCTCCGATGTACCCTATATGCTGTAACCGCAACATGACCAAATCGAACTTAAAAGTTCATTGTTTATCTCTTGAATCGGAAGGAAGGAAGGAAGGAAGATATCGCCGCCCCGACGCTCTGAGTCCAATTGTTGACAGTCTCTGTTGTCTGTTCCAGGTCCACGCGAAGCACGAGGAGAAGACGGACAGCAAGTCGGTGTACCGCGAATACAACCGGGAGTTCCTCCTGCCCAAGGGCACCAACCCCGAGTCCATCAAGTCCTCCCTCAGCAAAGACGGCGTCCTCACCGTGGAGGCGCCCCTGCCGCAGGCTGCCCTGGGCCCCGCGGAGAAGATGATCCCCATCGCCCACTGAGTGGCTGGCGAGGACCATTTGAACTTCCCGCCTCAACCCTCCTGCATCACCTCCTACGCCAGCGCCACCTCTCGGCGGGTGGGCCAACCCCTCGCGGCGTCTCCGGGGACCCCACATTGGCGGTCTGGGCCGGGGGCAGCGCGAGCACCTATTGTCTAAAACAACTCGCTCTGCAGTTGTGGTAGAGGAAATAGTGATTGGGCAGCCTGCCGAGTGCGCGCAGGGGACAGTGAAGCATTTCAATCGTTAAAAGGGATTAAAAAAAAAGATGGAAGCTAACCCACACTTGGCTGATGGTGCGACAAAGAATTTATTTATTTATTATTTTTACTTTAAAAGTATTAATACTGTACGAGTACGTTGAAATTGGCATTATTAATGATAATTTAAGCGCCTAACGGACATGATAATGGAACAGACAGTCTGTTGTTTTGTTGAAGAATGCATTTTGTTTAAATTTGGTATTATGTCATCTGCTTGTGAACTGGCCTCGCTGGAAAACAAGTGCAAGTGGCTTTTAAATTGTTCTTTGAATTATACTAGTGATATTATGCTTCATACTCTAATACTGGATGACCCGTAGAAAAATTAAGCGATTGTACTGCTGTAAATTGTAGAGGAACTAGTCTACTGCCTTAATTGTACAATCTTTCGCCTCCTAGGACTAAGTCTGCTTAGCATTTCTCTCATTGATATCTTATTGCCAACCAGCGTTACAACCCCCTTACTTTGTTGTCTGTTATTTGTAGAATGTAGATGCCCCTAGCAAATTCCTCTCTATTCCAGGAATTGTTCAATTTTCCACAATTGCCTCATCATCCAGCCCTTTTTACCACCCGAGATAATGGTTTCCAATGATATTTTTTTGACTGTTTTGTATTTTTCAATGTATAGCATTCTTATGTGACATATTTTTGTTCTTTTAAATAAATTTAGACATTGTTATTGTGCTGTAATATTCTTATTCAATTTACATAAATAATTGGTAGACCTTTCGACTTGGTTAAGCTTAAATTTTGCAAGGCATGTCCAGTTTACACGTCTCGATGTAACAGGGCCCTGCGACCCGATTCCCAATCCTTGCTCAATGCAGGCCGGCACCAAAGAGTTGGCAGGGGGCGCCCCGACGCCCCCACAGCCCCCCTCGGCAGACTGCCCCGGCCTCTATTTCTAGACGGACGGCTCGAGGGCGGCCAGGTTATTCGGCCCTGCGGTCGGCTGCTAGGGCTTGCCTGGCAGGGCCTGGCCTGGGAGGACAAAAGTGGACCAGTCTGCCTTGGGCGTAAAACTCTTTACTTTTGCGCGCTCATTCTGAATGTCTTTGTTTTTGCCACGCCTCATTGCCGAGACGAAAAAACATGCGCCTGCCGTAGTAGGCGTCAATACCCCGCGTCGGCAGACGTTTTCCGATCACCGTTCCTTCATGGTGATCTTGAGGGGGCTAGCGAAAGTGGCGAACAGCTTCTGTTCCACCCGTGGCTCTGGATGATGCCACTCCAAGCTGTAGTTTCGCAGCAACTAGAACAAAAACAATGGTCAGGGAATAGAACTGTTGATGTCAAGAACTCGCTGTTGATGCGTGATCAGCGCCGCATGTTCTTGAATCCGAAGACAAGCAAGTACAGTCTGGTTCGCTGCGGGACTCCGCCCGGACTCCTAGGCAACCCAACGTGCACGTCTGTCCGATGGTGCGACGCTGCAACGGGCGCTCCTTCCACCAACCTTGGCGCAGAGGACCTCCATCTCCATGTCAGCGAAGCGCTTCCCGGCGCACATTCGCGGCCCGAAGCCGAAGGGAATGTGGACGAAGGCGCTGCTCGGCTTGAGGCTCTCGTTGCCAGGCAGCCAGCGCTCGGGGAGGAAGTCATCGGGCCGCGGGACGAACCTCTCGTCCTTGCACATCACGTAGGTGCTGCACACTGTTGGGGTCTGCAAGAAGAGAAACAGCCTTATGCCCACGGTAATAACGAGTCACTCGTAGATGGCCAGGCTGACTTACACCCTTGGGGATGAGGTAGCCCATCATGTTCAGGTCCTGGTTGGTCGTACGGATGATGCCGGTGACAACGGGCATCATCCGCATGGACTCCTTGATGGCGGCGCGCATGTACTTGAACCTGTCCAGCAGGGCCGCGTCCAGGGGCGCCCCCGCGGCCCACTCCCTGTCCAGCTCGGCCTGCAGGGCGCGCTGCTGCTCCGGGTTCACGGCCAGCAGGTACAACAGGAACCCGACTTGGTTTGCAGTCTGGAGGGAAAGACAGGTTCAAACATGACTGCTATCGAACGTTGATTTGACAAAATACGTTTCCACAGTCCGCACCGTGTCGATGCCGGCAAGCATCATGTCGAGCGCGAAGGCAACTCCTTTCACGGGGTCCTTGCTGTTGATGAGTAGTCTCTCAAGGACGCTCAGCTGCCTGGACTCCAGCTCCTCCTTGGACAGTGTGGCTAGTCGGAGCGCTACGGCGTCCACCCGCTTGGTCGCCATCCTGTCTTGGTCAACATCGGTTTGCATGTCCGAACCTCACTTTTGCGGCACTTCCCGTATTCGAGGAAAGTGAGCTCTGAATGCATTATTGCTCGACTCTCGGAACATTTTCCAATATTGGTGCCCTCGAGATAATAAACAACAATGAACTGGTACTTTTTCCCTTATGTCACCACTGACGTCACTCACTCCGTGAACACGTCCATGGCGTGCTTGAACTTTCTCCAGGTGGGCGTTGACACCACTTTCCATGGTGACAGTCCAAACTCCAGCTTGGCCATGAGCTCGAAGACGTCCTTCACGAGGCCGATGAGGCGGCCCGTCTCCGACTGGGGGTCTAGGTTGTTCTCCAGGAGTCCCAGCCGCGTGTCCAGCGCCACGAATGTGATGGCTAGGGTGCACCAAACGGCCTTGTTTTAGACGAGGCTCCAAGGTTTTCTTCTTTACAGGTCTATAATACTGTACCCACATTCTCCGGCCCATTTCTTGATTTCATCTGCAAAGTCGTCTGGCAGCTGGGAATTTTCATCCCGCAGTGACTTTATCCTGAAGAATAAACAATCTAAAGTAGAGGAGCTGTAGCCAGTGAAATGATTTCCTTCCGCCTGTACCTCTGTATGAACTGCTCCGTCACGGCATCAATAGGCTCCACGTACACCTTCACGTTCCGGGGCTGCATCGCCACCTGGTTCACGGCGGACCGAAACTGCTGCCACAACTCCCCGTTCCTGGATATTTGGCAATGGAATTATCCCTTGCAGCGCAGTGGGATACTTTATCTGTCTTATCTTACGATGTTCCGAGGCTATCTCGCGCGTTCTCCCTGTAGTTGTTGTAGTAGTACTGAATGCTTGATATGCCCTCCCGTATTGGCCACGGTCCTTCAGTCCGAAACACCTGAAAACATTTTTCAGTATCCTATCTAGCAACAATGTGTCTTTCAGTACACTCGTACCGGCATATCTCACAATCCAAATGTTGAAAAGAACGTAACTTTGTTTGAAAAACAAACTGTTTACCTGTTGCACACAGTCAGGGTCAGCCACAAATAGTCTTGTGATTGTTAAGAGTCCGTCCAGTTTGACCACGGGCCCGTGGCGGCGAAACAGCTCCCCTGGCAAATCAAGCCGATTGATGCCGGCCAGATCACCTGTCAAATAATTTCACGGGTAAGCAGTAAAGACCATCTGTTTTCCTGGTATCGTAAGCCTGCACCTACCGATGCCAGGAATGAACCTCCACATGTTGCCGAAGATTGGGATGGCTTTGGGGCCTGGGACCTCCGAGAAGGGCCTCAGGTCCGCCGCGGTGGCGGTTTCCAGGGCGGGGCTGCCGGAGGTCGTGGACCTGAGACGCACCGCCAAGATCTGCCGGGAAACACAAGACAAGCCTTACCTACCTCACTGTTGCCAACATAGACCATGTTAACATTTTGTTTGTTATTTGACACTGCACTCGTCGATTCTACTCCATGTAATATGGTTCTGTTCCATGACACTATGTTGTCGGTCCGATTTTTGGAGTCACTTGAACTCACAGTTTCATCGGCGAGCACCGTTTACCTGATTGGTGCATCTGGCTGGAGTCGCCAGCCCCCTAGCGAGGGTCCCCATGTCGGAGTGGCTGTGTCTGGCAGTCCGCTACGGCAGGGGCAGAAGCACCGAGTCTACTGACTAGCGGCAAGCCGCAGTAGCTCCTCCGTGTGAGGCGACCGTGGCTAGGCCGGCGCGACTACAGACTGCAGCCGGTTGACCTCCACGAGACGCGCGCCGCACGCGTTGAGGCATGGCGGAAGGGAACGTGTTTGTCTCGGCGCTAGATTGACTGAGCGCGTGACCTAGAGAGCATGCGACAAGGGGTAACGGACTCGTCACACACACAGTGGCGGGGAGCGCCTCTTTTTCATCTTTCTGTCAATAATTCTCGGCATACGAATGTTGGAACACGAGGAGAGTGGCTAAACTGCTTCATTTTGCAATTCAGTGCAGGCTTACGCCACTGCACTGAAACTGCACTGCACTGAAAGTTACACCGAAGGTGGGTTATTCGGTGGTGTGGCTGTTGTCGTGAGATGTGAATGAATGTGATATGAATCTGCATCGTCGTTGTGAGCTTGTTTGTCTCAAGAGTATTGACAAAAACGAATCTGAAGACAAGAAACATAAACATAACCAGGTGGTGCCCCTCGCCTGTTGGGTAGGCAGCCCAACCTACTCCGCCTGCTCTGTCGGGGCGCCACAGTTACGCCTCATGGGTAGGCAGCCCAACTGGCCCATCAGGTGAAGGGGCAAAGCCCTCAGCAGCGATATATTTGTCAACGTGAACTATGGCTGCCGGTATTACCTCATCCATAAAGCTGTAAAAATGAACTCGCTGGCCTAGATTCTCAAGTATCAGTCTGCCGTCTGCCAAAGCGACTTCCTAAGAGACATCTCTTACCTCTTACTTATTTAATCTTATCTGCGAATCCCTGATGGCGATGGCGCAGCCCTGCCCTGGCGACAGGTTGACGAGGCCGCGAATGTAGCCATCCCGTGCTCTACCTGACCAGACATTTGCTGTATTAATTACTTCTCGGCAGTTTGCAACCGCCAGAATCAGTGAAGCAAGCTTGAATCCACGATGCGAAGACTCTTATCTCTCCTTTCCTGTTATGAATGACAAAGGAAGTGTCCTCTTCATGTGCAGAAAAAAGCCGCTGAGACTTTGCTTTTAAATCTTGATTTTTATCATTTTTATACTGTTTGGAAGAAGCCACCCATGAAGAGGGTGCTCCTTAGGCCCCTCACGAGAAGGTGAGAAAAAACCAGCACCCGCGCGTGCACATGACTGACAAAGCCGAGTCATTTTAGATTCCAAAGTCGGGTGCGACAGGAAGTGGATTTGACTGCGCCGTTCCTGGAACACCCCCTTCGCTCATCCAGCCCCACTCACCGGTCGGCCAGGCCCTTCCTGTCGAATCGCTATCACTATCAGTCGCGGCGCTGCTCGGCGCGGGGAGCGTAGATTCGGTCACCTCCGCCACACCGGCAGAGCGAGCCAGAGCGCCGGGCACAGTGGTACCGGACCGAGACACAACGCCGCCATGGAGGCCGTGCACGCCGTGCTGCTGCTGCTCGCCGCCGCGCACTGCGCCACCGCGCAGACCGTCTGTAAGTACACTGATTTGCTAATTCGAAAAATGGCGGGAAACTGCGCTCCTGCCGCACTCCTCTTCACGACGAAAGGGTTAGAAAGAAATTGAGTGAATAATTGTTATCAGTTCTCGCCATTGTAGGCGATTTGGAAGACCTAACCTACTAAGTCACGGCGACTAAACAAATCGGATAACGAAAGGGTTTCCGACGCTGTAATGACCGTTAGCGGCACTGCAGCCTCTTGTCACATGATTTCCCGGTGTAATTGTGTCAGTACAATTAGTGTCACCGCTGAGGGCTGTGATGGGTAGGCAATCGGCATCAACTTAACACCTTCGGGTGAAGGTTAGGTTAGGTTAGGTTAGGTTAGGTGATGACGCCCCGAAATGGTACCCTGTGGACTCTGTAAGCGACACCGGCCGGTGCGTGGCGGGGCGTGGCGGGGCGTGGCGGGGCGGGGCGTGGCGGGGCGGGGCGTGGCGGGGAGGGGCGTGGCGGGGCGGGGCGTGGCAGGCGTGCGGCTCTGGGCGTGCTTCAAGGTACAAGGTTCAAGGCTGGACCTGAACAGCGGCTCTTTCAAACACGAGCCTCCCACTTTAACTTAGTGAGGTTGATGAGCACACTGGGAGCCCTTAGTCCGGGGAAGTGTGGCACACCCCGCTGCGTACGGGTAGGATGGGCCCTGGGCGTGGCGGTGTGTCATATCTTATCAGCCCGTTGGGCTGGCCGCTCTTCCGCCGAATCGCCGACCGGCTCTCTCGCACCCGCAGGCTAGCCCAGGAGACATCCTTTAACGCCAACTACCGACTGCAAATGGCACTGAAGACAGCCAGCACGGTGGAATTTGTTTTTGAAAAATTGAACATTTGAATGCAGACAAGGTGTGCGCCTCCGAGAGGGTGCCGTCCTACACGTGCGTCAACCTCAAGAAGGGCAACACGGAGGCCAACTGCCTCAACATCGCCGACTCGGCCGAGTGCGCGCGCCAGCTCGTCCTGGGGAACGCGGACCTGGGCGTCCTCACCGCCGAGGAGGTGCTGCTCGCCTCCAAGTTCGTGGTCAACGACGACACCCGGATCATCGCGGAGATCAGGCACGAGGAGAGACTCAGCGGTAGGACCAACCAGACTTGGGTGCGCTACCTAGTGGTGTGGTGACGTCATCATATCGTCTTGTCCGCAGAGCCGTTCGCCTTCGAGACGGTGGCCATCGTCAGGTCCAACTACAACGGGTTGCTCGCCAACCTCAAGGGCAAGAAGCTGTGCCACCCTGGCTTCTCCGACAGTCAGCTGTGGACCAACCGCGTCCTCAAGGTGCGCCCCGCGTGTCTAACGCGATTTCTTCGTGAGTGTTTTACGCGTTCTTTGGCAGCCTGGCTTTGCTAACGGGTGGTCTTGCCTGCAGCACTTCGAGAGGCTGGTGGTGCCCCGGACGTGCAACAAGCTGGTGCCCAGGATCGAGGAGGAGTACGACAACCTCGCCTCGTTCTTCAGCCAGGCGTGCATCCCCGGCGACTGGTCTCGCAATGGCTTCAGGGACAAGCAGCTCAGTAAGTTTGGAAAGCGAAGCCCGGAAAATTGTAAATGGGAAAACCGTGTCTCTCAAAGCTGTGTTTTCCACTATGTCAGAGGCCAAACACCCTGAGCTTTGCGCGCTGTGCGACAACCCGCAGCGGTGCTCGTACAACAACCACCTGGGCAGCCACGAGGCCGCGCTGGCCTGCCTCACCGACAGGGGCGGCGACGTCGCCTACGTGGCGCTGCAGTACACCAAGGACTACTTCGGGGTGCGTTGAGTCACCAGCCTGCAGGCGTTTTCTTCCGCGTCCCTCTTGTTATTGTTTTTCTTGTTGTCCCTCAGCTCGGCGACCGGAAGCAGAGAGCCAATCCGGAGGACTACCGCTACCTCTGCCCCAACGGCACCATGGAGGTCATCAAGAACAACGCCAGGCCGTGCACCTGGCTGCGGCAGCCCTGGAACGTCGTCGTCGCGAGGAAGTGAGTCAGTGTGGGCACCCACCATGCGCCAATGGTTGCCAACCTCAGGGAAAAATACAAGTTAAAAGCGGGATAAGTGAAACGCTTCCGTCGACAGGGACAAGGCGACCATCCTGCAGAACAAGCTGAAGACCTGGCTGCCGAAGCAGACGATGGCGGCGTTCCTGCGCTCCAGCAAGGACACCTGGCAAGGCGCGCTCGCCCAGATCCTCTTCTCGGAGAGCAACCACTTCGTCCTCGTGGACCCGCCCGTCGACAGCACCGTGCTGTCTGCCTACATGGCCAGGGGTACGGAGCCACACACTCTACTAGTCTACTCCTGCTTTCTTCTGCTTGTAAGCCAACACCGGACTGAAGCCCCTGCCAACGACAGGGTGGGCCACCCGCTCGCGCCCCGTGTTCGGCGGTGGCCTACCTGCCCGGCCGCAGGGGCTGGTCCGCGGCGGCTGCTGAGAAAAGTCAAAACATGCCGGTATTCGAACCTGTGCCCCCAGGACGCAACGAGACGGTGACGCCCCCGCCGTCCGAGGGCCAGCAGTGCCGGCCCAGCGTGCGTTGGTGCGTGTCCACGCCGCTCGAGGTGAACAAGTGCGAGGTGCTGAAGCAGGGCGCCTTCACGTTCGGCCTGGAGCCCTCCATCCAGTGCGTCACGGGCGCCAGCATGTGGGACTGCATGGCCGCCGTGAGGAACATGACCGCCGACATTCTGGCCATCGACTCCGAGTACTCGCACCTCGCCAGAAAGTGAGGAAGTGAAACCTAGTGATTTTGTGACTTTGGTGGACGACTAACCCCCGCCGTGGGCGACGCTTCCAGGACGTTCGGGCTGGCCGGGCTCATCTACCAGGACTCGGACAACGACAGGGCCTACAAGGTGGTGGCGGTGGTGCGCGCCGACTCAGGCATCATGCAGCTCTCCGACCTCAAGAAGAAGTCCGCGTGCTTCCCCGAGTACGGTGGCCTGGGTGAGTAGCTGGCGGTCAGTCTGACGGGGTGCTCCGACGGCGAGCCCTGACGGCGTGCCTGTCCGCAGCGTGGACGGCGTGGGTGGACGCGGCCCGCAGCCGCAAGCTGCTGCCCCGGAAGTGCCCGTCCTCAGTGGCCGCGGCCAGCTACCTGTACCGCGCCTGCGCCCCCGGAGCCGACGACAACATCCACCACCCCGACGGCGACGCAAACACCAGGACGGCCCTGTGCGCCCTCTGCCCAGGTAGGACAGCTTCCGTTCAACCCCGTTCAAAAGCCTCAACGTCTTTGCAACTTTTTTTTTCGTCCACGATAGACAACAACAACAACAGCAACAAGAAGGACAACGTCAACACCAACAAGTGCGCCGCCAACAGCCTGACCAACGGCTACTTCGCGGACCAGGGCGCGATGCGGTGTCTCAACGACAAGCGCGGTGACGTCGCCGTCATCGACCTCAGGGCCATCACTGAGAGTGAGGAAGCCGTCCTAGTTTCAAACGACCATTTTTGCTTTAATTGTCATCAGTTTAACCTTCTGTTCGTCCTCCAGTCGACGACTCCGGCATCGTGAAGGTGAACGCCGACTACCGTGAGGACGAGTATCGCGTCCTCTGCCGCAACGGCTCGGCCAGCACGCGGCTCGGCCTGCTGGTGGACTCCAAGTGCGCCCTCAGCACCGGCGTCGTCGGCGAGGTCAGTGCGCCAAACCACCCCCTCCTTGCCGTGTTTGTCCCACTCTGCCTCGAGATCTGCTTTGTCGTCCAGGTCGTGTCACGAGGCCCCGACGAGATCCTGTCCAAGGACGCGGCCCTGCTGCTCATGGAGCTGGAGTACTGGTTCGGCTTCGGCGCCAAGCACTACGAGAGCGCCCTCAACATGTTCGGCCAGTTCCGGGGCACTGAGGACGTCATCTTCAAGGTGGGTGCCTTCGCCGCCTTCGCCGTGACTCGCAGCCACTGCCCGGCCTGCGACTTACGTACTCTGTTTGCTGTTTGCAGAGGGCGGCCGTCGGCTTCATCTCTATCTTCGACAAGGAGAACGTGCTGGCCAGGGAGTTCTCCAGCCTGATGGACAGGAACCAGGGCTGCAACTTGGAGGGCGGCAGCGTGGCTCTGTCGGCGGTGCCCGTCCTGGTGCTCGGGCTGGTGGCAGCGGTGGCCGCCGTGCGCCGCCTCTAGCGACGCGTCTCTCAACGCCGTCGCCTAATCTCACCACCACTCTACCTCATCCCCGTCATCATCACCCTCATTCAAGAGACAGTCGCTCTCATCGTGTCCCGCAGTTGTGTTTGTAACGTTTTGTACGAAATACATGGAAGTGTCTGAGTCGCTGAGTGTTCTTCCGGCTATGTACTCCTCAACCACTCGTACACAATGAACAGGCGGCGCGGGGAGTTCCCTGCCCGCTGCCGCCGTTGAGACGTCGGCACGGCGACTGTGGCGACACCTGCCGTTCCGCGTCCGAAACTCGCAACTCACAGCTCTGACTCCCGCATGCTCCAGCACTCCAGTGGCTCCAGCGGGCGCGGCCCGAGACACGCCTCGCGGTGGATTCATTCCACGTTGGTCACACCCCCACTCCGGTAACACTCCGGTCACAGCCCCCCTCCTCCGGCGGCGAGTGCTGCCCCGCCGCTCAGCTCGACAGCTCTAGCTCACCGCCCGGCTGCCTCCGAGACGCCGCCGTGTGAGTGCCAGCCGCGAGCGGGCTCCGGGCGGCCGGCCGGCCGACTCGGACGCGTCCTGCGGGCGGAGGCCGGCGGAGGCCGGCGGCCTGCCCTGCCCGGCGCTGAGCCCGGCCGGGCGAGAGGCTCCGAGACGGCAGCCGACGGCAGGCCGGTCCGCCCGCCGCCGCAAAGTCAAGTTCAGTTCTCAGCTGACGGCCGCGGCCGGCGAGTCGACCGCGCGCATCCGGGAGACGGGCGTTTGGAAGTGCCGCGTGACGTCATCGAGTCTGTGATAAACTCCGACCCCGCCGCCATGCACGCCGCCCGATAGCCTGCGCGCATCATGCTGGCTGTCTCAGCGGCCTCGCGGTCCGGGCCGCGGTGACAGTGCTAAGTGCGCGTCGCAGCGAACCAGTCAACAACATCAACAACAACATAAACAATAGCAGACGACATGGCGGCCATGTGGAGTACGCGCCGATCTTGGATAGTCGTGCTCGCCGCCCTGCTGCCGGCGTTCAGCTTGACAGGTGGGTGCTTTTGTTTTTCTTGTTCTCCCCTGTCTTCCCTGTCCGGGACAGACCGCCGTGGAGCGTGTGTCCGACAGCAGTCTGTCTAGGGAACCGTCACGCCTCCCGTGACGTCAACACCACGGCATCTCGGTGGTGAGAAAGGCGCGAAAAGGGGCTGTCGAAGGGGCCGAAGGCACGGCCATACCCCGCGCCTCTCGCTAGAGCGCTGGGCCGACGCGGGGTATCGCCGCCGCGGGCGGTATTTCCAATATCGCCGCGTCTACGGCCCGCCGTCGCGCCGGTGGTTCCCCGACTTGGTGGAAATACCAGTCGCGTATGCCTCACGTATGCCGCGGGGCGGGGGCGTAGGAAGGTGGTGTGGGGGGGGGGGACGTAAATAATGAGGCAAGTGATCACGCCTCACGTCTCGGCAACAAAACACACCAACGCCTCGCGGAAATCCAATGCCGCAACCGCCAGCATTGGATTTATTTAATCGAATGACGCGTCCAGTTTTTCTCGAAAAAAATTAACACAAAAAAAACAACCATAGAAGTTACCTTTATGAGTCACGAACTGATCACCGTTCTGAAATATTTAATAGGTGTTTTTCCGTGATTTCTTTTTGTTTTCGTGCGTCTGATAAAGTTGGTCTCTTGTAGCCTTTCTCGTCCCTCGGTGTGAACTCTTAGTAGGTAGACGTGCCCAGACTTTTTTTTGTGGGTCATCTGGACTTTCTCTGCGTGCGAGGTTTTTGGCCCGCGGAGTGGTTCCGCGGGTTTTGGTCACCGCACTGCCAAAATATTGGCTGCCATTTGATAACAATTTTCAAGGCTACGTATAATTTCGCCAGGAGGTGGGCTTCTCTTGCACGAACACGAACTGCAGCCCCAGCCTCGCTGCAGCCGCCAATCCCGTAAACGGCGTGAATCCGTTCCGACCTACGTCACCAAGTGCGTCACTGTAGCAGGTTAAAAAGCCCTCCCCCCCCCCTCTCTCTCTCTCTCTCTCTCTCTCTCTCTCTCTCTCTCTCTCTCTCTCTCTGCGTACACTCCACCCACGCGGCCTTTCCAGGTGGCCCCCCTGGGGGCCCCAGGACACTCCATTGCGTCTTGGGGCGTTGCACCGGACTGTACCCAGCGTGCTACCCCGACCGACCGGTCTGCGAGCTGCGAGACGCGTTCACGCAGCTGTGTGCGAAACGCTGGGGCTTCAACGGCCGCTAATATTATCGATAAATTGGGTACACGTTCTTGTTGGTTTTTTTTTTTTGCAGCCGGGGCGGCCAGCGACCCCTTGGACGCATTAACGCCCCTGCTGAGATTCAAGAGGCAGTATGACTGCAGGTAAGCCGCCACTGCCTTGAACTTGGACGGGTATTCTTAACGACTTTGCAACGTTGCTGCACAGGCGACTACTTTCCTGGTGAACATGTCTCGTTCTTCTCTTTCCTCACTAATGTTTCTTAAATTTCATCCGATCGGGTTGCGTTCCAGATATAAATCTGACGTACAGCGGTGAGTACCCCTGGCTTTGGGGCCGCCTTTCGGCTTGTGGTCCCTTTCCCCCGGCTTTTCATGACAATGCAGACCCTGAACTGCCGTGTGTTGTCAGCAATGTATTGTGCCTTTTCCCGGGGTTGAAGCGAATGGCTTGTCGCCGGGTTCCGGTTTGTCCACCGCAGCGATTTCTCATAGCCGTCCCTGCTGCAGCTTCCGGTGCCAGTCGGGCGGCTGCATCGACGTGGACCGCGTGTGCGACGGCGCGCGCGACTGTGACGACGGCTCGGACGAGACGCGGGCCCAGTGCTCCTCCAACACAGCGTGAGTGTCTGTCTCGGGCCAGAAGACAGGTGCAAGCGGTCAAAACTCTGGACACGTTTTGAGCTCCAGAGTCGCTAAGTGGGACTCGAACCGAACGTGTGACCCCGCCAATGGATTCCTCGTTTGGACAGCAATCCATTGGTGGGGTCACACGTTCGGTTCCAGTCTCACTTAGCGACTCTGGAGCTCAAAACGCGTCTATAATTCGTGCTCGTCTTCTGTCCTACTGTTTGCGAAGCGGCATTTTCCGATCTCGAATCGAATATTTCTCAAAGAGATGAAAACAAAGACTGAGCAGTGTTTGAACCCGCAGGTGCCCCGGGCTGTCGTTCCGGTGCGACTACGGCGCGTGCGTAGACGCGGACGCCAAGTGCAACGGCGTCGGGGACTGCGCAGACGGCTCGGACGAGCACCCTCGCATCTGCAACCGCGGCCAGGGCAACGGACAGGGTAGCGGCCAGGGCAGCCAGTGGAACAACGGCAACAACCGCCCCCGCCCCCCAGGGCTGGGGCTCAACAACAACAACAACCCCCCCGCATCCGGATGCAGGTACGTGTTGAGCCGGAAGTGAGAGGAGCCGGTGGCGCGGTGCTGTTGGTCACGTGGCCGTTGTCCCAGGGGCGAGGAGTACCGCTGCGCCGACGGCCAGTGCGTGGACAACACGGTGGTGTGCGACGGCCGCAAGGACTGCAAGGACGGCTCCGACGAGACCTACACGCAGTGCTACAGCGTCAAGTGAGTGCCCGGAGAGGCTGTCTCGACGGGGTGTGCATGCGCTCGTTCGTTGCGGAGGGTAACCGCTGGGTGCCGCGCTGCCGCAGGTGCCCGTCGTACTCGTTCCGCTGCACGTACGGCGGCTGCATCGACCGCGAGTCACGGTGCGACGGCGTGCAGCACTGCGCCGACGGCTCGGACGAGGACGGCTGCGGCTCGGAGCCCAGGCCACCGACGCAGCGGCCGACCCAGCGGCCGGCCACCCAGAGGCCCAGTCAGAAGCCGACGCAGAAGCCGAAGCCGACGCAGAAGCCGAGGCCCACGCAAGCCACGTCCAGGTAACGCCCACGTCACAAAATTGAATGGGTAAAAATCGTTGCAAGAGTGTAAAGTTTGCATTGTGTGCTTGTTGCAGACCACCCATCTCCTCCGGGGGTCCGGAGTGCCGTCTGCCGCAGCGCCACACGGGCGGCTCCTACCGCGTGGACGGCTGCCCCGCCGGCGACTCCAGCGCCGTGTGCCGCGCCGTGCCGGACACGCCCGTGCCGCACGCCACCGTGCTCAAGTACTCGTGCGAGCCCGGCTACACCCTCAACAGCGAGACCAACTTCACCTTCTGCCTGTCCGGAGTGTGGAGCCCCGACCCGCCCGTGTGTGCGAGTGAGTCCCCGCGGCGGGTTGACGGCCACCCCAACGCACGCCGCACTCTGACTGTCTGTCTGTCTGTCGCAGAGATCTGCCCGCCGCTCATCTCGACGTCGGTGGACGTGGAGTGCACGCTGGGCGGCAAACCGGTGCGCTGTGACAAGGGCCAGCTGCCCGGCACGCGCGCCCAGCTGCAGTGCAAGCCGTCGTACCGCTTCCCCGCCGGCGTGACCCCGGACTACGACGCCGTCAACTGCCAGCCCGACGGCACCTGGGACTGGCCGCTGTTCAAGTGCACCCCAGGTCAGCCCCCCGGCCGGCCGGGCCCTAGCCTCGCGCGGCCTGCGCGGCCTAGCCTCGCGGCGCCCATCTTCGTGCATCTCGATCTGAATGTGCATGTGAATGTGAATGTGAGCGCGGCAGCCCTGGCCGCCGCCCTGCAGGCAGCCGCGCTCGCCAACAGCACGAATGGCAAAGTGAATGTGAATGGCTTAGCGACTTCCACCACCACCACAACTACGGAGCGCAACGGCGGCCAGAACCTGACATCCGTGCTCCTGTTTGCGGACTAGTTTGCCAAAGAAATCGTAATCGGAAAATGCGCTGTCGCTTTGCAGTGTTGCATGGACGCTATGTCTCTGTGTGTCCCTCTCTCCATCGGCTGAGTTAGCTCATTTTCGTGAGTGAAGGTTGTGGGTAAATGTTGTACGGGTTTTTGTTGGTGTCCCCGGTGACGCTTGTGTGTTGTTACCTTGGTGGGTGCCCCCGTGTTTTCTGTTCGTGTTATCTCTCTCTTTTTATTTTGTTGCTGTGATATCATTCTTTTCTTAAAATACACATTATTTACTCGATCAAGGATACGTTGGTCATCATTTGCAATTTCATACAATTTCACGGGTATAATTAGCTTTATACGGGACCTTTTTAAATTGTATTTGTTGCATTGGGGGTAGAGCTGTTTATTTTTTTCTCTGATAAGTTTCACATTTTTAGTGCCTCTTCTCTATCTGGTCCGTGGCGAGGTTGTCTGTCCTATTCGGCCTGACGGGTTTGTTGTTGTTGTTGTTGTCCAGATTTTCGAGCTCTGCATGGGCTTCTGTTGTTGTTCGAGGAGGACTCTGTCCATGGCCTCGTTCCCGTGGGCGTGCTGGCCGTGAACCTGACGCAGGGCTTGCCCTCCTGCCTGACCACGTGACGAATTGCATGACGAACTCGTGACAGAGTGTGACGTGTCACGAACGCGTCTCTGACGTAGTAGCAGTGTTTTTTGCTCATGTTTCGGCGCCAGGCAAGGCTCGTACTGTTGTTCCTTCCTGGCGCCATCCAACCCGGTGCCCTGTACGACCCGGTGCCCTTCGAAGTGCTTTGGTCAAAACCCCGGTAGTGGTCGTTTTGACCCATCAGACTGAACCCAATCCCAAATGGGTCTCCATTTTGGATTTCGTTTTTGCTCAACGTGTGCGCTTGATATGTATGCAACCTAATCAAAAATAAACTGTGTTTTTCATAAACTGAAGCTCTTGACTTTTCTTCAGGCTTAGCTGAAGGGGTGCTGGTTAAGAAAGATACGTTAAAAAGTGGAGGAACGAACCATCACTGATCACATCTCTGCCACGCGGAGTCTGTCTGTACGGAGACACTTCCTAAAACTCACTCAAACAATTTTCTAACCCCGAACAAAAACAGTGTGGCTATTTGTGTGTGCGCAACAAGTGCACGCTGTAAAAATAAAAAAATCCAAAAAAAAAATGAATAAATATGACGAATGGTGTTGCAGAGTGCGGGGTGGCCATCGCCAAGGGGCAGACGCTGATCGTGCACGGCACGGACGCCAACATCGGGGACTTCCCCTGGCACGCCGGCATCTACGACAAGGAGCAGAAGGCGGGCATCACGCAGGTATGCGGTGGCTCGCTGGTGCTGCCCAACCTCGTCGTCTCAGGTCAGTGCATCAGTCGCTGAAATTCAAAATGGACGAGAAATTTGAGACTGACTGTTTGTTCCTGCTTTCAGCGGCGCACTGCTTCTACGACGATTCGGTGGAGCAGAAGATGCCCGCGACCCGCTACAAGGTGGCCGTCGGCAAGTACTTCCGGGACTGGGACCACGCCGAGCAGGGCGTGGTGCAGCGGAGCGATGTGAGTACAGGCGCGGCAAAAAGTGTCGCGTCCCTCGCGAAGCGAATGGATTCCGCTATCGGCAGCGCCTGGCCGCCGGAAAACGGCCGCTAAAAAGTGCGTCGTCGGGAGTATGACTGGAGTTTGGCTGCTGTTCCCCCAGGTGCACAAGATCCACCTGCCCGACAAGTATCGCGGCAAGTCGCGCAACTACGCCGAGGACATCGCGCTGGTGGAGCTGACTCTGCACGTGTCCATCAGCGCCGTGGTCATGCCCATCTGCGTGGACTGGCTGGGCACCACGCTGCACAGCCTGCGTCGCGGCGACGTCGGCACCGTGAGTAAAAAAAACAAATTCCAATAAACTGCGATCCGACGCTCGGTCGGCAATTTCCGGAGGCTTCGGTTTGTCAAAAAGTTTTTTTGTTTTTTTTTTCATTTATTTATTAATTTTATTTTTAAAATTTTCCGAAGATTGGAGGATTTTTTTTTTAACAAGTTCTCCGCGAATTCCCAAATTTTTTAAATTACGGTGTGTCTGACTCTCTGGCACCGAAGCCGTGACGTGACTGGTTTTTGCCGGCAGGTGGTGGGCTGGGGCCGCACAGACGACCGTATGCCCAGCCCCACGCTGCTGTCGGCGAAGCTGCCCTTCGTGGCCTTCGACGACTGCCTGCGAGAGATCCCGGAGACCTTCCGGCCCTACATCACCAGCGACAAGTTCTGCGCCGGCAACATCAACGGTGGGGCCGCCACGCTGCGCACGAATCTAGAGTTTGGCCTCGAGGTGTTTCTTAATTTATTTATTTTTAAAATATTGCCCCGTGTTGCAGGCTCGGCCGTGGCTAAGGGTGACAGCGGCGGCGGGCTCGCGTTCAAGGAGAAGACCGCCTGGTTCCTCAGGGGCATCGTCTCCGCCGGCGTGCCCAACTCACTCACCTACTCTGCCTTCACCAACGTGGACAACCACAAGCAGTGGATGTCCTCCGTGCGCGCCGAGGCCGAAAACCGCAAGAACCAGGGATGAGCCTCACCCTTGTGAGAGGTGCCAAACTGTTGTGAGGCCGATCGCAAGAACCAGGAATGAGCCGCACCCTTGTGAGAGGTGCCAAACTGTTGTGAGGCCGACCGCAGTGGCCGGAGTTATTTATTTAGTGCTGATATGTGTAGGTGTCACTGGGCTTTACAAAACCATGTCGCTCTTAGAACGGTTGTTGTTTTACCTTTTTCTTTTTCAATCTGTGTTATTTTAAGGAACTCACTATACGACTGATTAGAAGATTGCTCAATAAAACGTTCTGTGCCACAATTTCAGTAAGCCTCCAATCATCTCAAATACTTAAAACAGCTTCTAAAACTACCAAGCTAAGTGAAGTATTTATTAAGATTTTTTATAACGGATGTGTACAATTCAGAGTCTTTAGGCGCGACTATATAGTCGAAGTGGTTGAAATGACTTCCCCCCACCTTCTGAAGGTGAAGCTTCTTCACTGAGGGGAGGTTTTCAGCCAGCTCCTCAACGTCCTGAAAAAGGGACGCATGGTGTTAAAGCTGCTTCGAAATGTACACTTTTGCTGTGCAAACCGCGTACTAAATGTGTGAGCACCTACCAGCGGGCTAGTCAGGGCATCGGTGGCAGAATAATACAAGTAGGTCGGTGTCCTGATGTTGCTTAGGTTGTACCGGGGTGGCTCATAGGAACCGTAAATTTGTTTGTTCCTCTGCGGACCGTAATCGTATCGCCGGAATTCACCTACAGAAATGAAGAGTAGCACGAATCAAGTCCGCAGGATTAAACTGTAACCAAGACTCCGAGGACGAGAAACACTGCACCAGATTGCGTGGTTTGCACGCACCTGACGTGATTCCCTGGAAGTAGTGCATGATCTGTCGAATGGATACCCCGGTGGGGTAGTGACCCAGCAGCATGAGCAGCAAGTCCTGCAAGCAGACGCGGAGGGGCACAAGTCAGTCACTTCGTCACGCTCCTCAAGACGGTCGTTGTGACGGCCTTGTGACGGGACTCACAAAATTCTCTGGCTGGTGCGGTGCTCCTCCCCCCCACTCGATGAAGAACCTACAGAACGGCAAGGCCTTGCCGCGCCTGGTCAGGGGGTGGCAGGCCTTGAACATGGAGTGGTCGGCGAACGGCATCTGGTTGTTGGACACGTAGGTGCTGTACGCGGCCTGGGGAGGAGAGCGCGTTAGCAGACCGCTGTGACCTTACAGGCGTGGCAGCACTGCAGCTGACCTTGACGAAGGGGAAGGTCTTAGCGAGCGCGCGCAGCATCTCCATGATGCCCATGGGGTGCCGGAAGTAGACAGTGGGCGCCATGTACACGCCCACCGACACCTTGTCGTTGTACTCTGGCCGCTCGGCCAGCAGCACCACCTGCGCCGTCGTGCTCATCGAGTGGCCGATCATGACGAGCTTAGGGCGCTTCGTGTGCTCCAGGATGTAGTCCGTCATGGCCGCCTGGTCGATCACGCCGTTCTCGTGCCAGCTGCCGGGACAAAGAGATCGCCTAGAAACCAGGCACCACAGAGTGTCCGAACCGGGCAAAATGTCCTTGGGTCCTGAACCATTTTTTAGCGGCTGCGTCTCCGCCTACCCATGTCCTTCGGTCCTTGCGAGGAACCATTTTTTTAGCGGCTGTTTCTAGGATCCCCTATTACAATTATCTCGGCAGGCTACACTGTGAAATAACAAGCTCCAAACTACAACAGACCTAAAATCCCAAAACGCCGGTGATTTGCGGCGGAGAGTGGTGTGGCGTTGGGCGTAGAAGCTGCCCCTGTAGTTGCCCAGCCACACGTCGTAGCCGTGGTCTGCTAGCCAGAACGCTGCAAGGCGGCCGAGAAAAACACCAGCGTTTAGAAGAGACCGACTCGCTTTACACGTAGTGGGATGTCAGCCATTCACTTGGGAATGTCTGCCTGGTTTCGGCAACACTGCTTACCCAGGTTGCTGTCGCCCACGAGCCACTGCTCGTCACTCGAGGCCAAGCCGTGTCCCAGCAGCACGGGCGTGCGGTGCGGCGCGGTGGCGTTGGCGGCGGTGGCGTTGGCGGCGGTGGCGTTGGCGGCGCCGGCGGGGGCTGGCGACCAGGGGATGCGGTGTATTTCGAGGAGGTAGCCGTCCGGGGTGCGCACCACGTGCGTCTCGACCGGGTAGCCCCGCTCGCGAATCAGCTGGGTCTGCACACAACAGGCGGCTTGTGTTTTCAAAATACGTAAAGACGGCGCGTGGTTTGGTGCGCCCTGTCCTTACCGATGACATCCACAGTTCCGGTTGCAGGCGGTACCTCGCCAAGTCCGGGGTCTCCACGGCGTGGCCGCGCGCGCGGGCGCAGCACGCCGCCAGAAGTGTCACCAGCAGGAGCTCCATGTCGCAAATGAGAACTCTTTACGCACTGATTAGGTGTGCCGTCTCCCCACCTGGTGGCCCGCGGCTCTGTCCTTCTCGCACGCACGCCGTGTCCCGTGCGGGTGGGGCAGAGGCACAGGGCCGTGTCACCAGGGCCAACACACGCGTCACGACGGAAAAAGAGGCTGCCGGCACACCATCCTATCCGGCCACGCGTCCTTCATTTTGACTCCTTTATAAAAGCTGTGCGCTGCGGCGCTTGCATTGGTGTGTTCATCGAACTGCACGTATTTCCATGTTAAGGGCATCCTAGGAAGATTATTTATCTAAGAGGAACAGTCAGTCATTGAATAATCGTTTAATATTTTTCTAGATGCGTCTTGTTTTAATTTACAACGATGTTGTCGTCTCTCTTTTGTCGAACTCTGTGACTTGCCGGAGCATCTCGATGGAGGCGGCGGGGTTATCGGCCGGGACCTGAAACAGTTGAAAGTTACTCCACGACAACAAAGTCATGTATCGAAAATTTGCTTGCTGTGAGTGGCTTACCATGTGTCCGGCCCGGTTTATCCAGTAGAAACTGAACTTGCCAGCGGTCTTGACGAAACCCTCCAGGATGCCGTCGACGGCCAGGGCTCGGCGGGGCGCCTTGGTGACCCAGTACTCGCCGTTGCGCCACTTGAGGCGTTCTGCCCACGCCAGCGTCCCTGCACACGCACGTTCAGATTTAGATTCATTGTTGTTCAGGACGTTCAGATTCATTGTTGTTCAGGACGGGACCAGGCAAGCGCGAGGGCAGGGCGGCCGTTGTTTACCTGGAGTCGAGACGATCAGGTCGAGCTGGCCGTTGAACACGACGACCTTCAGGTCGGTCTCTGAGAGCAGCCGCTCCACTGTGGGTAGTAACTTAGTTTACACCAGGACTTGCACGTGCTGAGGTTTGGCTTGTTTAGCTGACTTGCCTATGTGAGTGACGGGCTTCATGAAGTCGGCGTAGAGGGCGTTGAACACTTGCGCGCTGGTGGTCCGGAAGCGGACTCGCTCAGGGACCACGCCGAGCGCGGGCTTCACCCTCGTGTTCATCAGCTCGTCCAGGCGCTCGTCGGGGGCGATCCTCTCGGACATGACCCGGAACAGGAAGTCTGGAACAGCACGCGTTGCTGAATGCGCTCGACTACTCAGTATTTCACTGACTTTATATTGGTCGGGGTCGGTGAAACGTGAAGGAAATTTTAGAAAAATTTGGTAAATGCGATGAAGCACTTGGCAGCGTTTTAGGGGAGGTGACCTTTGGCGCTCGCGTCCCTGGGCTCCTCCTGCTTGACCTCGACGGGCGCCAGGATGTTGTAGAAGTCGGCGTGCCGGGTGGCAGCCAGGATCTCGCCCTCCACGGCCTCCCAGCGGCGCGTCGCGTCCACCCAGCGGCCGGCCGCCGCCGCCGTGCTCGACTTGTTGGCGGACGCGACAACGGCGCGGTGGCCTCGCCTGTCCACCATGCCCTGGGGAACATCGATACTTGAATGTTCACTTTTGAAACAGGCGAATACCGTAACTTATTATTTGACCTGGTTTCTGTGGTATCGGCTCAGGGCATGGTGGCACGGGCAGGTTGGCCGGTGTGGTAGTTCCGGTGATAACTACGTTTCGGATCTCACAAAATTCCTTTTCGACCTTCATCATCAATCCACGCACGCAGCGCAGCGCTTGGATTTGAAACCACCGTGTGACCCACCTGTGTGGTTGTCGGCGTTCGTGCGGGCGACCGCCTTGGCCGGCATTCGGTCCAGGATGTTGTAAAAGGACACGCCCTGGGTGACGCGCGAGATGGCCAGCTCGGTCTGCGACCACAGCAGCGTGGCCTGGGCGTGCTGGCCGCGCAGCACCGCCCTCTGCGTCTGCTGCGCCAGCCTGTCCACCGCCTTGTAGCCCTCCGTGTCCACCATGCCCTGCCGGCAGGCCAGCGCGCCTAGCTCAACCACACCGCACTCTCAAAAAGAACCTTGGTAATCCCAGAGAACTTGTTGTTGGAAAAAAAAATGCCTTAGTTAACAGTGGGAGAATAGACTAAACTTTTGCTCTGGGTAAAAAAAAAACAACAACTCCGGAAATCGAACAAATTTGAGTAAATATTAACGACTATCAAGCTTCGTTTCAGGTCTGCTACGTACGGTTTGCAAAAGGTAGTTCGCCCAAGAGAGAACGGTGTCCACGGGGGATATCCAAGCGTCCCCGAGTGCCACCCCCTGGATGTTGATGTCGATTGTTCCAGCCTTCTTTTCCTAAATGATTAAAAGAAAAAAAAAAACATGCATTTCGTCGTTCAGTTACATCATTGATCTACTCCGTGAAAAGGACATCCTGCCTTCCATACCTTAAACAAGTTCAAGGCGAACTCGGCGGCCATCTTGCCACCATAAGATTCGCTGAAAACGTAGATGGGCAGCGTTCTGAACTGGGGATGCCTCTTAAGGAAGCCCCTCATGAGCTCGACGAGGTCCGAGGCGATCTGCTTGTTGTTGGTGGTCAGCTTGGACGGGCTGTCCACGTAGCTGAAGCCAGTGCCCACCGGGTTGTCGACGAACATCACGTTCACGTACTTGACCTGAGGAACCAGGGCAGGCATGAGAAGTCTTTCGAAACAGAACTGCTGTTGCACACCGTGGTAAGTACCCAGGTCGAGTTCCGCTTCTTGAGGTCCGAGTCGATGGGGCCGATCTCCTCGAAGTTGCCGAAGGAGGTCGACGAGGCGCCGGGGCCGCCCTGCAGCCAGATGACGAGGGGCTTGTCGGCGGGGGCGTCGCCGCCGTCCACGTAGTACAGCCAGTAGAACATGTGCGCGCCGTCGCGGACGTCCACATAGCCGTACTCCTGGCCGCCGTCGCCGAACCCTCTGCGCCTGCGGACTATGCCTGCAGGCCGAGGTTGGCAACCCTCACTCCAGCATCCTGGTCTGCCTACTGTGCAGCGGCGTACCTTGCGCGGCGCCCAGGACGGCGACGAGGGCCGCGAGCACGGCGATGGCGGCGGACGGACGCATCGTGGCGGTGGGGCGCGGCGGGCCTGGGGCAGGGCGGCAACGGTGTCTGTGCCTGTGTCACTGGCACCGCCACCTTTATACGTCGCCAAAGCCGCCCACATGCCTTTCTCACTTTCCCACACGGAAAAAAAGCGGACAGAGAAGATTAAACCCTGCATCCGAATGCGGAGACAGCCATCGTGACCGGCATGGAGGGACCTCAAGCTCCTTAAACGAGAGGTGCAAGGCGACACAAATTTGATCGTTCTGCTGTTTGGTGTACTGTTTGGCAGCGACCCAACCTAACTTAACCTGACCCAACCAAGTGTGCCGCGGTTTGGAGTCACGTGGTCACAAAACGAGAAGGAAAGGTTGGAAATCCCGATAGACTCGACTGGCGTAGACCTTGGCGCCCAACGGCACCACTATTTTCACTCAGTACGGTATCAGTCTGGTCTGGGGTCTGGGGCCCCGGCATCAGGGCGTCCTCGCCGCGTACCGTTGGGAAGGATACGGGCGAGACGCAGCGACTCCCATCGGCGGCCCCAAAGCGGGCTGGGTGACGCCAGCGTTACAACCAGATCATACTTACATACGTGACTTACAGATGTTCAAATGACTTGTGGGCAACCAAAGGATATAAACATTTAATGCCGCGTGCGATTATAGGAGACCCTGGTCCTGAGGCGCACCAATTCCGCCGTGACCTCGAAGCACAGGTAGGGCGCGCCGTCCTGGTCGAATAAGGCGCCGCGGCCCACCACCACGGTGCCGACATCCTCGTTGGGCCGGATCGACATCTTGGCGACCTGCATGTCAACGCCGATGTCCCGGCCGAAGTACGGACCCTGCCGCAGTCCAACGAACGTCTCACAATAGGGTACTTCGGAGAAGAGCTGGGGCGGAAGTTGAGAAGAAATCAAGAAGAACAAAAGCCGAACTTGTGCCGAACTTGCATGAGAACATAGCGCTGCGGAAGCGGCAGAACGGCGACGCAGACGCTCATTCTCACAAATTTCGCATTCTTTGTTCTTCCTGATTTCTTCTCAACTTCCGGTCCAGCTCTTGTCCGAAGTACCCCTATCCTGCTGGACGTGGCGCGTCACGTGAGTCGAAAAACACGCGCACCTTTTTCATGGGACACCGAAGAGGCGGCTGAATGTGCGCGACCATCTCGGACCAAGGCATCTGCTTCATGCCGACCACCGTGCAGACGCCGTTCTTGATGAAGATGGTGCGGCCGGGCGAGCAGGTGGCCTCGGACACTCTCTCCCGGCAGCGCGTCACATTCACTGACAACTGGGGCAGTGTTTGACAACGTGAGGCGGCGGAACCACCAACGCACAGTGGCTCAAAACGGTCCAAATCGGGAAAAATATATTTCGAGCGGAAAACGAGTTTTGAAAAAGTCACGGCGATTTTGGACGATTCTGACTCAAAATTTCATGGGGAATCTGAATCTGGCCACCTCAGGTTCCTGTCGGGTCCGGACTTTTGCGTATTTGTTTTTTTTTTTTTTTTTTTTTTTTTTTTTCCGGATTTTGACCGTCTTGACCCACTGGGCAGGTCATCGGCAAGCCGGGGAGAGCCCTTACCGCAGAGAAGGTGGGCGCCGGTCTCTCGACCATGAAGTCGATGTCGAACACCACCTTGGTCCGGCCCACCATGCGCAGCGACGAGTTGCTGCTGGAGATGGCCAGGCCCGGCACGTCGGTGCAGCGGTCCGCCGAGAGCACCCGGTACACGAGCTCCGAGCGCTGGGGTCGCGGCTGCCAAGGCGTTCAGAAGTAAAAGGACGCTCCAGTTGTACCAACGTGACATGGAACTTAACTCACCGCCGCTGGTCCTGCCCCGACGAAGAGTGCATGGAGCACGAGGACGAGTGCAGCGGTGTAAGTGACAACCGTCTGCATAACATGAACTTGGTTCCTTCGAGCGGTTTCCGCTCAGCACGTGGAGACGATGAACCGTCGCTCGAACTGCTGGGAGAGGCGGCAAACACCGGTGGGAACGAATACATCCGGCTGCACGAGGCCCTGGGCCTCTGCTGTGTCCAGCACGCAGTGAGGCCCACTGTGATGCGAGCACCGGGGTTATCGGCCATCGCGTTCGTCCTTGCTCTTTATGTCAAATCGAATCAAAGAGCAATCAGCATCAAAAGTACACTCTCGCGCCAAAACCAGCAGTGACGTGTTGAATTTTCCCCAGGCTCCGTTATTTGTTAGAAATCATTAAACGTTTAATATAAAATGTCACTCAAGAAGAGATGTATTTCGAAACCACAAGGCTTGACAAAGGGTTTTTAACTGACGATCATAAAGTCTCAAAGTAGACCATGCGGAGGTGCACTTGAGCTCACTTAAGCTAAGAGGAAGATGGTGGGCCCCTCCACGTGCGTCACGATGCAAATCCAAGCTCAAAAAAATAATAATAACATAGCGTACGCAGCGTCCAGGCCGGTTCTCGCGGAACCGGTCAGGGTTCCTGGACCGGCGGCTACGTCTGCAGACGACTCCAAGTGCGCGGAGCGTCAACACGACATGAGAGGAGTCTTAGTCTTGCTGGCGTGTGCGCCGTTCATTGCCGCGGTGTTTGCAGGTAAGTCCACGGGCGACTTATCGGTGTGCTCCCCAACGAAAGTGTTAAAGCGGTGTGTGGGCCACGCGACGCGTGGTCCGGCTGCTGTCCTTGGCGGCCTGGTCCGCTGCGCCTGGTCCTGGCCGACACTCATCACCGCTGATTGCAGAGGCGTGCAGCAACCAGGAGTACCAATGCGGCGGCGGGCAGTGCATCGACGCGGAGCGGCGGTGCGACGGCAAGAAGCAGTGCGATGACGGCAGCGACGAGTCCGAGGCGGCGTGCGGCCACAGTGAGTGCTGGCACGGCCTCGCCAAGGCCTTGGCCTCGAGCAACACGCGATCAAAGATGGGCTGGGTCGATATACTGTCACTAATCTCGCGGTCGCTGAAACGTGGGCCCTCTCAGCATAACAAAAGTGAAACTATTTGCCATGGGCCGTGACGCTTAAAACCTTGCGTAGTTTTTTGAGCTAGTTTAAAGTTGAAGTGCAAACAACGTATTCAGTTATTTTTATTCACGAAGAAAGAGTTTGTTGACTATGAAGTATTTTCTTTGCACGCTAATGCGTGCGCAAAATACTTTGTAATCGAGAACTATAACTATCCTCTTTGTAAGGCATTTGTGCGGTTGTGAGAGTTTGTTCTGTGAGCGCGTCCACCATGGTGATCCTTCCAGCGCCCACTGTGCAGCTCCCCTGGGGTAACGTGGTGACGGTGAGGGTCCAGAGGAAGGCCGAACACCGCGAGGTCGAGTTCCACTTATGCGACGCCTTGGGCTGCAGTGGGGTCCTGGTGGCGGGGTACTCGCCCAACAAGTCGCTGTCCTACACCGCGTACGTCGGGGAGAACGCGCGGGGTGACTACGGCACCAAGCACCACGAGGTAAACAACACACTCAAAACCCTGAGGAACGTTCCAGGTTGACTCTGTGAACTTGGTGCCGCAGACGTTCGAGAACGATCCAGAGGGTTGGCAATGGTTCCCCGAGGGCGAGGTGGTGTTCGAGGTCGAGCACCGGTACAAGGAGCTGGCGGTCTGGCTGCCGGGCCAACCCGACAAGCCGGCCGTGGTGCCCGTCAAGAAGGATAGCGACAGGCTCATCGTCGTGCCCTTCAGGTGGAGGGTCGACATGCCCGTGGAGTTCTCCGGTACCAAATAACACACCCAAAAAAAATCCGAGCTGTTTATTGGCAGTTAGGTCAATATTCGTGACTTTAATCTTGTCATTGGCAGGCAACATGTGGAGGTGCTCCGACTGGGACGTCCGGTGCCTCTCCGGCAGCTGCATCAACGCGGCGCGCCGCTGCGACGGCAAGAGGCACTGCCAAGACAACAGCGACGAGAACCCTGCAATGTGCATCGGTGAGTCTGACTTGCCAAACTCACCGCGCTGTTCGAGAGGAATGACCATTCTGCTGCCACCCTGCAGGCCCCAACACCTTCCTGGCCACCGGGTACACGGTGACGGTGCGCGTGGACAGGAGGGAGAAGCACGGCGAGGTGGAGTTCCACCTGTGCGCCAGCTCCGGCTGCAGCGCGCTGCACGTAGCCGGCCACGACCCCGCCTTCAACCTGTCCTACACCGCCTTCGTCAGGACCAACACGCACGGCGAATACGGCCAACTCCACGCCAAGGTGAGGGTCCCACTGCAGGAGTGCACTTACTTTAAGAGAATATATTTTTAAAAAAATTTAAAAAAAATTGTGGTTTTGGCGCACTGCTTACGAGACACAAAGGTGACCGCGTTGCGTTTGACAGACGTTCGTGAACGACTCGGAGAGCTGGAAGAGGTTCCCCGAGGGCGAGGTGGTGTTCGAGGTCGAGCACCGGCCCACCGCGCTGGCCGTCTGGCTGAAGGGCCACCCCGACAAGGTGGCCACCGTGCCGGTGCAGGAGAAGATGGAATTGCTGACCGTGGTGCCACACGAGTGGAGGACGGATATGCCCGTCACCTTCGAGAGTGAGTCCACACACTGGGCCGGCGCAGACCGGCGCAGACCGGCGCAGGCGCCCAAAACTCTAGACACGTTTTTGAAGGTGGGGTCACACGTTCGGTTCGAGTCCCATTTCGCGACTCTGGAGCTCGAAACGCGTCGAGAGCTTTGTCCGCCTGCGCCGGTGTGAAGTACATTGTCGACAGTTTGCATCTAGCAAAGCTCACTCAACATGGCGATATCGAATTTATCGAAGTTTCGAGTCTGGTGTCAGTTACCAAACAATGTAGTAAAATTTACCAGAATTCGAGGGGGAAGCAACTCAAAATTTTTGTGTACGTTTTACAAAATTTCTTGAATTTTTTAAATTTTTTGAATTTTTTTTAATTTCTAAAAAATGGAACTCTACACCCCCTCCCCAGTCTTAATGGGGAGGCCTCCTGCTTTACTTCGGTGTTCGGGATGGGAACCGGTGCTATCAGGTAACTGGGGTTAATCCGATCCAGCGACTTCGATATCGTACGCCGGGGGACCCAGTAGGACCCGAGGACGCCGACACGCCTCAAACATGGGCAGAGTAGAGTAAGGCAGAGACGATAGAGAGACAGAGAAAGAAAGAAAGAGAGAGAGTAGTTTTGGGAGCTTTTGTTTGCGCAGGCTGGTCGGTACCCAAATGGTACACCCGCTGTCCGGCGCTCCCAGACCCGAACATGCAGTCAGTGGGCCAGCTTCAAAGGACTTATCAACTCCATCCGACGAATCGAAATGGACCCACTCGCGACCAATCTCGAGTGGCTGGCTCGATCGGGGATCGAACCAGTGCCGAGGCCAATCCGCCGAAGCGGACTGCTTTTTAGACACCCGGGTGTAATGGCCTGGATTGAGCCTAGACCACTACACCACCCTGACTTGCACGTCTGCCGAGTGTTGGACGACGGGTTTGAGTCGCAGTGAGAGGAAGCCAGTCGAAAAATGAAAGGAAATATTGGGATTCGATCCCCGGACCTTTCGGTCAGGGTCGGACGCCTTAACGGCCTCAGCCACCATAGCTCATGTCTGACGCCGATTGAAGCGGGTTCTTGACGCGACAATGAGCAGCAGTCAGAGAAAAATGTTGTGAAGTAGTAAGATATGAACCGCCGATCCCCATACCGGGAATCTGACGCGTCTACACCTCCAGCCACCACGGCACATGATGGTGAATGCGCATTGCTGTGGGTTTGAAGCACACTGGGGAGGGCTGTAAAAAATGCATTTTCCGTAATTTTTTCAAAAAATCTTCAAAATTTCTAAAAAATTTCAATAGAATTTTTTAAATTGTTCAATAAAATTTTTCAAATTTTTTAATAATTTTTTTTTAATTTTTCAATAAAATTCTTTTAATTTTTTGACACTTAAATTGTTGGTGTACATGTGATTTGGCCAGTTGTTTCCCCCTCGCCAGAATTTTTAACTAGACGGCTGGTAAATACTACCACACCTGTACTAGTAGATGATACCAGTAATCAAGTGAAAATGACGAGAATTCTGGTATTATTAACAAGGGCTCGTTTAACTAGGATCAATGTGGTAAATTTAACTTCTTTTCCAGTGCACAGACTGACCCGTCCGGTGGCCGCAGCCAAGGGGCCGGCTGGGCCGGCGTGCGCGGCCGCGGACGTGCGGTGTGGCGACGGCAAGTGTCTGGCGGCGTCGCGGCGCTGCGACGGCAGGCGGGACTGCGCGGACGGAAGCGACGAGGACGCCGTCGTGTGTCGCCGGGCCCAGCCGCCGCCCGCGCCCCCGGTGGCCTGCGGCAAGGCCGGCGCGGGCCCCACCAGCCTCGTGCAGAACGGCGACACGGCCGCCATCGAGTCCGTGCCCTGGCACGCCGGCATCTTCATCCAGGGCGGCGGCCGCCTGCGCAACGTGTGCGGCGGCAGCCTGATAGCACCGTGCATCGTCGTCACAGGTCAGCTGCCTCAGGCATACAAACCCGCAAGCCTGGTTATAGGTTAGGTTAGACTGGTTTTAACCCCATTTCATTTCGAATTTTTCAGCTGCGCATTGTGTTCCTGAAGGAAAGATCTTCGTCGCTCTGGGCAAGTTTCTCAGTGGCTGGGATTCTGAAACCGGGAAAAATATTCACAGGACTGAGGTACAGGAAAAATAAAATTGTTGAACCGTCAGCTGATAAACACTGATTGTTTCGTCTTATCGTGTTTTGCCTGTAACTTTCTTGCAGGCGAAAAAAACCACCAAGCACCCCTACTACAAGGGCTACGCATCCAAGCTGGTCTACGACATCGCGGTGCTTGAGCTGAAGACCTGTGCTCCTATCCACGAGAAGATCTCCCCCATCTGCATAGATTCGAATGTGAATCCTGTCTCCTCGGCGGACATTAAGGTACGTAGAAAGAAGTCGCCGGTTTTCATTTCTATTCACCACTTGGGAACTAGATTTTGACTAGCACAGCGTTGTCAGATCGCAGGCTGGGGCAACGAGACCACGGTCTTGACGGAGCTGGAGTCGGTCACGCTGACGCAACTCAACTTCGAGGACTGCTTGAACCGCATGTCCAACAACGGGCAGCAGGTGGCCTACATCACGCACGACAAGTTTTGCGCGACGCGGAAAAAGGGTGAGGGAGTCATCGAAAATCGAAAGTCAATTTAGAAATCGGAAGTCAGTTGGACAAAGTGAATGCTTCCTCCAGGCTTCCCCAAGTCGGGCCTGCTGCAGGGCGACAGCGGCGGCGGCGCACTGGTGAAGCAGGACGGCTCCTGGTTCCTGACCGGCCTCGTGTCCGCCAGACTCTCCGACGAGGACGGCGAAGACGTCTACTCGCTTACCAACGTGGCGCTCTACGCGGACTGGATCAGGGCGTTCGTCAAGCTGTGAGACCGACTGACACTCGACGCTTTGCTTCCCCTCATGTGCCATAACGACTTAACTTTATTTACACACGCTGCCATGAATAAAGTTTTCACTTCATGAAATAAATACCTTTAGTCAAAATAATTTGGAGTTTCGTTGTAACCCACCACTCGGAACATGTTTACACTTTTTATTTGTAACGCATCGTAAAACGACTTGAAATTTGTGAAACGGGTGGGTGCTTTTGTATTCGCCCCTTGATGACGCACCCTCTGTCCCAGTGACCCGATTGGCTTCAATGACGGACTCTTCTCTCTCTCTCTCTCTCTCTCTCTCTCTCTCTCTCTCTCTCTCTCTCTCTCTCTCTCTCTCTCTCTCTCTCTCTCTCTCTCTCTCTCTCCCCCCCCCAATGACCGGGCGAGCAGCCGGATGAAGGGTTTGGCTCCGCGATATTATTCAGCGAGCCCTAACCACCGAGGCAGGCCGGCCACAATCACAATCACGGCCCGTCGAAGGGCGGCCTGCAGTCCGACCGTCCGACGCCGAGTGACGGCTGTCTCTCTCGCGCCAACGCGCAACGCCCCGTGAGTGCGAGAGAGACAGAACACTGCCTTGGCTGGGGCGCTGGGGCGGCTGGAGGGCGGCTCGGCAGGCCGGGGCAGCCTGCGGTGGGAGTGAGGGGCGCCATGCCGACCATGCTGGCACCGCAGGTGCTGCGCTACTGCGGCATCTGCTTCTGCTCGCCGCACTGCCGCACGGGGCCGCCAGGCGAGTACCTCAGGGTTGCCACCCACAGTCTACCAGTGTTCAAAGAGTTGCCAACCCCGGCAACACCTGGGCTTCGCTTCGGAGGTTGGCAACCCTTCCGACAGCGGCGCGTCGTGGTGTGTTTCGTCCGCCTCGTGTGGCGACCCTGCTCTTGACACTCTGGCTCTGGCGCAGGGGGCGCCCACGTGCCCAGCACGCACGGCCGCCTCTACCGCTGGTACTCGGCCCTGTGCTCCTGGCTGGCCGGCGGACTCACGCTTTTCTCCCTCATCACGCTGCTCTTCGAGTGGGACGACTTCCAGGTGACGTGACGCACTCGCGGTGGCTCGACCAGTGTCAAGGCGAACATTGTGCCGAAAGCGTTGCCAACCTCAGGCAACCCTCCCGACAGGTGCTTCGCAGGGCAACACGGGCTCACCTGTCCACTCGCGGCGCAGGAGCTGACCGAGGCCATCATCTGCTTCTGCTCGCTGTACACCACCTGGGTGTACGTCCGGCTGTGGCGCGAGCGCGGCGCCGACCTTCACCACATGCTGGCCACGCACAGGCGCTTCCTGCAGCGGTACGAGGTGCTGTGCCGGCGAGACGACCAGCAGCGGGGCCTGCTGCAGCTCATGGTGGGTGTGCCACAGACCGGGCGAGGCTAGGCGAGGCGCCTGCAGCCACCTCATCGCCCTCCTGCTCGCAGTTCAACCTGGACCACTCCTTCACGCTGTGGCTGCTGGCCACCCTGCTGAGCCTCATCGGCCTGGTCGTGCTGCAGTCGTGCTACACGCTGGTGCCGCCCCTGCAGCCCGTGCCGCGCGCCCTCTACCCGCCGCCCCCCGTCGAGGTGACACAGTGTTGCCACAACGTTTCCCACTATGCACCGGAAGGGTTGCCAACCTGTGACGCACGCAGGGTGAGACGGACCCCCTGGGCGGCAGCCGCACGCTGCGCTTCGTGCTCATCGTGGCGTTCCAGTGCGCCGCCCTGCTGTGCTGCGGGGTCCCCTTCGCCTGCCTGGCCGCCATCCACTTCGCCCTCAACGCCCACGCCATCATCCTGCTGCGGTAACACTAACACCGGCGCATCGTGGCCAATGTTCGCAAACTCATTTGTCAACACTGCAGGTGCATCAAGCGGTCCCTGGAGCTGTCCAGTGACCTGGAGGCCCACTTTGGGCTGCGCGCCCCGGTGGACGAGCTCATCATGCAGCACCAGCACGTGCTCACGTGAGTCTGCGCTGTCTCTCCCTCTAGAGACAGGTAGTCACTGACTTGTCCTTGTCTAGGATGGTGAACACGAACAACGAGATCTTCGCCCGGCCCATCACTGAACGCTTGGTCATCACGTACGCCTTGCTGGGTCTCACGGCCTACTGCATGTCCTCGGACCCGCTGGCCGACGTCAAGGTGCCCATCATCGCCTTCTTCATGATCGTCAGCCTGCTGCAGATGGCCGTGCTCAGCGACATGCTCAAGGACGAGGTCAGCAGTGGCGTGGGGTAGTGACGGCTCAGTCTGAGGCGCGGGGTAGTGACGGACGCACCGCAGTGCGGGTCGCTGCAGGACGTGGTGTGGCGGTGCGACTGGATGTCGGCGAGCCGGCAAACTGTGCGCAAGCTGGTGCTGCTGACGGCGCGGGTGCAGCGCTGCAACCGGGATGGGCTGGCCGCCGCGGGGCTGCAGGACAGAATCAGCATGATCACCTTCGTGCAGGTGAGGCGCTACCCCGCGCGCGAGGGACTCCCCGAAACGCACGGGGTAGCGACGTGCACATGCAGCCCGACCAGCGCTGAGTACTGGCGGCGTGCTTCTCGTCCAGGTCATGCGGTCGTCGGTGTCCTTCCTGCAGGCCCTGCGGAACCTCAAGTGAGACTGCGGCAAGGCCACGCTCATGTCAACGCTAAAGTCTAATAAAATTTATTTACTCGCGTCGTGATTTTCCCATATGTACGCCTAACAAAAAAAAAAAAATAAAGTTAAAAAAAATTGATGTTAAGTATTTTTTTTTGTAATGGTAACTTAGCAAACACTAAAACTGGACGGCCAAGGTGGTGGCGGCCTGCGCGGCCTGTCTGCGCTGTGTTCGTGGTATGAGGGCGGTTAGCAGCGCGCCCAGCAGCAGCGCGCCGCTCAGAGACCCGTTGACCCAGAGGTGCGCAGTGGCCTCTGCGCCGCCCTGGCGTTCCAGGGGCAGCCCGCACAGCTCCGTGAAGACGATGCCGAACACCTGGAACCAAAGTTTTTACATTGTAATTTAAAGGGATTTAAGCGGAGCTGGACGCTGTTCGCGGTCGCGTTTGGCAAACTTTGGCTAACCTAACCTAACCAAACTCACTTGAGCCGACACATTGAGCAGACCAGCGGACGTTCCCTCGGGCTCGGGGTAGGTCAGCTCCACGGCCAGCTCGAATCCAAGAGGCAGGTAGCCCGTCAGAAAAAACCTGCAAGTAAGATTAGTTTTACTCGTTGAGAATCGGATGGATAACTGAGCTAAAAGTGAACTCACCCTAGGAAGAAACTTGTCAGGTACACGACCCAGATGGAAGGGGCTAGGAACGACGCCATGAACGCCATCATGCCTACGAAGGACAACGCGTACACCCCGAGCGTGACTTCCCTGCGGGAAATCACAGCGTGCAACGGATGAAAAATCAGCCATCCCTTTCACCTTCCCTTCACATTTTTCCAAAGAGGTGAACTTACTTATATTTTCGGGTAGCGTCCAATAGAACCCCGCAGACGATGGAGCCCAGCAAGCCCGCCACCACGAGGACGAGGCCGATGTTGCCGGCATCAGTGTTGCCCTGCGGGGTGTAGCACTGCTGTTATCGACTCACTGACACATGCCGACGGCGGCAGACCTAACCTAACCTAACCCACCGGGAAGGCGGTGTTGACGAGCAGGTTGAGCACGGTGCTGATGGCGTAGAAGGCCCCCACGCTGATGCCGTAGGTGACGACCAGCAGCGGGAAGCCGGGGGCGCGCAGCAGTCGCCCGATGGACTGCGCCAGGCCGGAGGGGGAGCCCTGGGACAGCGCCTGCGAGTGGCTGGGGGACACCGGCGGCGCGTCCTGGAACACTGGCTGGACCGTTCCAGGGACTCTGCAGTGACACCTCCGCTGCGGCGTGACTCACCGAGCAGGATAACGAGGAGGGACAGCGTGGCGGCGGCGGCCACGCCGTAGTACACGGTGCGAAGCTCGTCGCCCAGCTCGTCGATGTCTTCCTGGTGCTTCACCACCAGCGGCGGAAGCAGGAACCCGACGGCGTTGCCGACCTGCCGACACAAGTAACTTAAAACCAGCATTTAAAAATTAAAAAAAAAAATACGTAAGAAAATGTTGTTTGTGGCGTGGTGACCTGGTTTCCAAAGACGCCGATAGCGCAGGCCGTGGCCACCTCGCCGGCGCCGAACCACACGGCCGCCAGCCGCGCGGGCACGGCCAGCACGAAGGCCTGGGTGACGGCGGCCAGCGTCTGGCCCATCATGGCCACGGCGTACAGGTCGGGCCGCCCCGAGGCCGCCTTGATCCAGGCCGCCACGCAGTTGAGCACGGCGGCCAGCACCACGGTGCGCCGCAGGCCCTGGGCAGCGCCAGCTCGTCAGAAGACCGTTGATGCGGCAAAAATCCCAGACGCGTTTTGAGCTCCAGAGTCGCCAAATGGGACTCGAATCGAACGTGTGGCCCCACCCATGGATTCCTCGTTTTAAGAGCTATCGATTGGTGGGATCAAACGTTCAGTTCGAGTCATGTTTAGGTCTTCCGGCCCACTGTGCCGCGTCGCCCAGTACCTTCTTGTCCAGCATCCAGGAGGCCGGCGCCACGAAGGGCACGTACATGAGCATGTACACCATGGAGGCCCAGTCCACGGCCTGCAGGGGCACGCCGTAGTACCGGGCCACCGAGTCCGATACGATGGCGTACTGCACCCACTGCAAGCCGTTGAGCATCGACAGGAAGCAGAAGGCGGCCAGCACCAGCCAGCGGCGCCGAAACACCTGCGGGAACACGCACGGTGTAAGAGGCAGCCCACTCATCCCAGTGGGCACGTGGTCGCACTTGCCTTGAGTGTCGGGGCTCCATCCGCAGCCTTCGTCCCTTCGACGCCTCCCTCCACATCACCGCCACTGCTAACACTCATCGCGGACGGATCTCGCCCTGACCGACTGTGTCTAGGTCCACATGCTCCCAGCGCAGCCGGTGCCTGGCCTGGAAGGCGACACGAGGCGCCGTGCTTGCCGATTGGCTGTCTTATCAGTTATTAGCCGCAGCCTGTAGGCTGATAAGGAGAGAAAATCCTGCGCAGAGACGTCCGCGTGTCTCGTTCAGGAGACCGCGTGCGGTTGCGTCCTGCTGCAGAGGCCCTCGAGTTGCCGCTCTTGCACAAGGTGTGGCCCACTGCCGTTAGAAATGACCCCGGTGCGATGGGGAAACAACTGGCCAAATACATGTAGTACACAAAAAATTTAAATGTCAAAAAAATTTGAAAAAATTTATTGAAAAACATGAATGGTTCAATTTCTGTTACTTCAAAACTTTTTTCTCTGACCGGTGCTCATTGTCACGTCAAGAGCCCGATTCAATCAGCTGCAGATATGACCCGGGGTGGCTGAGGACGTACGGGCGTCCGACCCCGACCATTGGGTCCGGAGATCAAATCTCCAAATTTTCTTTCATTTTTTGACTGGCTTACCTTAGGGCCAGTGCGAGGCCAACATGTACCAGACCCCTCAGTCACAGGTTCAACTGCCAACATTTTTTTTCCTTTTCACTGCCTCCCCCAGTGTGCTTCAAATGCACGGTGGCACCCATCATGTGCTGTGATGGCTGGAGGTGTCAACGCGTCGGTTTCCCTGTATGAGGGTCGGCGGATCAAATCATATTACTTCACAACCTTTTTTCTCTGACCGCTGCTCATCGTCGCTTCAAGGGCCCGCTTTGATCGGCGTCATACATGAGCCGTGGTGGCTGAAGGCGTTAAGGCGTCCGACCCCGACCGTAAGGTCCGGGGATCGAATCCTCAAATTTCCTTTCATTTTTCGACTGGTTTCCTCCCACTGCGACTCAAGCCCGTCGTCCAACACTCGGCAGACGTGCAAGTCAGGGTGGTGTAGTGGTCTAGGCTCAATCCAGGCCATTACACCCGGGTGTCTAAAAAGCAGTCCGCTTCGGCGGATTGGCCTCGGCACTGGTTCGATCCCCGATCGAGCCAGCCACTCGAAATTGGTCGCGAGTGGGTCCATTCCGATTCGTCGGATGGAGTTGATAAGTCCTTTGAAGCTGGCCCACTGACTGCATGTTCGGGTCTGGGAGCGCCGGACAGCGGGTGTACCATTTGGGTACCGACCAGCCTGCGCAAACAAAAGCTCCCAAAACTACTCTCTCTCTCTTTCTTTCTTTCTCTGTCTCTCTATCGTCTCTGCCTTACTCTACTCTGCCCATGTTGGGCCGTGTCGGCGGCTCGGGTCCTACTGGGTCCCCCGGCGTACGATATCGAAGTCGCTGGATCGGATTAACCCCAGTTACCTGATAGCACCGGTTCCCATCCCGAACACCGAAGTAAAGCAGGAGGCCTCCCCATTAAGACTGGGGAGGGGGTGTAGAGTTCCATTTTTTTAAATTTATTTTTAGTTAAGCACGATCGCCAGCGCCTGGGTACACCGTTCCCCACATCCGAACAATAGTAAAATTGTGAAAAAATGAGTACTTTGAAGAAATTTTTAAAAAAATCTTTAATTTTGGCAATTCTGAAAAAATTACAATTTTGAAAAAAAAAATTCTAAAAATTAGAAAAATTTTGAGTTGCTTCCCCCTGTCCTCGGTGTGATAGTGAGTGCCTTCTCCCCTCTGGATAGGCAACCCATCGTGCGCTGGGCCTGATAAGATTGTGCGAGGACCCAGGTGGCCGCCGCGCTGCCGAGATTGGAGGGGTCAGTTTGTGTCGAGCAACATGCTGCTGTGGGCTTGCCTCGTCGTGGGGCTTGGCGTTCTGGCCAAGCTGTTGCTGTCCCCGCGGGACCCAGATCCTATCTTCGGAAAGTACCAGCAGCCCGGGAAATGGTTCTGGCTCAAATATGTGTTAATGAGGATCATGCTCTGGTTGAACAAGGTAAACCCTTCCTAAAATTAAGTCGTTTGGGGTGGGATTACAATTTTGTGCGAGGAAGATGTCCTAAAGCTTAAGGCTGCTTTTAAAAAAATGTTTTGAAAATCCAGAGGCGCGCGCGGTCTTCCATGGACAACGCGGTGCACCCGCTCATCGACAAGGAGAGGCTGCAGACCCTTAGCGACGACCCCCTGGTAAAAAAAAAAAAAAAAAAAAAGCAAATCAGCTTTGCGCTCTTAGTTGAAAGTTCCTCTTTGCCTTCATATGCCCATTCCTCTGCAGGCCTTCGACGCAGTCTTCTTCATGGCGTGCGACATGGACGGCACCTACCTCATCGTCGGCAGCGAACGGAGGCACCACAACGTCATAAACTCTCCCATCTACCTCCTGGTACGCCCGGTTAAAAATAAGCGGGGAAATCCCGGGAGTTGCATTGCGAAAATCCGTCGGGAATTTTCTCGTTGATTCAGGTGCCCGGGCTGGGACTCCTGATGCACAAGAAGCTGCCCGACACTTGCCTGTTCGGCGCACAGGACAACGCGTACGGCGCGGAGGGCATCCGGATCCTGCCGGTGGATCCCCTTAAGACCTGGAGGGTGGAGTTCGACGGGCTGATGCAGTGCGTATCTCCACGACAGAGGGGCTGCGGGTAACATCGCGTCTCCGTGTCTCCTCTTGACTTTGCTGCCAGGCTGAGAGAGGACCCCAGCAAGGAGTTCCCCGTCAAGCTTCGGGGAGTCTGGACCGGCGGATGGACGCCGTTCAACTACGACACAGACCTGCACCCGCACTCCATGGCCAAGATCATAGCCGTGGAGCCCTGGAGCAGGGAGTACTTCAAGCGGCTCAGGAGGCAAGGGACAACACTCATGGCGAATTCAAGACTGATAAAAACGAAGCTTACCTCTTGATTTCTCTTTTGATTTATTTTTTTTTGGTTGCTAGTGCTCATCAGTCGCATTACGAGCAAATGGGGCACCTGAAGGGATCCGTGGAGATTGGTGACGACCTGCTCCAGCTCAACCTCATGTCCATGCGCGACCACAGCACTGGTAACAGCCTCTCGCGTTTAAAACTTTCTACATAATCACGAACATGTACGATAAAAAAAACTGATTCCTTTGTTTGGCTCCACAGGCCCCAGGCGGGACTTCGACCTGCTGTACCGCTACGCGTTCTACATGATGTTCTTCGAGGACGGCTCCATGTCCAGCATCATAATCGTCAACCAGCCCTGCAGCGTTTCTACGTTAGTGGCATCCAACTGTTTTTGCGTAACATTAATCAGTTTTCGTCAGAAGGTGCGCGAAAATTAATTTTTGCAGGATGGAGTCTGGCTACGTGTGCCTGCCCGGCGGCGACGTCCACAACATGCAGTGGTGCGACTTGAAGCTGTACCAGCACGGTGAGGACGGCGAGCCCCCCATGGACCACGCCTTCAGCTTCAGCGCAGGCACGGCATTTCATTTTTAAAGTTGTGCAAGTTAATTCAGCTCGACTTTACCCGGCCTCATTATTGCTTTGTCTCGCCCTGCAGGCGGCAAGACGTACGTGGTGAAGGTGAAGGGCACGGACGTGGTGGCGCACTTCGTGGGCTGGCAGTGGGAGGCCAAGATCATCGAGATGTTCTCCGCGTTTGAGATGAACGGCGTCCGCGGCCGCGGCCTGTCCGAGTTCCACTACCACAACTCGAGCGGCAGGCCGGCCGCGGCCGCCGCCCGCGACCCCGCGTGGTTCGCCGACGCGGTGCGCGAGGCGTACGCCAACCCCTCGCCGCACTCCCTGCGGACCCGCCGGCCGCGCTACTACGACTGGGCGCCGGGGGACAGATGACTGGCATGACCTAACCTAACCTGTATTTTTTTTTTTTTTAATAAAAAGGAAAAAAAACATTTTGAAGACTAATAGTTGCGAACATATATTTTCAACTGATGCTCTGATGCACAAAGGTTTGAATGGAATGTTGCCCTGTGTACGAACCACAAATACATGTTGTGATTATGTTACGTTAGTTAATCAAGTAGTACTATGGCTAATTGGCTGCTTGAGATACATTTTTATGCTGATGTGCATTGGTAAAGCGGTATTAATAATAAAGTACCCAATTTCAGACGTTTCTTAACAAAGAATTCACAGAATTCTTCACAACAATTTCCAAAATACAGGTAGTCTAACTACAAGAGTCAACAATTGAAAACTATCACATTTGTACAAAACTACTACAGATAAATTTCAACGGCTCTTGAAACGCATAAGTGAGTCTCATGGCTATTTTATATAATAACAATAACAATTTTGCTTCAAATGGTACGAGACCAGAAGAATACATTTAGAAAAACGATTTTTTTGTTTAGGTGACCCTTAAACTTGGTAGTGCTTTGTGCAAAACTTTTCATATTGCTGGAAGCCTTTAGCAGTCTGTACCTCTGACTGGAAGAATTTTTGTTTGTTTGTTTCATTTATAACAATGCTTGTGCCACTCCATGAAGCAATATTCTACCCAACATTAACAATAAAATAGCTTTACTGGCAATGCGCTGAGCAACATTCTTGTATCACAAAATTTTAATCTCTATTACAGTTTTAACACTAAATCAACACTTCCTTCAAAAACAAGCACTACAGTTGACCATTAAAAAACGATGGAGGTTCTGAGTCAATGAAGGCTAACCAGTGGCCACTCTCAAACGTCAAAGATAAATGCAATTGTCAAAGAAAAAATATCATTGGTCGCATAATAGACTAAATGTTACATACTTGCAGCGAGAAAAATTTTCTACTGGTCTATGTTTGTTTTTTCTTATAGTTTCAAAACATTACTAAATATTTTTTTCTTTCATTGCTTCTCATACCTGATTGAGAACCTCCCAGTCTCACAACATGTTGCCATGAGGAGTGTGAAAATTATAAAGCAATTGCAGTGCTTACATAAACGTGCCTTGAAATTAACAACTTACAACCCATATCTGCCATTACAAGGCAACAATAAAATTATTATTATTTTTGTTATTTATACATATAAATATTTCAAAAAATGTCAATAAACATATCAAAGTGCCTCTATTGTCTTGTGGCTGTATCAATAAATAAGTGCCCTTTCTTAAAACAGAGCAATTTCACTGCTTTAAGCATATTCTAAAACCTCCATAAATACTATTCAATGCTTCCTTCAAAATTGCTGCATTATGGGTGAGGACTTAGTCCTCACAAGTTATCTTCCACCCATCATGAGCAAATATAAGTATACACTAGCAATGTTTGTACTACCTAAATACAAAAGTTGTATGTATAGCAAGGCAATGATTGACATTCTAAAACTCATCAAAAGTATGGTCTTACTTGACTTTCAAACGTTCCTGAGCAAATTAAAAAGTCCTCATAAATACTGCACAAAAATAAGGCAAGGCTACTATAACAACATTCAGAAATATTGACTTTGATAATAAATCTCTGCCAACAACCAACAAATCTTAGACTGTCTAACTATCCAGAAATTTAACAAACTAGGCACTACTTATAACAAAAATTTAAAAAGGAAGGGACATAAAGCAAACACATTAGAAAAGCCATAACAAGAAAAACCTAAGACTGATTCAACAGAGAAAGGCAAAAAAATTTCCAATGCTGACACAATAAACAGTAGATGTCAATAGCGATTCAGTTACTCAGTCTTGATGTATCACCCACCCTTGCAATATATAAATCTAAAATGTATGACCTTATTTCAAAATTGGAGGCAGTCTAAGACTAGAAGCACTAGTTCTGTAAGCAATGCTGTGATGACAATGCCGTAATTTAAAAAAAAACAACTTAAGTGAGTTATTTCCAACTTCAGAGTTACGTCCTTGTTTTAACTTGTATATTGAGCAGACCTGATTTCATCAGCTCACTAACAAACCGCCTGATTTCTGGCTGATATTGAAAAGAGTCTGCTGATGCTTCTGGGGGAATATCGCAATTTGCAAATTTGTGGACAGCTGCAATTTTTGGAGACACAGGGTATGTACCCAATTCAATAGGCCTGTTGGCTGACACAGCACCAGGTCTGTAAATATTCACAACTCCAGTTTTAGCAGCAGGATCATAGTAGGTTTTATGCATGAACATTGGCCAACTAGGCTCAGCTCCAGGATCGTCTGGAATATTTGTGCAGAATAGTTGAGTGGAGAATTGAAACCGAGATGTTGCCTTCCTTCCCGCATCCAAGTCATTCAACATGGCAAGGAGACCATTGTGCATAACAGGTACAATGAACTCATTGAGTGAAAGTACAACTACGTTACCAGTCGCAGGCCAACCTCTACTCCGACAGTCTCTCTCTAATTCCGCACGACCATCACCACTCAGAGGAAAGTTCCAAGGAATTATACTCACACTAGCTCCATGCTTTTGAAGCTCATACACAACGTGATGATAGCGGTTCCCACCATATAAAATAAAATCTGTTACCCCTAAGAGAGAATGGTAACTCACAAAAGAGATCAAAGCACTAGATGAGATTCGTTGTAGTTCGTCCGGCAACACACAGATGGCCATGGAGTTTGCTGGGTCTCCACCAGAATGATGTAAGTTGAAGTGATGAATAGGAAGAGTCACTTTGGCCGGTAACTTGTCCTGTGTTCTCCAAATTGTTACCTCTTCAGGAACTACTGAGATCATCTTTTCTATCTCACAAGACAATGTGTACCCTGAGAAGCCCACTTTCTTCTTTTTTTGGCCTTCAATAATGCTTGCATGAATTCTTCCTGGGATAGGTTCATCTTTCCCCTCAAGCCAAATTTCACATTGGTAACTGTTACGGCCAGCAAACGCCCCGTTGGCCGGCCCAGTAGCTACAATAATCACATTGCTCCGCTCCCAAAACGCTGAATAAATGTAGTGATTATCACCGGCTGGGACCCACACTGGTACAGGTGATGAAAACCCATTGACTCGTTGTGATAATGATGTTTCGTTTATGGTTGGACACTGGAGATTTTCAGCTGGCTTCCCAAAGAAGTTGAGCACCTCCAAAACATAGCGCAGACGATGATACTCATGGTGGTAGAAGAGCAGGGCCACCACGCTGACTAACGACACAACCACTAATAAGAGTTGCTGATATTTCCTCATGGCTGATTCTCCAAACCTAAAAGAAAGAGAGAAAAAGTAATAATTAATTTCATATTAGAATGCAATTTTTATTGAAGGTTAATTAAGCATATTGATGATGATTTTCGCAAATTTTTTGGCAAAAAAACCGCAATGCAGGGGTTATGACAGGAATCACTTTAGCTTCATTCACTCGGATAGTAAATAGAGTTGCGAAACGCAAAGTACAAAAGGAAAATGTTACTTACAAGTTCCAGACGAAGGTGTATTTTCACATTGTCGCATCAATGCACACAATTTGCAAGGTGGTAAAGTGTTCAATATTTTGATACATTTTTTTTCTACACTACGCCAGTTTGTACTGCCAACTTCAAAATAAGCAACAGCTGAAACAAAAACTTGCATTTTGAAAATTTTGAGTGACTTTAGCAGCTGCCCATTGAGAGGCAGCAAGGCATGCAATTATTGGAGTCGACTTTATGCAATACAAGCAGAGAAACTCTAGAAAATCTTCAGCTTTTATTACTTATTTTAGTGTTTGTCTGGTTGGTCCAGCTGAAAAACAGCATAACCGGTGGTCACATTCACATTGGAGTGGGCTGACAGTTTCCTTTTGCGGTTCACGCCCATCACAACAACAAATACAGACGACAGTAGGTGAGGTTAAAGTTTGTTGACAGTGCCAGCCTGCCGTTCAAGAAGTTTATTCGAAGAGGAAAAAAATCACTCATCAAGGTCTCCCCGTCCTTTGGCTGTCTGTTCCTGATCTTCATGTCCTACATAATTGCTAACCAATCAGGGAATGTCATCTTTACCATTGGATCCAGAACTGGAGTCTCGAATAAAGAAAGGTAGGGTTTCTTCTCACTGTCAAAATTTGGAAGGTAATTTATCGTTAAACATCCTCTTTTTTGTTCAACAGGTACAGAAAAAATTTCTGAGAATATGCATATTGTGGCGAATGAGCCCTCACTAGCATTCTACCGACTTCAGGAACATGTTCGTAAATCTTTACCACCCATGGTTGAAAAACGGGTTGAAGTAGTCCAACTCAATCATGATCTACAAGGATGTTTGTATGATGTGGAGTATGGAGTAAGGTATGAACAGCATCAAGACCTTTTTCATATAAAGACTGGTTACCATATGGTCCCAGAGTTCAATGTTTCCCCTGTAAATGGCGCATCAACAATTTTTCAAGTTTTGATTTGGTGCTGTAAACTTAAAATTTGCACCACAATAGTGTCATCTAATGGGGCATTCTCCTTTCAGTGCTGTTAAGTCGATAGAAAAAGCAGAGGAAAGCTTTTCGAACATCAAGGGGCTCATGAAAAATGCATTAATTTTTAAGCAACAACTCAGACAAGAAGAGATGAAAAGGTTTGTCTGCCATAGTTCTCTAATTCCTTTTATTTGCCTTTTTCTTTCTCATTCTTTTTGTTTTGGAAAAAGTGCGATGTATTGCGTGAATTTTAAAATAATCTGCACTTTTCAGGGGTAAGAAAGAGCTCACTTCATCATCAGTATACCGTAGATTGTCAGCTCACATTTCTCTTGCGGACCATTCTTCAAAGTGAACTTAGACGAAAGAATTGTGATATTAGTTTTGATTGTGTCAAAAGGAGATGCTAATACCTCCATAACATCTTGGACTGTACCTTCAATGCCACCTTGTGACCAGTTGGTTCAAAGTTGTGTTAAAAGTTCTGAATCTAAATTTCTATTACTGCGCAAGACTGACTTATCTTTACCTAATTCTATACTTTTCAAAGAGGGTAAGGGGAATATAATAAAAGAACCCTTTAATAAAATTCTTCTATTTACAATATTAACAAAACAGATCAAAGTAATAAACTTATTAGGAACTAGTTTGTCCATTGATTATTTTTGACATGCCTTCCCATACATCATCAGCAAACATGGCAGGCTCTTCAAATGCTAGGAAGTGGCCACCCTTGGGTGGGTGGGCGTAGTGAACCAGCTGGGGGTATTTCAGCAACAATGCGGCCCTGGGGCTGTAGAACAGCTCATGAGGAGTAGCCATGCAGGCAACGGGAACATTAGCAGGAATCCTAAAATAAATTTTTTTTAAAAAAATGCAGTTAAGTTTTAACAGCATGAACTTATTTAAAATAAAAATCACCTCAGTGAATTCACTTACTTGTCCATGCCCAGGTTAAATTGAGCCGAGGTGAAGGATTCAGAGTACAACCGCATGGAGGTGGTGATTGAGTCAGTCACCCAGTAAATCATTATGTTATCTAGGAGATCAGTGAGTGAGTACTTTTGTTCAATGCCACCATCATTGAGGAATTTGTATTCTTTGTTGGTCCAGGATGCAAACTTCTCCAGAATATAAGCCGCCAGTCCAACAGGAGAGTCACGCAGAGCAACACCTGCAAAGAATTGTAAAAAAAAAATTAGAATTTTTTTTTCTTTGCCCTATAAACACTTTTGGAAGAGAATGGAATGGCCGTGTAAAACTCACCAACGGTGTCGGGCTTGGTGGCCTGGAGGTGGAGATAGCCCATCTCCTCCAACAACCAAGAGTAGGTCTTGGACAGGGGGAACAGGCGGTCCTGGTATGGGGGGTCCACCACCAGCAGCGGGTGGATGGCGCCGATGGTGTACAGCACCTGGGTGAAGGGGTGCATGGAGGCGCACATGTTCATGTGCACTCCAAGAATGCTGCAAGCGAGAGACAAAAGTAAAAAATGACGCGCTCACAGGGTAAACTACTGCAGGAAAGCAAGTTCGGACTCACAGGTTGGGGTAGAGCGTGGCCATGTGGGAGGCGACGACGGAGCCCCAGTCGCCGCCCTGGAGGTAGAACTTCTGGAAGCCCAGTCTCTCCATGAGCTGCCTCATGACGACGCCCACCTGCACGGCGCCGAGGCCGGGCCGCACCGCGGCGTCGGAGAAGCCGTAGCCAGGCAGCGACGGCGCCACCACCTCGAACACGAAGTCGAAGCCCTTGCGGGGCGTGGTCAGCAGCGGGATGGCGGAGTACAGCTCGCGCACCGAGCCGGGCCAGCCGTGCATCAGCAGCAGCGGCAGCACCTTGGTGCCGGCCGGCACGTTCTTGGGCTTGACGTGGATGAAGTGGAGGTTGAGGCCGGCGATGTTGGTCTTGAACTGGGGCAGCGAGTTGAGGAACGCCTCGCGCTGTCGCCAGTTGTAGTCCTTGCGCCAGAACTTGACCACCTTGGCCAGGTAGTCCGTGTTCATGCCGTACGTGAAGGCCGCGTTCTCCAAGGGCTTGGTGGGGTTGTGCCACCTGTCCAGGCGGTTGTTGAGGTCGGCGATCACGGAGTCCGGGATGCTGATCTTGAAGGGCGTGACGGCCTCGCTCACCTTCTTGGGCTGGCCGGGGCCCCACCACTCGTCGTGCAGGGTGGGCAGCGGCCCGGGGGCGAACGCCTTCTGCCACAGCACGCCGAGGCCCACCGCCACCAGCACCACGAACAGGGCCCCCAACTTGATGCACAGCCACATCTGCAACGCAAGCATGGGCGATCAGACACGGCCAGCACGCACTCCAACTTGCGCCTAGAAATACACCGCGTTTGCGCAACACGCAGGACGGGTCGCCTGGAGACTGCAGCGCGTCGACGGTTTACCTACGCCTCGGTTTGAGGCATGTCTCGTTGTCCCCCCCCCCCGCCCCCCTCTCTGTTGCGCCGCTTGGTGCCCCAGCGCGGCTGACCCAATGCTGATTGTACCGGGGAAAGGGGGGGGGGGCACCCACGGCCTGACCTTCGCGACACCTTGGCCGTGGCCTTGGCTGCCTGGGCAGGCAAGGGTACAGTCATAGCCAGCAGCAGACTCCGATTCGGCGGGCCTCCATGTGCCGGCGCGGCGAGGCGAGGCGGCAGGTACAGCTAGCCCGCCCAGACGTCCGACTGCCGCGATTGTTACAAAAGTACACGGCGTAATTGCGGCCGCATTGCGGGGCGCAGCCGCGCAGCAGCGTGAGTGCGGGCAGATGTCCCCGGTCTAGCGGTGCTCTCCCTGGCTCTCCCTCCCGTCCCACCGCCCTCCTATCTTATCGGCCGTCTCCGCGCTCTCCGCTGTCACCTGCGCCTCTTCCAGGCGAGCCCGCGCGAGGGTTGCCACAGGCCAAAATTCCCAGGATGCACCGGTGTCGCAAGGGTTCCCAACCTCAGCCTGCCTACTCGGCTACTTGTCGGAGAGCCTGGAAGGCGACTATCCTTTTGACACTGGCGAATTTTTGCAATTTCCTTCTGAACCTTGGAGGCATTAGCACGCAAAACGTCGTGGGAAACGCGTCGGAAAGCACTTAGCGCATTTGTTTTTTCCACAACCGAGATTTTGCCTCGTTACGCTGTGACTACCCGCCCGGCCGCGGTTCACCACACACTGTTTATCGTGCGGCACAGTGCGACAGCTGACAATGACTCGCCGGGTCCCTCCTCTATCGCTTGACATCCACGAACGTCGTCTCAAGGTCGGCTGGACTCCCGCACTGTACGCCACCGGTTTGTTCTTCCGATGTTGCCGGACCGAACAGTGGGACACATCAGAGCCCTCATGTGCTTTGTGGAAACGCCGACTCATCGTCAGACGCTATCGCTAGTACTCGCTGGAGCAACGACCCGAGTTCAAATACCGGGAGCCGCCCTTTCTTTTTTTTTCGCGTTTGTTTGCATTAAGGCGATTGCGCCCCTCCTGGTCCCCGGCGTTGGCTAAAGGAACTTATTTTGTGTATTGACGGGAGTCCCTCCATGCGAATACTCCGTGCCATTTTCGTTCAGGTAGTGTAGCACTTTTCCAAAAGATGGCACCACAGTCAGGTACTTCCAAAAAATAAAAAGGTCCTAGTTCTGGGTGGAGAATCCTATACCTGCCGTGCATTCTCGCCAGTGACGGACAGCGCGATGCGTTTTGACAGTGTCGATGGCCAGACACTGCGGCGCCGCCGGTGCAGCCCGGGCCACGCCGTGCGCTCAAACAGATGTCACTGTCCGTCTCTGTCTCACTCGCGCAGTGCGAGCGAGACGGCCGAGGCGAGGCATGGAGGGGGAAGCAGCGGCCGACTGGCGAGGCGCGCGGCTCGCCCTGGAGTCCGACGCGCTCCAGTTGCCAAATTTAAAATTTGAATGTTGCAACTGAGAGGTGGCGGCTGGGTACCAACAATTTCCTTTTTCTTTTACGATTATTTTGACACCAGTTCAACATCGATTTGAAATGGGGGATAAAATTTCTCTAACGGCCTTCAGATCCTCTTATCAGACTCCGAGGATGAAACGTGTCACCCCTTTCCCCTCGCGTCATCCTTCTCGCCAAATTGTGGCCAGCGCGACGCGTTCAAGTCGCGAGGGACTCGTTGGTGGACTGGCTGGATCGGAGTCCGAGCAGGCCCGGCACCTCACCCGGCGCGCTCCAGGTATCGTCTGCAGCCCCGGCTTACCGCGGGGGAAGAGGGGGAGGGGGAGGCGGCGAAGACAATGCCCGGGTGCAGGCGACCTGTCTGTCATAAATGTGTCGCGCCGAACCGACCGGCCTGCACCGAGTTCGGATACCTGTCACCGCGCCACTGTCCAGAGCCCCGCCAGACGACCGCCAACTTCAAAATAGGCTGAAGGAGCGGAAAAACAGTGCTTTACTCGTGCAACTCACCCTCAAAAAGTACTGATGCCAGAACAAATCTGAAGCTAGATTTGTGTAGGGTACAGACGTGCGCATTCAGTGTGGCCCCTTGGGGAATGAAATCCCGTGATCATGTCTCTCAAATCTGGAGTAAAACTTTGAACCAATTTTGGCCCAACTTTGACCACCTATTTGGACTACAAGGAGTGTAGCCTCGGACTTCGGAGGGGTCACACTGAATAGGCGCTCATTTTTACTGCACGAATATGTAATTGGTTTTGATCCACGTATCGTACTTTTGACGGGTGAGCTGCACGAAGTTTGGACATTTCAGGGTTCAATAACTTTGTTAAAATTTGAACTAGCGTCATAAAAATTTATGAGGGGCATCATAACTGTGTGCCCAACATGTGTTCCAAATTTGAGCCCAATCCGTTGGCTTGAATTTAGGGGCGCAATCGCCTTAATGAGATGCAAGCGCCTGGGAGTTTGGGCTGCTGCTTGCAGAGTAACTTTTTATGGTGCACAAGGAACAAGAACTGACAACGCAGGAAACAATGACCTCGTACGTGCGGGATGTCAGGTGACGACCCCTTGGAAACCAGAGTCAACAGTAACCACTCCCCCTCCCCCTTTCTTCCATTGATCCTCCCTGAGCCTGCCCAAACTGGATTCCCACTAACGGAGAGCAGGGCCGTATTAAACGAGAATAAGGTCCGAGTCCGGCAGCCCTTGCGACCAGCACTGCGCCGACAGCCACTGACAATTATTTTCTGTCCAGTTGTGAAGCGCGACGAGTATGGCCCGGGACGACTCGCGAAAGAAACCCGGCAAAAACTGTTCGACTTCGCCAGCCTTCGAGTCCCAGGACTAAACGGACTTACAAACAATAATTGAGAAGCGGATCCCAATCGTACAGCCCGGCTGGCATAATGCATGCTGACGATTGACTGTCAATGGAATGTCGAAGAAGGCGAGCCGGCTGTGGCCCGAAGTGCGAATGGCTCTCGCAGGCAAACATCCGTCCGTGCCGCGGGTTCGAATCCCCGCTCAACGCCGCCTTTTGCTGCGTCCAGCGGCCCCGCCGTGCCCCCGTGCCACGGTTCCAGGCAGTTCCAGGTTTCCACGTGTGCAGGCTCCAGGCATGCTTCACGTCTACCGACGCCGGCCGAGCCACTATGCGGTCAACGACCTGCCGGCCGGCGGCCAGCGCCTGCAGTGCGCAGCACGGCGCCCTGGAATCGGCCACGGCCACGGCCACGGCCACGGCCACGGGCGGCAGCCTGCCAAGACCTACCTCTGCTGCTGCAGCTCCGCTCGCCTTCAAGTCCCTCAAGCTGCCGGTGCCGACTTGCCCCACTGACGCCGCGCCTACGTCTGAGGCGTCTGCCTGAGAGTTCGGGCAGCCGGGCGCGCCGCGTCTAGACGGACAGGCAGGTAGACAGACGGACGGACGGACGGACGGACAGGCCGCCGCCGGCCCCAGCGGCAGGAGCACCACACACTAGGGCGTGACCGAGCGTGGCAGGGGAGGGGGGAGGCACGCACACGGCGTTCAAGCAGAGCGGCCGGACCCGGCGATGCGCGGCCCACTGTGCGGCGGCCGGCGGCAGGGAAGTGCCAGTGTGGTGGGTGATAGCCGGTTCAAGAGCGCCCTGCCACTGATACATTAGGAGTCCGCAGACAGGTGGATTACGGAGTTCAAGGAGCGCGAGCCAACGCGGCCGCCCACGGCAACCTGGTGATGGTGAGCAGCAAGCCAACACCACTCAACTCCTTGGAAACAGGAGTGGAAACGCTGCCGAGCAATGCTGCCACTCGAGGCAACGTAGGCAGGCTGAGCTGGCCCACTCTCTGCGCACTGGTGCATGGTGGGAGTTTGTGCCTGGCTGCCGCTCCTCGTGGGTAGGCAACCCATTCGACACCCATCTGTCAGATGGGCGGCCTACCATCCAGATCCGCGGGCGGAGCACAGTTCGGAATGAAAGACGCTGGTTCGAATACTAAAGCGACGGGAGTTTTATTGTCGTTGAAGCCGGAAACAGGGTTATTATTTGTATCAGTCGGGCGGTGTGAGTTCGATGTGGAGCAGCGATGCGATGCGACGCCTCGGAGTGCTGGGAGGGTTTACGCGTCCTTGGGGCGGCCAGAGCGCTGGAACACGGTGAGGTCCAGGTCCTCGCCGTTGGGGTCCTCCTCCAGGCCCGCGCAGCCCTCCACGTAGGACTCGGGCTGCTGGCAGTCATTGTAGGAGTTCTCCCAGGCCATGAACCCGTTCTTCTTCAGCCGCTTCGTCTCGGTGAAAACCTATCCAAAACCAAAAAGTATCATTTGTAAAAAAAAAAAAATCATTTTTTTTAAATCAGAGATTTTAAATAAATTTTTTTAAAAAAAAACAATAAGTTTTTAAAAAATTTCACAATTTTAGAAAAAAAAGTGAGAAAAAAATGGGCAGATGGCGGGAGTTGAACCCACGACCATTACCTTCTTGGCGCAGTCGATGTTGGACTCGAGGGTGCGCTTCATCTGCTCGCACGTGACGCCGCAGCCCTTGCTGCCCCTGTCGCACCACCACTTGTCGCTGATGAGGAAGACGCCGTGGTACACCGTGCCGTCCACGTCGTCGTCCGGGTCCGTGGCCGTGGACGTGTCGATGGAGGAGAGCCGCTCCCCGATGCACACCCACGTCGCGATGTCCTGCAAGTCATCCTCGCATTACTGGTTGTGTTGTGTCGACGGTCTGCCCGTTTAGAGGCCAAAGAGTGTTTCCGATAAATAAAAATAAATAAATAAATAAAAATAAAATTTGTCAACACTTCATCGAGAAACCACGGCATAGGGAAGGCCCACGTTCTGCGAGCAGGCCGCTGCCGCTGACCCTAAACCCTAACCTCTTCCATCGCGCTGCCCGCGGGGAAAACCAGGGGCTACAGAGACAACATCGCGGCGACCAGTGCAGCCGGCGTTCGGCGGGGACAGTTCCTTCGCTCCGTCTCACTCTTCTCGCGAGTCTCACGAGCACTCACGAGTGCGACGCAGACGGAGCGGTCCATCCAGGCGCCGAGGCGGGCAATGACTCTAAGTGTGGTGGCCGCCGTCGGGGCGTCCAGGTGGTCATGCGAGTCAGGGCCGCACCCACACACAACGCGCTGCAGGCCGACTTGCCGGGCGTAGCCGGCCGTGGCCGTGGCCAGGCGGAAAATATTCCCTCAAATTGGCGCGCGGAGTTTCCTGCTGCCTGCCAGCTCTGTCTGTCCGGGCTGCCGCCAGGACGCCGTCGTGGCGCTTCCGCCTCCGATACCATCGTCGCGGAGGTGACGCTCTTGTTGACGCGCAGCTCGCGCAGCGCGAAGTTCATGGAAATGACGTAGGCGATGATGCCGGCCCTGATTACGTGCAGCGGTGAAAAAACAAAGCACGCGACGACGACGACAACAACAGTTAGTACAATAACACAGGGGTCGTCCTCAAAGCACGTAGTCGGGGGTTGTTGCGGCGCATGGGCGGGTCTAGTAGTGCCACCTCAACGCAAAAGTTAGTTGCCCTCGGAGACGGTGGCCAACCTCGAGAGGATGCCTGGCGACTGCAGTGGCTCCTCACCTGCAGAGGGACGCCCTTGCTCCTGAGGGCCTGGGCGAGCTCGCAGCGGCCGTACACCTTGGCGTCGGCCAGCGGGGCGGCCAGCAGGGCGGCCAGCAGGGCGGCCAGCACGGCGGTGCAGCAGGCCAGGACGGCGGTGACGCCCCGGGGGGAGACAGCGGTGGCCGTCATGGTGGCGCTAGTCGTCAGTACACTGGCGGCCGCGACTCTTGGACAGCGCAGCATCCAGCGCCGCCGCCGGGCGCGGCCTCTGCCGGCCGACCGTGTAATCACGAGACGGGGCGGCGCGGGCCGGCCGGCCCTGACGCACTGGCCGGTGTCGTGGGTGGAACAGGTTCAACAACAATCCCAGGCGGCAACGCAACCCGCACCACGCGCACACACAAGGAAAAAAAAACACACTTTGAATCCGACATCGAGAGGTTGGTGACCCAGCCGGGCGGAAGCCGTCATCGATACGCCGCGGCGACGCGGCGAGGCACTTTTTCACCTTAATTGTTTTCGGCACTTCTTCTCCCGGCGATCCATCACCGGCTAAAGACGTCCCGGAGAAGAAGCGCTGACAGGTCATTCGCGATTTACAATCCACGTCTGGGTCCGCGTGGGCCCGCTGCCGCACCGCAGCCATCGAGCTATCCAACTAGTTTCGGTATTTGGCGATGTCCTGGAGCAGCCTCTTGTACACCAGTTCGCCGGCCGCCTCCTCGTACATGATGTCCAGGTGGTTGAAGGAGCGGGCCGGCGTCCGGTACAGCGCCGCCGTGCCCGGCACGTCCGCCGCCAGGCGCTTCACGTCCTGAAAACAAATACAAGCAATTTAAAAAATGAAAAAAAAAATTACGATTTTTAAGTTTTTTTTTTTTTTTTTTTTAAAAGCTGATGCACGCTTAAGACACTTTGTAATTTTGTAACGCGAAGGTATTTTCTTTGTGAGGCCTGAAAGAGCCCTACAAATTTCCAACTCTGTCTGGGTGACTCCCCCCCCCCCCCACCTTGGGGTGTGCCTGGTAGTCGTTCTCGCAGAAGTAGAAGAAGCAGGGGCTGCGCACGTTGGTCAGGTTGTAGGCCGGCGGCGACGCCGTCCCGTACAGGGCGCGGTTCCGCTTCGCACCGTGGTCGAACTTTTTGAATCCGTCACCTGAAACATCGGCAAAGACAATTTTTTTGGAAGAGTTTCAACGAGACACTGCATTTGCAACAACAACTATGGGAGTGCCAAATTAGTCGGGAAATTGGAGTTGCAAACCGGTCATTTGCCGGACCAACCTTTAACGATGAGCTGCATGAAGTGGGTCATCTGTCCCATGGAGGAGCCAGCCGGCCAGTGCCGCAGCAGGATGGGCAGGTACGCCTGGAAGAGGTAGAGGTTCAAATACCAGAAGTGGTAACCTTTTTTTTCCCCCTTTTTTTTCAAAATTTAGCGATGGAATGGCAAAAGCGAAGTTGTGTTGGCAGTGTGTTGGCGATGGTGTTTCGAAACTCACGTTGTGGTTGGCGTTGAAGAAGGGCCCCTGCGCGTCCGTGAACACCTTCATGCAGTTGGGGTTGATGGTCATGCCGCCGTCCAGGTCTGAGAGGCACAGCCGCGGGTACGGCACCCGCGTCGCGAAGTTCTCCAGCCGGATCGGGCTCAGGGTGCGCTGCAAAGACCAAGGTAATTATTTTTTGAGAAAAAAAGTGTTTTTTTTTTTTTGTTTTTTTTTTTTAGCAGTGTAGGTGTGTTACCTCCGACCAGGGCACCCGCTTGCGGAGCTGGTTGAAGGTGCCGCGTACGCTGTGGAAGTAGACAGCGGGGCTCAGCAGGAAGGCGGCGCGCACCTTGGCGTTGTACGCCGGCACCTCGGCCAGCAGGGCGAACAGCGACGTGGCGCCCATGGAGTGGCCCAGCACGGCCACCGACGGCTCGCCCGTCGTCGCCAGGATGTAGTCGATGGTGGCGCGCATGTCGAGGACGCCGTTCTCGTGCCAGCTGCGGCAGCGCGGCCGCGTTAGCAGGCGGTGAAGGTGGGACCGCCCGTCGAGACGAGGGTAGGCAGCGCGCCGCGCGCCGGCGCCCCTGGTCGGCGGGGCTGCCCACCCTCGACTCGACGGGCGCTCCGGGCCGCGCGTCGAGCCCTGGAGTCCTGCAGGACTCACCTGAAGTCCCAGAAGCGCTGGTCCGCGGCGGACAGGTGCCTGTGCCGCCTGCCGTAGAAGTTGCCTCGCGTGTTGCCCAGCCAGACGTCGAACCCCTCGTCGGCCAGCATGAAGGCTGCGAGGGAATCACAGCGCAGATAAACTAAACGCCCTTCTTTGCAATTTCCCTCCGTGGCTTCAGTACAACAGTACACAATTATTATTTTTTTTTTTTCAAAAAAAAAATAAAAAATCAAATTAACCGAGTATTTGAACTTGGGACCTATCACTTGGAGGATGAGAGCCTTTACGCACGCAGCCACGGGTCTTCTCCTTACCCAGCGTGTTGTTGTCCCTGAGCACCATGCACTCGCTGCTGGCGCCGAAGCCGTGCGCGAGGAGCACGGGCGTCTTCCTGCGGTGCGCCTTGTCGAACTGGCCGCGGGGCCCGGGGATGCGGTGGACGTCCACGATGTAGCCGTCCGCGGTCACCACGGTGTGGGTCTCGCCGGGGTAGCCCCAGAACTCGAGCAGCTCGGGCTGCCGACACAGCGGGCGGTCACCAGGACACTGTGGGCCGGTCACCGAAAGACACTGGGACCTCACTCACCGTGGTCATCCACGCCTCCCTGGGCACCCTGCTGGTGGCCGGAGCCCTGAGGTTGGCCTCCGCGGCCAGCAGCACGGCGGCCGTCACCAGGACGACGGCCAGCATGTCGGGCTGGTGGGTGGTGACGGCAGCGCACGGTGGTCCAGCGCCGAGTGCGAGCCGCGCGCCCGCCGGCGCCTCTAAGTAGTGACTGCCTGGGGGTGGCCGGCAGCGCACGGTGGGCCAGCGCCGAGTGCGAGCCGCGCGCCCGCCGGCGCCTCTAAGTAGTGACTGCCTGGGGGTGGCCGACGCTGCGTCCGCGCCGCTCATTGGCTGGCCGGACTTCCGGTCCGTGGCTCGGCCAATCGGAGGCCGACGTCGCGACCGAAAGGCAGAAAGGCCCGACGTGTCTTTATTGCGCCATTGTCTGCGCGTGAGTTGGTTCTTCACGCGATTGCTGCGCACTGTGCGCTCAAAAGGGGAGTTTTGGACTCCAAATTTAGGGTCGAAAAAAAATAAATTGGAACTCTTTCTTTTGGCGCATCATTTTGACGGCAGTTCGCGCGTCGCGGCGGGACGATTAAAAGCGCTTGCGCGCCGCCATCTGCGAGGCCATCGACGCGGTGCCGCCCGGGACGCCGACTCACCGTGTCCTCTCCTCGCCGCTGTAATGCCAAACCGTTCAATTGAAATCACGAGGTTAGAATAAAGTGATGGCTTCGGGGTACCCGGCGGCGGCGCAGTCCCAGTACCCGGTACTCCACAGCAGGCGAGGCGACGAAAAAGAAGCGGCTCGGCCCGCCACGTGGCCGGGGTTCAGTTTTTTCGCGCCTTTTGCGTTCGTGCATCAAGGAACCCGCTTCGCTCCGCATCACCCATGAGCCGTGGTGGCTGAAGGCGTTAAGGCGTCCGACCCCGACCGTAAGGTCCGGGGATCGAATCCCATCAGTTCCTTTCATTTTTCGACTGGCTTCCTCCCACTGCGACTCAAACCCGTCGTCCAACACTCGGCAGACGTGCAAGTCAGGGTGGTGTAGTGGTCTAGGCTCAATCCAGGCCATTACACCCGGGTGTCTAAAAAGCAGTCCGCTTCGGCGGATTGGCCTCGGCACTGGTTCGATCCCCGATCGAGCCAGCCACTCGAAATTGGTCGCGAGTGGGTCCATTCCGATTCGTCGGATGGAGTTGATAAGTCCTTTGAAGCTGGCCCACTGACTGCATGTTCGGGTCTGGGAGCGCCGGACAGCGGGTGTACCATTTGGGTACCGACCAGCCTGCGCAAACAAAAGCTCCCAAAACAACTCTCTCTTTCTTTCTTTCTCTGTCTTTCTATCGTCTCTGCCTTACTCTACTCTGCCCATGTTGGGCCGTGTCGGCGGCTCGGGTCCTACTGGGTCCCCCGGCGTACGATATCGAAGTCGCTGGATCGGATTAACCCCAGTTACCTGATAGCACCGGTTCCCATCCCGAACACCGAAGTAAAGCAGGAGGCCTCCCCATTAAGACTGGGGAGGGGGTGTAGAGTTCCATTTTTTCCCATTTAAAAAAAAAAAAACGCATTTTTTAAAGAAAACATATTTATACACCACGAATTTAGTCTGTACAGAATCTCATTACAAGTAAGCATAACGAACTACAAATAAAAGTCAGACGTACGAGGACGCCTTAAAGAATAAAACCGTTCGCGCTTTGTGTCATTGAACCCAGCGGTGCAGGCTGGCGTTGGCGTTGTCCAGGCAGAGCTGTTGGTCGCGGCGGTCGGTCCAGCCGCCGTTGCCGCGGCCCACGGCGGGCAGTCTGTCGCTCTGCTGGACGGTCAGGGCGTCGGGGAAAAGCAGCTCGGCGTTCTGCTGCAGGAGGCGCCTGGCATGGAGCACCAAGGAGTCGCAGTCCGCGGCGCCGTGGAAGTGCATGCCGCCACTGCGAGGAGGTGGCCGTCAACGAAATAGTCTCTCTCTCTCTGTCTCTCTATCTCTCTCTCTCTCTCTCTCTCTCTCTCTCTCTCTCTCTCTCTCTCTCTCTCTCTCTCTCTCTCTCTCTCTCTCTCTCTCTCTCTCTCTCTGGCTCACCACTTGCCGGTGTGGAACAGCCTGGCGCCGCGCATGGTGGCGGTGGTGAAGCGTCCGGGCACGCAGCGGACGCCTACGGCCTGGAGGCTCCAGTCCCAGTTGTAGTCGTCCAGCGAGCAGAACATCGAGGCGCACCGAACGATCTTGGCCCAGGCGCGCTCGTGCAGGGCCAGGCCCATGTTGTACACCCTGTGGCCCTGCAGCACCTGCAACGCGCCAGCCGGCATTGGGAGGTGTTGGGAGGTTCGCCAGGCGGGACCTGAACTGGCGTGCATTACCAGCCTGTGCCTGCTCGCGCTGAGGAGACCGTCGTCGTCGCTCAGGGCGTACATGTCCGCGGCCGGGACCGCCAGCTGCATGCGGTCCAGGACGTGCAGGGCGTCCGGGCTGAGGTACATGTCTTCTTCCAGGAACAGGGTCACGCCTGCGGGCAGTGTTGCCAAATCGGTCGGACAAAATTCCCACCAATTTCAGAAGGGTTTTCGAAAGAGGCGCATCGTGTGGCAACGCTGCTTGCATTGACTGAGGTGTAGCCATTTCCGCCGAGCCTCGCCTCGACGCACCGACGCAAACAGCACTGTACTCCTTATCTCTCGCCATTCCCTAAAATAACGCCAGTTCCAAGATTCGAAAGTTACCCTTGTACTTGGCGGCGTCGAGCACCTTGTTGAAGACGAAGTTGTGCAGCCACCACCAGTGGTGCTTGGCGTCGGTGAACGCCGGGCCGCGCCTGCACGGCCTTCCACCCTCCGCGGCGGACCTGCGCAATACGAATCTCAATTCGAGTCTCGCCGCATCGACGGCGACCCTACGGCAGAGACGCACCCGTTGACGCAGTCGGCCCACATCTGCGTCGACCAGGGGAAGAAGACCCTGGCCACCCTGCAGAAGCACACCTCCCTGGCGAGGCCGAGCAGGGCGTCGTCGACGTGGCCGTGGCTCAGCACCAGCAGCGCGGACTCGATGCCCGGCACCGCGGCCAGTGACTGCAGCAGCCAGCGCGCGTACCGCTCCCGCCGGTGCACCTGCACACCCTGGCGTCAGCGAACGCGACACGGGGTCGTCGGCGACCTTGAGGACGAGTACCTGCACCACGATGACGCGCTGCGGCGGCCGCTCCTCCAGCGAGCCGAACAGGTCCTCGTTGAGCACGCGCAGGGCCTCGTTGGCCGCCGAGGCCCACTCAAACAGCGCCGCTGCCGCTGATGGTGGCGGCGGCAGGTCGTCGTCTGTGAACTTGGAACTCTCTCAGTCATTCCCCTCCAGTCCAATTCGGTTAAGTTAGGTTAGTGTAGGGTAGGGTAGGTAAGGTAAGGTTAGGTGTACCGACGTGGCCTACCCTAACCTAACATAACCTCGATGTCCACCTGGCCTGACGTGTCTTCTGGTCGCGCAGTTGAACTCGATGACCAGCGTGCCGTCGGTGTGTCTCGTCAACTCCTTCCCGAGGTGCTGCAACGCGTCGGCGAGCTGCTCGTCATTGCCGTGCGAGCCGCGCGCCCCGTCCTGGCGCGGCTGGTCGTCGCCGTGGAGCAGCAGGTAGCCGGCGTCCAGCGAAGGCCTGGTCCGGTACGAGACGGACACCTGGAGCAGCCGCCCGCAGGCAGGCAACCCATTGTACAGCCGCGCTCGGCAGCCAGTGTGCGCGGCGCTGCATTGACACCGCTACCGCTCGCTACGCACCACCGCCAGGTAGACGCCGGCCAGCGTGAAGACGCCGAGCCCCCACAGCAGCCTCCTGAGCGTGGCCATGGCTCCCGGCACGCCCCAGCATTGGCGCAGCCCGGCGCAGCCCCGCAGCTCCACGACGTGTTACCGACGCACTACTCACCCCACTGAGGGCCGCCCGCTCTATGCGCCACACCTGTGTTGCCGTCTCTCTCGCACCTGATGGACACCGACGCCTCTTATCACTTCCACTCTCCGCAAAGAGCGTCGGTGACGGGTTGCGACGAGTGTTCGGGAGGGAGAGGGGGCCATGCACATTGATGCGTCGCTTGGAGCTGTATTACGGAGAGAGATAACGTTTCATCAGTTTTATCAGGCGTGAGGCCACAAAAAAAAAATGGGTCACTTATGGTTCGTGAGAATTTGTTGAAAGTCAAGAATGAGTGATACAACACTGACTTCCCGCAGTTCAAATATTTCTTTCTTTCAGACCTGTCGATTTTCCAAGAATTTCTAATCGCGTGCTCGCGCTTTATCTAGAGTGTTGCGAACACCACTTCCTGCAGGCCTGTCGTGCCGGTACGTAGCCCACGGTGATAAACTTTTTTTTTTTGTGGGTATTATTCCTGGCTTACCTATCGGGCGTAGTCTACCCACGGAGTCTTTGAAGCCTCTGGCTGCGACGCAACCGTAGCAGATCAAACCTGTCTTCAAATGTCCTGGTTTGCAATCTTCTAGCCGTGGGTCACCGCGGGCGAGAGCGTCTGTGCGCCGACTACAAAGCCTGAGAGCCAGTGTTCGAATCCTGCCACATCTTTTGCTGATTTCGACACTCTCGGGAACCAACACTGTGCGGATCCAGCCTTTCAAACGCACCGCTTCGACAATGATATCTCACTCCTGACATTATCCGAGAGCGTAGAAGCGTCGAACTCTGAGTGAGGGGTACCAGGGTTCAACACTCAGTACAGACATCTCTTGCAAAAATTTACGTAATTATTTTTTATTTGAAGTAGCCTTGTTATCCTGTCTCAGCGTGACCCCAAAATATTTCCCCAAAATATTTTTCCACGTGGTTGGGAACCGCTGGGGTAAGCAGACACTACGACGGGCTTTCGTTGGCCATAAAAACAGTTTATTCTTCAACCATGTCAGTGGTACAGACAGAGACGCGCAAGCGTTAGTTCGAGGTAAGTAGCAGAAATGTGGAGTATTTGCGAGGTGGTGGGGTGGTCGGCGTTGGATGGGTTCAGTGAGCGACATCTGCCGGCGGACGAGACTAACTGGCTACTTTCTGCGTGGCCATCTCCATGTAAACCTGCAGCAGAGAGCGACCGTGTCAACAGCAAAGCCGGAATGATGACTGATTTTGGATTCAATAATTAAAGATCATCTTACATCGGTGGCCTTGTCGCGAATGCACTTGTTGTGTCGGTATGCCAGGTCGCACAGGTCGGAACTCTTCTCTGCAAAACAAAGCCACACTCTTGCTCAGGGAGCTTTCTATAAGTGGTAATCAATGACGTCACTGGTCAACTCACCGATGTTGACGCACTCCTTGAGCGCGGCGTGCATCTTCTCGGGGGCGTGCGCCAGCATGGTCTCCAGCACCAGGGTGCCGTCTTCCTTCATCTGCACCGCAAAACAAAATATTTTTTTTTTAAAAAATGTCGCTTTGCGGAGGAACTGTGCCTGAAGTCTGCAGTCCTACTTACGGCTCCGGCTCCCAGCATGATGCACTTGAAGTTGCACTGGAGGACAAAATAAAAAGAATTAATGTAACGCGCAGAGGTTGTCATAATTAGTTGCACCAGCCTCAAGACTCACCTTCATGCCGTCGGTGGCCTCACCGGTCTTGGCGAAGTTTAACGTTTGTTCTGAAAAGGGAGAGCCGAATCATTGAGAGTGGTGCCAGCAGAGAGGGCCAGAGAGTGGTCACGCCTCCACCGCCTTCGTCTTACCCATGGTGACGCCGTTGTCCTCCATGCACTTCACGATGAAGGGTGGCGGCGCTGCGGACACCTTGATAAACAAAAAGCAGCCAGTCGTTAAAAAAAAAATCAAAAAAAAAAAATCGATGATTTTTCTAAAAATTTCTGTGACTGCCATGAACAAATATTTTCGCCTGAATGCCCCGTTGGCATTCTTTCATGCTTGTAGAAACCCAACACAGCTGTAAAGTTGAAACTTTTTTCCCCTCGACACAAGTTTTCGCAACGCCTTGGGGATGCAGTGGTTGGCGGCGCTCGACGTACCTGCGCCACCAGGGCCACGGCGAGGACGGCGACGGCGGTCTTCATGTTGTTCGGAGTGGGCTTCACCTTGACAATGAGGCCCGCCGACGGGGCAGTCCGTATTTATGTGCTCGGCCACCACCGCCACCGTCCATCCGTGTCTCGCCGGCTGGCCGCCGTGATCCCTGTCCCGTGCAATTTGCGGGGGCGTGGGGGGGGGGGGGGCGTCCGCGGCGCCGCCACCGGTCACGCTCCGCGCTGGGCCCCGCTAGGCCGCGCGCCGGCTGCGTCCGAGGCGGCGCCCTAAACAGTCGATGATCAAAGCAAGTACAATGTCGGTGGCCGCCTTCTTCCCGGCGCATCCCTAACTGCGGGGCACGGCCGGCCGGTGCTCCACGTCGCGGATGGTCAGTCCGCTCTGCGAGACTCCGGCGCCGCGGCGACACTCTGCTTCACTGCTTCCAAGAAGCAGCCATCGGCACAATGGTGCTGCCGCCGATGTGTTTTCGCGATGGGCGGTCGCTAACTGCTTTTCGGTTCGTCCTTCGCGCGGTCACTGGACCAGCACGCGAACCAACGCCGCGATGAATCAAATGAACGCATACGGGAAAAACCCGCAGAAGGCCACCAACGATTCTGAAGGGGAGTTGGTCCCTCTCCCCACCCGTACCTCTTCGTACATGGCACCGTACACCATAAAAAAGGACAGCAATGTCAAGGTCCAGGTTTTTAGAGGATCTGATGTTTGTTGGGTTATTTTTTTAATTAATTGCTTTTGACACCCAACGCTCACCGTGACGGTGACGTCATTCGATGTCGGTGAAACTGCTTGTAGTCAAAATTTTGACAAAAACAGATGGAAATAAGGGGGGGGGGGTCATTTTGCCATCTTCGACCAGTTCACGAGAGGTTTTTCGAAAATGCCGAATTCCGGCGCCTTCATGCAGTGTTCGTTCGTGTGCGGCGTCGTCAGTGCTGATGGGAACTTAATCGACGGTCCCTTGTCTCCCGGCTGACACTACTCCGGGGTGTTTGCGCTGCAGCTGCATTGCCTCGCCGTCCGCTTGCGCAACGACCGAATTAAGTCACGCTTGTCGCTGGCCCGGCTCGGCGCGCCGCCTAATACGCTCACTTTGGCGTTCCGAAAATACATGGCGCGTAATAAAATGCGGCCATCCGCGGAAAATTGGTGTCGTCCTTCCGCGGTCAGGTTAGGTAGGTCCTACCGACGTTGCGTGCCTCGCTGCTGTATCATTAGGCACCAAACAAACAAAGATGCTGACGTAGTTTTTTTTTTTAGAAGGCACAGAGTTGCATTAAAAATGTTGCGAAGTTTTTTTTTCATACGCATCCTATGCGTTTTTGATAATTTCCTAATGAATTTACATAAAACTTTGTGAGGAGTTGGTTCAGCTGGTGGCTTATCTTTCCTTTCATTTTTAAAGTAAAAGCGATCGCAATCCTCCTAGTATTTCTGAATTTCAGTCTTTGTTTTGGTGTGGGGTGGGGAAAGAAAAACTCAAAACTGATCACACGGTTTTCGTGTTATTCATTCCTCTTTTTTTATTAACTTCGAAAATCAACAGGCAAGCTCCAAACAAAAACACGCGTAGGTGTTCAAAACCAGAAATCAGAACCAACACGACATAACGTTCCAGCATAAAGACTTTGTTTTAATATAAAACAAAAACGATTTAAAATTTCCCAAAGAAAGACGCGAGTCCTTTAAACTTTGAGCGTCCACTTTCGTCCAGCCTCATAACAAAGTTGGAACGTGTGTTCTTGTTTCGAGCACTGTCTCCGCGGCGATGCGAAGCCAGTCGGACATTGCAGTCTCGGAGTCACAACAAAAAGTGAGTCCGGCAGCCAACCAAATGACAGAGTCTGGCTGCAGTCGTATCCCGAAATGTGTATACACACAATCAGTACTTCCTGAAGAAACACAAAACATGTTTCCAGAAAAAAGTGTCTTCATTTTGGCAGTGGATCATTATTGAGAAATTTGTCGTGTGACAATAAAAACGGCAGTGTTTAAAGAAGAGGATAGAGAGCAATCTCTGTGGCAGGAGTTAGCTCCCAGAGCAAATGATTTCATTTGACTCCAGGTCAAAATATTCGTCACATGCATTCATTTCATCAATCTGTTAGGAACTAAAACAAATGCTAAGTCAGTCAAGTTCATCTGACACATTGGAGACGTGGGTCTAGCCCCAGTAAGCTCGTATGGCACTGCACAAGAAAATAAAAATTATGGCATCTGATTCAGCTCCGAGCAGTGGAAACACAAAAATGCGCCTTAAAGTTACTTCCAGAGTAATTTGAGTACATCGAAAGACAATCATAGCGTACATTCGGGCCTTCCCTTCCAACGCATTGTTTGCATTCGCCATGCAGCCAACATGAAACTAAACATGTCAAACTTTGCCAACATTCTGCTGACACAACAAAGGTACAATACGTGGCAGAGTTTTTCACATAAGTTAACATCAAATCCCCAAAGGTAACAAAGATTCATACAAAATACAATTTACTATAGCTTTGACTAAGTTTTAAAAGCTCTATACGTTGCAACTAGTATAGTCTTTTTATTGTCATTTTCCTAACTTACTGTGTTAACGAGGTTCAAGTTACGACTCAGCACCCGGTCTCATTACACAATCATCTTGACAGGACGAACACAATCAAGGTGCAGTGGCATAGGACGGCTGAGCACAGAAACAATATCTTAATAGACGAATACCATCATCACAATCTTACTCAGGTAGCGTTTGTCATGGAAATGTCTTTGAGCCGCGCTGGGCGGCCCGGTGGAGGGAACGGCGTTCCAGGTCACTAAACCTACGCGAGGACGCGGCCGCTGTCGTCCTTGCAGACCGCGAGCGTCGCCAAGGCCGAGGTCGGCGTCGACGACACGCACAGGGTGGCTCCCCGTCTACGAGTTGCCGAAGCGGCCGCTAGATGGCGCCGGCTGTGAGTTCCGCCTGAGCGCGAGCACGGCGGCGGGGGACCCCATGCCGGCCACCACGATGGCAGAGGGCCGCCGGCCGGCGCGCGCTGCCGCCGGGCTGGCCCGCGAGTTGTCCACCAGCAGGGGGGACTCCATGGCGAGGAGGCCACCGGCGTCCAGGTCGCCGTCGTGCGCCGCGCCGCCGGCCGCACTGGCCTCGGACCCGCCGAGGCCGCCGGCGGCCGGCTCGTCGTCCTGCTGCATGGAGGTCTCCGCCGCGGACGGGATGGTCGTCAGGAACCTGCTGAGAAGGACGCCGTCAGTGACGCTGTCAAGGCCGCTGTGAGGGTGGCGTTGAGTGACTGACCTGACGGTGAGGCGGCCCGGCGACCCCGGCGGCTCCTGCAGCAGCTCGTCGTGCACGGCGGACTGGCGGGTGAGCCTCGGCTTGGGGCGCAGCTGCCGCACGGCCTCGGCCACGCCCGCCGCCCCCAGCCCCGGCACGGTGCACGCCGCCGACACGCCCGCCCCCGCGGCCGCCGCCCCCGCCCCCAGCGGCCCCGCGCCTAGTGGGCCCGCCCCCAACGGCCCCCGGATGTCGCTCGACGCGCTGGACCTGGACATGCGCCACGTGCTGGTGCTGGCCGTGGTGGCCGAGCCCGACGAGTCGTTCCTGCAGGACGAGAAGAGTGTCAATCTCAACCGAGAGATACCCCACGATGGAGCACGGAGTATCGCCACGCACCGGGAGCTGGACAGGTTGGAGTCCTGCGACGTCTTCCTGGTGACGAGCCAGGAGGAGGCGCGCCGCTTGGGGTCCAGCAGGCGCATGGGGATGCCGCAGTGGTGCTGGTGCTGGCGCCACGAGTCGGACCGCGACGACGAGAAGTTCTCCGAGGACGACACGGAGGACGCGCGCTTGTGCTGCTTCTGCTGGATCTCGGCGATCTGGTAGGCGTACTGGTCGGAGCGGGGGCGGTGCTCGGGGTCGCGGCGCGCGCACAGCAGCAGGCACTGCAGCTTGCCCAGCAGCCAGACGCGCGGCGCCGAGTCCGCCGCCCCCGCCGCCCCCGCCGCCCCCGCGCCG
>CM060103.1:8570698-8735698 GCA_030522485.1 Stenchaetothrips biformis | reverse complement strand
GCCGTGTATCCTTGCGATGGGATGCGGGCCCGTCCGTCCGCTCACGCTCCAACGCACTCATTCATCAATATCAGGCACTCCAAGGAGACGAGCGGGCCTGCGGACGCTCCACTACGCACAATCCACGCTCCAGCTTTTACGTTTCGGAGCAATACTTGGCGCTTAAATGGCAGCAAGCACACACACACACCAAAAAAAAATTAAAAAAAAAAAATGTTTCTTGAATCAAGATATCTCACAAGTGAACTTCCAAGTAAATTACCTTGGTTCAAGAAAAGATTTTTTTTTCTGTGTAGACAAATTGATTCTGTAAGTGACTCACAGGCTCTTGAGCTTGGGGCAGGTGGAGCACAGTGACGCCGGCACCTCCCGCAGCGATGCGCGGTCCAGCCTCAGGATCTCGAGGGCCGTGGTGCCGTTCAGGGAGGGGAACTCCGTCAGGTCGCGGGCGTCGGACAGGATCCTGGTGCAAGGAAAGGAGTCAAAAACGCCTGCTCCGCCGGTCTCCTGGCCCACTGTGCGTCTCCGGACTCACAGCTTGCGCAGCTTGGGCAGGAAGGAGAAGGCCAGCGGGTGCACGGCGGCCAGGGGGTTCCCCTTCAGCTCCAGGAGTGCCAACCCCGGCGACCGCTGCAGCGCGCCCTCCGGAATGTACTTGATGCGGTTGCCGGACACGGATCTGAATTTAAGCAAAAATGAGAAAATTCACACTCACACATAAAAAAATAAAAACAATATTATTTTTTTTTAATCATTTTAAAAAAAATTATTTTTTTTTAATAAAAAAAAATGTAGCGAGACTTACAGCTCCTGCAGGGCGGTAAGGTGTGACAGAGCCTCTGGAATGTGTGTCAGGAAATTGTCGTCCAACTCCCTGTCAACGAAACAGCCTCGATAACTTAGTTCAAAACGCATTTAAATCATTTTTTTTTAAATCGTGATAACCGTTTATCGTCTAGAAGTCACACTTACAGCACTCGGAGGGAAGTCAGGTTGGCGAAGGCCTCCTCATCGATCTCGCTGATTTGATTTCGTTTGAGCAGTCTGGGGGAGCAAACACAAACACCACGTCAGTCATGTGCTCACCACTAAACAAAAACAACAACTTGTCGACGTGCTGAAAAAGACCCGTCGTTACAAGCTTTTCCAGCCGATAAAGCCAAACATGTCTTTGAGTGGGTACTATGGCACGCAGCGAGGCTGAAGATGGGCGGTGTATGTGTGTGAGTGTGTGTATGTGTGTGCGTGCGTGTGTGTTGAGGTCACTCCTCCCTTACACAAAGCGTTTTTTTTCGCCCCCATCTAGCCGCTGCCGATGTCAATCACGGCAATATCGGCGCTGACCTCACCCAAAACACGCCGTGGCGCCGCCACCCCGACACCGCCCGCCGGCAAAACTTGACGCCATCGTATAAAATATTCCGACAAAGGGCGGCAAAGTTTGTGACCGACTCTGTCCGCCGCGGGGATAAGCTCCAACAGGCGACGTCTATCCGGCCGCGGCGGACAGGAAGTCGTCGGCAAGCGTTACTTCCGGTTATGAGAAATTCGGCCCAGAGGCCGGCGTAGTACTCACAGTATGACGAGCGAGTCCATCCGGGGGAAGTCCCCTGTACGCACGGCGCCGAGGAGATTGGTCCCCAAGTTCCTGCGAGGAGAAAGAGAAGCCGTTCGGGGTCCTTCTTGGGCGGCGCGTCGGCGCGGCCCTGGCGCGGCCCTGGCGCGGCCCTGGCGCCTGGGAGCCAGGCCCCCCGCCGCGCACCGCTGCTCGGCGGGGCGGAGATTGCCTACCTCCCAGGCGCTCCCAGTGGCTCAGTGGTTAAAAGCTGCAGCCGGGGCGTGGAAGGTCCCGGGTTCGAGACCGCTGACTATACAATTTTTTTCGGCGACCTATTTCTCGAGGAGGCAGATCAAGAGAAGTTTGAACATGACCGCTGGCGCGGGGCCTGAAGCCCAGTGACTATAGCTTGCCGAAAAAATTGAAGAGTCGGCGGTCCCGAACCTGGGACCTTCCACTCCCCAACTATAGCTCTTAACCACTGAGCCACTGGGACACCGATGATACGAAAGATAAAAGTGACTCACAGGGCCTCGAGGCTGCGCAGCGGCAGCAGTGCTGCCGTGGGCACGGCCCGCAGCTGGTTCAGTTCGAGCCGCAGGTTCCTCAGCGCGCCCTGGCTCTCGAACATCGCCGGCGACAACTCCGAGAGCTCGTTCTGGTCCAACTGCCTGCAAGAAAACGAAACAAACACGCACGTCAGGCAAAATCAATTAGTGCCGCGGCCCCAGCTGGTTCTGCGCAGGGCTCTGACCTTTTGGCGAGCCCTTTAGGGCCAATTAGCCAGGGCCCCCGTGCCCCACTTGGCAACACCGCCCCGCTAGCCAGACGGGCACTTGCACGGTGTACGGAGCCCGCGGCTAAACGAGATATCCAAACTAATTGCTATTCATTGACACCGTGCGCTGCTGCTGCTATCGCGATCCTTGTCAGAGAGGGGAAAAACTGTCAATTTCCTGCTGCTTTAAACAAGCAGCCCGACGATTAAAACGCAAATGGAACCGCTCTCCGTGCGACAACCCACTAACAAAAGTGATAAGGAAAATTGCTCCATCGGCGGTACCGGCCAGGTACTCGATCCAACTGGGGGGTAGGGGGAAGGCAAGAACAACAACAAGAAAAGAAGCGGAAAAAGAAGAAAAAAAAGCAGAAAAAGGAGAAAAGTAAAGAAGCGAAGAGTAAAAATAATTCCGAAGAAGGGGTAGTAAAAGACACGCCGCTACGCAAACTGCAAGACGGCGACGTCGCGACGCGGCCCGAAATTTTCCCCCCCGACTCGTATATCACTCTCGCTCCTTGGTCCGCGTCTCCGCGTCCCAGCCGTCCCACTGCGCGTCCCACTGTGCGTCCCGGAGGACAACGCGCCGGGGAAGTCCGTGCTTCCCGATTATCATCGCGTCCCTGGGGATCCGCGGGCGGAGCATGCCTCTCTGGATGCGGTCGCGCGATCAAACGACGATTTGTTGGATTTATGAGGGACGCCCGCCTCGTTAAGCCCCTCTTCCTCGTCGGGCTTCGGCCCGCTCTGTGTGTTTGCGACGGATGGCGGGCCGACGCCCCCGCCGTGTTTTACTACGCGTGTTAAATGCGATGGCACAGCAGCGCAGCTTGCGGCAGGTCGCGGCGCGCGGCGGCGCGGGGTTCATGTGCTGGCGCCGGCGCCGGCGTGGAGGTGGGGGCGGATCCAGGGGGGGGGGAGCCGACTTGCAGGGGCAACCTGCGGCTTATTGGGTGAAAAAACCTTTCTCCCGTTCCCTCCTGCTTTTTTTTTTTTTTTTTTTTTTTTTTTTTTTTGAAATTAGCGACTGGTTGTGTGATGTTTGGCCCACTGTTGCCCGGTTATTTTCTAAAAAATATTTTTTAAATTTTTCTTTTTTTTTGGAAATTAGTGACTGGTCGTGCGATGACCGGCCCCCTGTTGTCCGGCTGGCCGGCCGGGTCATTACAGTGCAAGTCGAGAGTCGCCGCGGGGGTGGGGGAGTTTTGAAAGTGAAAGTCACAGCGAGGATGCGCCCGGCCCAACAGATAGTTGAATTGATTTATTGCTGACGCAGGCACGGCCAAGGACGCCGCACGAGGAGGAGCCCCCCCCCCCCCTAGACTGATACGCCCGAGACGTCTTCGATAGTGTTCCTTGGGGCAATATCAGCCGGACGACCATTCAGAGTTTCCGACAAACACGGCCAGAACGTCTTTATAGTGGGGTCGTCCACATATTACATCCTGGACCCGTGTGCGGACTCTCGTGTGTGTGTGTGTGTGTGTGTGTGTGTGTGTGTGTGTGTGTGTGTGTGTGTGTCATCCTGAATAAATTGGACGTTTATGTTGATGACTTGGAAGGGACGAGGGCAGGTCAAAAAAACGCCCTAAAGTGTAAGGGATGCAAACGTCAGGGCGAAAAATTGTCCAGAAATGCGCCCATAAACGGGCGAGCATCAGGGGCAGCCCTGGCCAGGAGGATACGTCCTTCCCCGTGCAACTTTGTCCTCGCAGCAAAGTGCACGGTTTACGGCTACGGTGGCGGCTACCTCCTCGACAGCGTCCTCCTCGAAGGCGCTCGAAGGCTACCTCCTCGAAGGCCACCTCCTTGACGGACCTTACTTTCTTTACAGTGTCGCCATCACCCCTCTCGACTTATGCATCCAGACGGCGGCATCCCACAGAGAGTTAAAAAACCGAACCCAAACGTAAAACAAGAGAAAGGCGTTAAAATAAAAGGGTTGGACAGAGACAGCGGGGGAATGCGCCCATTTGCGGCGCGAGCAAGAACAGTGCGCGGCAACGCCGGGTAGGGGCGGCAGGCCGGGTAACAGAGGGTAAGAAGGGTAAGTAACAGTCCCCCAGGACGGGTAGGGGCGGGCCGGGGGCCCCACTGGGACGCAGCGTGGTGTGGCGGGGCGCCGCCCACAGCTTGCTGAGTCGCCCCCTCGCTGGTCCAGGATCAGCCAACACCCTGGCCACCCTGTCTCTCTCGCACCCCCACGGGGTGCCGCGCGAGTGCGAGAGAGACAGACAGGGGGAGCTTGGAATCAGTCTCCAGCCAGATTTATCCGCTTCCCTTCTTCCCTCGCCGCATCCTGGTACCGGGTACGGCCGGGTACCGCCGGGCGCCAGCACAGCACCGGCTACTGTACGGGTACTGCCGGGGCGCTGCTGAACAATTGGCTGAGCTTTCAACTGTCGGACATAAATTGCAGGGGCCTCGCGCACACAGCCACACAGGTTCGAGGGAGACACCCCGAGAAAAATGGAGACAAAGTAGTGCCCCCGCTCCGCCGCCGCCGGTATTCGAACCCAGCCCATCGCTGCCGCGGCGGCCGGGTGAGTGCGAGGCGAGCGCGCCAAGGGGAAAGATATTTAAATTACCCAGAGCCCGCGTGGAGCGGTTTTTGCTTGGGCGCCGCATCCTCTGTGCGCCGCATCCTCTGTGCGCCGCATTGTGTCGCCCTGCGTGTGTGTGTGTGAGTGTGTGTGAGTGTGTGTGTGTGGGGGGGGGGGGTGTAGGGCAAGGTTCGGGTCCAGCACCGCGTTGGAGTCACGGGAGGTTATCTTTCAATAACAACGACCGTGCATAACCACCAGCACCACCACCAGCACCACTGGCTGCTCTAGCGCGTGAGAAATGGCGAGGAAAGCGAGAATGGAAAATAAACGGGAAGCGACATAAAAAGAAGAGAACTGAGGAAAACGGTCGAAAATAGCAGGGTGCGTGCGGTTCGGTGCGGGCCGGGCCGGTCATTGCAGGGACCATTGATCCTCCAGATGAGCCGCTGCAGATTGCACTTCACTCCGCGGCCCGAGTGGGCTGACAGTGGGCCAGGCATTACTCTGCTTCACAGTTGCGTCGGATAGAACATGCAATGAACCAGGCTTCGAAGGAGTAGTGGTTGACATTCGAGTCGGTCGCGTGCAGCCTAGGGCGGCAAGGGGCAAGGAAATAAAGGGGGGAGGGGGCGTGTTGAGATGTAAAGCGAAGCAAAGAGCTCAAAAGGGGCCATTACCATCAAGGATTCCAACCTCGCCCCGGGCGCTATGAGATACTGCACTTGAATCATGCGACATACACACACACAGAGAGAGAGAGAGAGAGAGAGAGAGAGAGAGAGAGAGAGAGAGAGAGAGAGAGAGAGAGAGAGAGAGAGACCCGCGCCGTCGTGTATGTAGTACAGGCGGCCCGCCCCCGGCGACGTGTTTTTGCCTTTTTTACGCGCTTGGCTGCGCGTGCTAGGCCGCCTTACCGCAGCCCCAACAATACACACACACACACACACACACACGCATGGCCCTGACCGCCTGAGTGAGCATATGGCTGCAGCGGTCCATTCTTGGCAGCGAGGCGGCGGCCTGACCCTGCTCCGATTGGTGGGGGCCTCGCTCATTATCAGCCAATGGGAGCTCGGCCTACCGTCTAGTAATGCGGGGGGCACCCTCTCGAACAAGAAGAGGGAAGGGGAGGGGGAATCATTTTTTTCCGGCGTGCGTGTCGCATGGGATTCTGTGACGTCAACCCGGAGGGGGGGGGGGGGTACTTTAGGAGCAGTGCGCGCGGCTTGCTGAGAGGCGCTTCCAACAGCACTGGCCAGTCAGTCGGGTTACGAGCGGGCCGACCGGACGGACGGACAGACGGACGGACAGACAGACAGACCGACGGCGTTCCGGCCGGATTTAAGGGCTGCGTGTCTCGCTCATCGTTAGCCCCATGCATGGGGTGAGAGACGCGCGATGCAAACGGATACAAGAAACTGGAAACTGCAAGCCTTGTTCACGACGTCAGCCACACGTCCGTGTATTGTGGTGTGAGTGTCCTTCCCAGCAGGCTCAAGCCGAGCGGCAGGCCTCTCTCTCGCACTCCTGGGGCGTCCCGTTGGGGTGCGGGGCGCTTTGGAGGCAGCCAGGTCCCTGACCCTCTCGCCGTCGGACTCTTATTACGATTCGCCATGAAAATACACACAGAGTTGACGCAACCCTTTGGGCGGGTGCCTTCGGGTCGGCGTCATCACCCGGCCGGGGTCTCGATCCAGCACGTCCAGACCCCCCCCCCTTCCCCCCCCCTCCAGCCCCCAAGGCAGCACTCTGCAGTACCACGTCGATACGTCATCTGAGTGGCGAGCCTGTAGGACAAGCAGTCCCTCTTAGCCGCGTGCGGCGAGGGCGGACATGTATTGCCCAGACTATCTCTCTCTCTCTCTCTCTCTCTCTCTCTCTCTCTCTCTCTCTCTCTCTCTCTCTCTCTCTCTCTCTCTCTCTCTCTCTCTCTCTCTCCATCTGCAGGTCAACGCTTCCTCCGGGCACTGCGGCTGCACTGCCATAACCGCCGAGTGTCCCAGCGTCGTGCATGTTGCAAGGTTGTGCGTCTCTCTCCGAACACTATATGTCACTCAGTCCTCCCCGGTCCTCCCTCTTTTTCTGTAAACACACGCACACACACACACCACACACACACACACATTCATGCAGTCTAGCTTGATCCCTTTTCATCGCGAACGAACACACACACATACACACACACGACGTCCTGTCCAGCGAGAGCGCTTCTGCTGTGCGAACTGTGAACGGGGACGCCGCAATATTGAGATGGAAGGAAGACTTTCCCTTTTTCTTGCGGCCCTCCCCCAGAAACATCCACGCAAGTAGCTGGAGCAAGACTCCGTGACTCCCTCCTCACTCCGCCTCTTTCTTCTTCTTCTTCTTCTCTTCTTCCGAGTCAAATGCTGTCACTCGCATTTTCCCAGCGCCGCGTTCGAAGAGGCGAAAAACGAAAGAAGGGGAATAAGAAAGGGGATAGCGGAAAAGCGCGAAAATTGCAACGACCACCGCGCGCTTGGGCGGGAGTTGAACCCACGCCCCGGCGACGTCGATGCGACTCGGACTTACAGTGTGGTGAGGCGTCGCAGCGGCTGCAGCAGCCCGTCCGGGAGTTCGCGGAGACCGCAGCTCTGGAGCGACCTGCGGGAACGCAAGTGGCGGGTGTTAGACACGTCCCAGGGTAAGCTCGTCAGACAACACAGCACTCCTAGCCGACAAGTCGTGTGCACCGTAAAAAAAATATTTGGGAATTGCCCACTAAAAAAATAGCACACACACAAACACACACACCCCCAAAAAAAAAAAAAAAAAAAAAAAAAAAAAAAAAAAAAAAAAAAAAAAAAAAACCTCGAACGTAGAAACAAACAAGACGTGGCGCGGTTACACAAGCCAGAGCGCGGCCTGCTGTGGAAATTCGCCAGGCCTCCCGTGGGGCGCCGGAAAAAACAACAACAACAAAAAAATGTAATGGCCTCGGCGGCAACTACTTCCGCCTTAATTTATAACGCCACAATTACGGCGCGCCGCGCCCGGCGGGCTGGCTGTCTCTCTCGCACTCGCGGGGCGGTCCGTAGGGGTGCGAGAGAGACAGAGCGCACACTGGATTCCGCGGGCGCCACGCTGAAGGACGGCGGGAGTACAGTGGGCGCAATTCGGAGGAACCCACGTGTCTTTTTTTTTTTTTTTTTTTTTAAATTAAGCGAAAAGCAACAAAAACTGAAACACACTTATTATTGTTGTGGTTATAATTTACCACTATCCGTGAATTTCTGTGATGATTTTTTTTTCCAAGCGAGTTGTCTCGCCAATGAAAAACAAAAAAAAGGCGTTTCGCTTTTCTTGAGCTCAGTGCGCGCACCGAGCAGCGAATCCTTGTCTAGCAACGCCACCGGTGGTGCACGGCGTAGCGGCTCGCTCCCTCTGGACTCGGTGGCGTTTAAACCGGCGGCACGAATTAAGGAGAAACGCCAGCGGAGGAAAGCGAGCCGCTTAAAGAAACACTCCGCGGCACGCTAAGTGGATAGACACTGCCCTTCTGTGAGGGACGTGGTGACGGAAAAGATTAAGTTTCACGATTCCCTCCCCCTTTCTTTTCTTTGCAGCTTGGCAGTCGGGGCACTGCCCCCCCCCCCTTTCCCCTCACCCTTCTCCTCGGCCCCCGTGTGGGAATACTTACAACTTCTTGAGATGGGGGGTTCGCTGGAACGCCAGGGAGTGGATCCTCAGTTGGTAGTTGTCCCCGAGAAGCCTGCAACAGAGCATACATATAATTCAGGCGGCGTCTGCAGTCGCTCGCCGGGAACAAAAGTTAGCATTTCCGGCGATGCAGCAAGGCGAGGCGCTGCAAGTAGCCGTGCCGTTGCCAGCATCTGTCGGGCTAAATACGGCGCCGGGTTTGAAGCAGCTACACGCCCAGAAGGCTCATTGAGAAGGGAATTTTCGTTAAATGAAAGAAAATGCACTTTACAGATTTTGGGCAGGATTTTTCTGCTAAGTGACGTGCGAGGTGAGGAACTGTCGCGTACCAGATTCAACATTAACGAGAACTGGCGCTGACCGGGCTCTGAGAATCTCTCCCTGTCCCACTGTGCAGTCGTTCCGTGAAGTAGTCCATCGCGTGAAAATGTCTTTGAAATTGAGGTGTTTTACGACGTGCAGTCGGAATGGCCGGCGTGGCACCCTTCCCGGAACACGGTATGACTGAGCTTCCCCCCCCCCCTCTCGCCGGGCCGCTTGATGGATCTGAGGACCCCTTTAATGCGTGATGGAGGGCGTTGTTAGCGTCAGGGAAAAAATGAGGGGGTGTCGGAACGTGGCGCGGCACAGCTTAGAGCGGACTGTTTGTACTCACAGCTCCTCCAGCAACGGGACCCCGTCCAGCGCAGCCTCCCCCAGCTCCGTGATGTTGTTGCTGCTCAGGTCCCTGCAACACACGGCCAAAGTCAAATATTAGCTCGGTGACAAAAAAAAAGGCAGAAACTGTCAAAGACCTGAGTGAAAAAAAAAATAAAAAAAATTACGACCATCAACAGTATTGTTGGTGTCTCACTTTATCTGATTCCGAGGTCACGCTGCTACGACTTCGAGTCTGTGGAGCAGTACCTCTCGCTGCAGAGTGCCTTGTGCATTTCGGTTCGCGCGCACAGGACCTTTGTTTGTCCTCCTCACCCCTTTGCCGCCCCTTGAAATCGGTCGGGCTTAGCAAATTCGATCAGTAAATCGACGACAGTCCCCGAATTCTTGATACGCTTCTCGGTTTTCTCCTTATTTCTGCGCGGCGGGCGTCGTCCCGCCTCGGCCACTCTCATCATAGTGTAGTGACGTCACGGCCCCCCCCTTACAGTGTAATGCCGTTTGTTTTCGTCTCCGCTTTCCCCGGCGAGGAGGCCGAGCTGTCCGAAATAAGAGGGTTCCTTCGAGAACAAAGTTGACGGGACACCCGAACTCATCCGCCAGTAATCTTGTATGGCGTTTTATGGACTTCACTCGCTTTTTTATTTTGCGATCCCCATCAGCTCTCTCTCTCTCTCTCTCTCTCTCTCTCTCTCTCTCTCTCTCTCTCTCTCTCTCTCTCTCTCTCTCTCTCTCCTCCACGGCCGCGCCTTCTCTTCGCATCAGATCCACATCAGCAAACTCGAAAACACCCACCGACACGGTCCAACTTATCGGCAGTCCAAGTGTTACTGTTATTGCCGCAGACTAACGTGTGTGGACCCCGGCGACGTCAAGGCGATGTCATTGGCTCTATTGCGCGCCTTCCAGCCAGTCGGCCAAGTCGCGTCACATCCTAAATGACTGACTTCGTGCGACCCAAGCCGAGGCCACCCCGAGGTTAATGGCATGAGAGAGAGAGAGAGAGAGTCCATGGGGGAAATAACTGGCCAAGAGCATGTACACCAAAATTTAAATTTCAATAAATTTCGAAAATTTTGAAAATTTTTATTAAAAATTTAAAAAAAAAAAGAAATTGAAAATTTGAAAAATTTTGAAGATTTATTGTAAATAATCACGAAATTGTCTTTCCAGGACCGACCCAACATTTACTATTTTTCACTGCCCTCCCCAGTGTGCTTCAAAGCCACAGCAATGTGCTGTTTCGATCATGTGCCGTGGTGGCTGGAGGTGTCGATACGTCGGTTTCCCTGTACGAGAATCGGCGGTTCAAATCTTATCACTTGACAAATTTTTTCTCTCACCGCTGCTCATTGTCACGTCAAGAGCCCGCTTCAATCTGCAGCAGACATGAGCCGTGGTGGCTGAGGGCGTTAAGGCGTCCGACCCCGACCGTAAGGTCCGGGGATCGAATCCCATCAGTTCCTTTCATTTTTCGACTGGCTTCCTCCCTCTGCGACTCAAACCCGTCGTCCAACACTCGGGAGACGTGCAAGTCAGGGTGGTGTAGTGGTCTAGGTCGTCTATGCCAGGCCATTACACCCGGGTGTCTAAAAAGCAGTCCGCTTCGGCGGATTGGCCTCGGCACTGGTTCGATCCCCGATCGAGCCAGCCACTCGAAATTGGTCGCGAGTGGGTCCATTCCGATTCGTCGGATGGAGTTGATAAGTCCTTTGAAGCTGGCCCACTGACTGCATGTTCGGGTCTGGGAGCGCCGGACAGCGGGTGTACCATTTGGGTACCGACCAGCCTGCGCAAACAAAAGCTCCCAAAACTACTCTCTCTTTCTTTCTTTCTCTGTCTCTCTATCGTCTCTGCCTTACTCTACTCTGCCCATGTTGGGCCGTGTCGGCGGCTCGGGTCCTACTGGGTCCCCCGGCGTACGATATCGAAGTCGCTGGATCGGATTAACCCCAGTTACCTGATAGCACCGGTTCCCATCCCGAACACCGAAGTAAAGCAGGAGGCCTCCCCATTAAGACTGGGGAGGGGGTGTAGAGTTCCATTTTTTAGGCACGAAGTAGCCTTATAGCCTCACCGGGGTTGGGTTTTTTTTATTTTTATTGTCAGTCTGGCCCCTTATGCAAATCCGAAATTTTCTATACGATTTTGATGAGATTTGGCAGAGTGGTAGAACTTTGTACCCTGATTTCAGTGGTGAAATGTGGTTGAAAAGTGTAGGGCCAATTTTGAGAAATTTTGAGTTGAAATCGCCGTTACTATGGCAAAACTCGACTCGTCAGCGAAAAACAGAGGGAGAGGGGGGAGCCGAGCCACCGGAAATGGAATCCGACCAATAGCAGCGCTCCTTTTTGCCTCTGTACAGCTTACACCAACAACGCTCGCTTCCCTGAAAAAGCGCGTTCGAATCAAAATTGTCTTTTGCTGCAGCTAGAAGAGCTCCAACAATGGTATAGACGTTGTTTTCGAACGTGGCCATTTGGATCGGCCGGTCGGTCGGTGATTGTTGGCCAGAGTGTCCCGCACCGCTGCGCGCAGGCCCTGTTGTTTTCAAAAATACCAACCCTAAATGTTCTAAACTCTTTGAATCGGAGTGAAATAGGACATTAAACTGCTTGCCTGTGCAAATGCATTTGTGAAAAAACTATCCCTAACGTAGTTTGAGTGTGACTATAAGTCATTTTTCGAAAACAGTGGGCGTGTAGCTGCACCTTGTAGCGAGGTTTGATGGTACTTCTGAATCTAAGACGAAACGATCTAGACACGGGGGCTGTGCTTTTTCTAACCTTAAAGCTGGGTGAACTGGGTGAACTGGACTATTTTACTGCACGTTTCTGTGTATAACTTGTCCTTCAGGTATTATGAGACTGTCTTAAATGTCTGTTTTTGACACAAATTGATACGCAGCTGGTCTTTACGTAAGTTTTAGTATTATTTACAATGGTCTGACAAACATAAACAGAACTACACACTCGCAGTCCTAGCCTTAGTTATCTTTGTTAAACCAGAACATAAATGAAAATTAACTTCGTGACTACCAGGATTTCGTGAAATCGTATTTTTTAAATTTATTTTTAGTTAAAAACGATCGCCAGCGCCTGGGTACAACACCGTTTCCCATATCCAAACTCCAAAAATTCCAAAAAATTCAAAAAATGTCAAGAAATTTTCTAAAACGTACACAAAAATTTCGAGTTGTTTCCCCCTCGGAAAGCGTACATGAATTTATTAAAAAAAACTAAAAATAAAAAATTAATTGAAGAAAATTTTACTTAATTTTGCGAAACTGGAACTACCCTGGAGGGCAGTAGGCCAGTGGGCCACGTAACTGTTTGGCCGCTGGAGCCAGGCTGGAGCTGGTGCTGCCCTGGATGGATGAATGTGTGGGCGGAATAAAGTTGCGGGGGGCGGGGCCGGCCGAGTGCCCGGGGCGGCACGGGCAGCCCAGATGAACGCCGGGCAAATGACGCTCAGGCCAACGAGGGCAACGAAATAAGAGGGTAGAAAAATATTCTTTAGGGAAATGAAGATTAGTTGCGGTGCCAAGGGCCGAAGGCGGTAATGGGTCGACAGTGACTAGACCCACTGTGCACTGGGAGCGACTGGAAGTGGGGCAAGGCGGCGGCTTCAGTCGGATTGTTCACCTAGATCGCCGCCGCGGCGCGCCGCCTTATTCCCTCCCAGTGGGCGAGTCCTGCTGCCGCCTCGCGGTCCCAGAGATTTACTGGCCCTAATTTTTGATGAACGTTCAGCTCCGCCGGGAAGAAATCTCATTCCTCATCCGCCGCCACTACCGCGGCCGGCGTTTAAAAAAAACAACATAAATAACAATAAAATGGAGTATCAAAGACGCGCGGGGAAAGGTTGAGTAGTTTTCTTCTTCTTCTTCTTCTTCTTCTTCTTCTTCTTCTTCTTCTTCTTCTTCTTCTTCTTCTTCTTCTTCTTCTTCTTCTTCTTCGCGAAGCACGGGGCGAGGAAGACGGGGGATAAAGATTCTGACAGGAAAAGGCGGGAAGAAAGATTCGCGCCAAAAATTCCGAGGAGAGAGAGAGAGGGCGGGACCGCAACCAACAATGCCGCGCCCGCCTCGCCGCTCGCGCTGCTGTGTGTTCCAAAACATTTCCATAACCCATTACGCCAGTAGGGCACACCGGGGAGCACACACGTGGATCAAAACACAGCCACGCGAGAGGGCGAAAAAAAAAAAGGCCAGCAATGTCGTCTTCATCGGTTGGTTCCTCGCTGGTCCCCGCGTGGTCCCCGCGTGGTCCCAGCAGAGCGCCGGGACGGCAGACACCGTCCTGGGGGCCGCGCGCAGCGGGGGCCAGCGGGCTGCCTACCCCGCCAATCACAGGCGCTCCCTCACGCCCCGCCAGAGACACAGCGACCACCGAACGGCTCCTCGGAGGCAGTCTGTCCGGGGGGTGGGGGCAGTTTGGCGGTGCATAGTCCCTGCAGCGCAAGCGCAGACCCCATCGCTCACCGCGAGAAGCGCCGCTCTTAGCCGCAGCCGACCTATTTAATATCATTACTCGGGCGCGCGATCCGCCCTGCCCCACAACACACCATGCCGCCGGCCCCGCGCTTCTCTCTCTCTCTCTCTCTCTCTCTCTCTCTCTCTCTCTCTCTCTCTCTCTCTCTCTCTCTCTCTCTCTCGTGGGCGTCCGAGAGAGGCACAGCGCTCTTCTGCTTTATGAAGACCAGAACCGATGTGCTCCGCGCGACGCCAGTGCACGCTCCTTGCAAATTGCACCGCTAGGGAGAGCCGTTGGCCTGGCCCACTGCGCTTGACCCAAAACTCGGCCCCGCTTCTCGGGACGAAATATGTTCCCCGGCGCCGCCCCACCTCGCCCCGCCCCGCCCCACCCCGCCCCACCCCGCCCCACCCCACCTCGCCCTCACAGATTGCTCATAACGCGAGGAGGTCGCTAACCCGGGGCCGGCCCGGCCCGCCCGATGGACTCATTCCTCGCTCTGTCTCTCTCGCACCCGCGGGCCGGGTCGTGGGGGAGCGAGAGAGACAGCGCATCAGCGCCATAGCGGCGTGCCGCGTCCATGGCGCCCCAACGACACCGGCCCGCTTTTCATCAAAGCCATTCAATAGCTTCCTGATGGAGGCGATGGAGACGTTCCCTGCGGAGCGCCAACCCAGTGCCAGGGCCAGGCAGGCCTGGGGCGGGAATTCGTACTTCACCCGGATGCCTTGTGGTCGGCGCGGCGGTTATGGAGGGTTGGAGCAGTGCGAGGGAGAGAGAGCGAGAGAGAGAGAGAGAGAGAGAGAGAGAGAGAGAGAGAGAGAGAGAGAGAGAGAGAGAGAGAGAGAGAGAGAGAGAGAGAGAGAGAGAGAGAGAGACAGAGACAGAGACAGAGAGAGGAGGGGGGGGAGTCCCGGAAGCGTCAAACGACGCGAGGCCGGCCCACTGGGGATGCCACCACTCTAGCACTCTGCTAGAGGCACCACCTTTTGAAATAGATAACTCTTGCAGAGCCGCGTCCTTTGGGAGAAGAACCCCAACCAGCACTAGAAGACCAGTAACTCCCCGCCGCCTGACACCGTCTCGAAACTACCGCTTGTTCCCAGAGAAAGCCTGCTGCGCCTTTCCCGGGCCGGCTTTCCTGCTTTCCCGACCGGGGCGCGTCATCGGAGAGGCAGGCCTGATCGCACCGGGTGATGACGGCCTCCAGATCATGGGATCAGGGGGCCCCTAAAGGGGAGGGGGCGGGATCAGGGCCCCATTAGCCGTGCTCAAACGGCACGCTCACGCGCGTGCTGCGTGAGTTGGTGCGTGCGGCTAGCCCGTCACGCCGGAGCCAATTTAGAGCCACGCCTACGACATACCCCGACATTAATTTGGGGGGCGGCGAAAAATATAGGGCCACCGGAGAAAACCTTTCAAGTCCGCTGCAAAGAGCGTCACGCATACGGAGCATGTCAACAAGCACACTGTTGACGCGATTAGTTTCAAGAAGTTGACTATCAAACGAATCGCAAATCATTCACTCTGAAGGTTTGAAGTGTATTTTTTCCAACATTTTCTGACGGGATTTTTTTTTTTTAATTGACAGTGCACGCCTACCCGGAAGAGGCAGGCAGGCCTTCCGAGCAGCAGCCGATCTGGTACACTGTGCGCACACGGATCACCGCCCGGATGAAAGCGATGCGGAGCTGCGCCAATGTTATTCCAAGGCCGCGTGTGTAAAAATGCCTACCGGAAGACATGCACGGTCCCGTGGACGCGCCTCGCCTACACCATCCATCAGGCCGTGACAGCCTGTCACCCCGCCCCGCCGCCCCGCCCCGCCCCGCCCCGCCACAGCCACAACCCGTCCGCGGAGGTTAAAGCCTTCTTATCAAACGCCGCGCGGCAGGCGGTGGCGGGCGGGCGTAACGCCCGAGCTGGCGACAGTGCGATGCCTACGACAGCGATATTTGCGTCCACAACAAGCAGAGGGCCAGCGTCGGCTGCCTGCCCCGCCATCGATACCCTGAAAAAAAAAGCTGTTAGTGCTTTATCAAGTCCTTTCTTGGAAAAATCAACGACAAAAAAAAAAAACAAAAAAAAAAAAAAACAGTAATCTAGGTTTAGCAGACTCGGATATTTTTAATCTTTTTCAGAAGGAGGAGATTTCAGAATCTCGTCCAAAACGCGAAGCCCTAGAGCAGAGTACGTCAAGTGAGGAACACGTATAAGATACGCTGATACGTTCGAGGGGCTAAGCGATATTTGCCTGGCAGAATAAAGAGAGAGACAGACGATACGGGGGTCGAGGTAAATAGAGGGGGCCTCCGGATTCCAAACACACCCTAGGCCGGCCTTTGTGCGGCCGCTCCCAGAAGGGGCCCCGAAGGACCCCGAAGGACCCCGAAGGGGCTAAGGGCGCACCATCAAGATCTCGGCCGAGGCCAGGCCGAGCCGCCTGTTGAACTGAGCAAAGACGCCAAGAATAATTTTCGGGAGATTCCGGCAATTTCCCTGCCGCGCCACCTCGGAGAAACAACGCGCGGATTGTCCTGGAAAACACGCCGAAAATGAAACGAAATGGAAATACTTTGCATTGGTATTGACTGTGGAAATTTCACCGAAAATCAGGAGAGGCCGTGAGTTTTGGTGTGCCAGTTCTGTCGAGTTACTTCGCCTTTTGTCCCCCGGAGCACTTGTTATGTTTGTTTTTTTTTTTTTTTTAAGAAAGCGCCGCGACAGTGCCACCAACCTGACCGCGATAAATCTGGTGCCGGTGAAGCAAGGTGAAACACTCGAGGAGGTACTCCAGCACCGCCGACAGAAAAAGAGGTCACGAATGGGGAAGCAGACAAAAACAGGGTGGAATATAAATCAGAGCCGTTAGAAATGGCAACGAAATTGCATGTTGAAGCAGGCGTTGTCGGTCTGTGGTGGCGAGGGGTGGCTAGACTGCGAAAGGTTTGGCCTATCACGCACCCTCACGCAAGGGTCTGGTCTGCCACCCCACCCCTTCCGGCCCACCCGCTGCCCCAGCGATGCACACTTGCTGGCGACCTGAAGAAGTTCCAGGCTCAGGTACAAGAACAGGCCTAGTTCCAACTGCAAATCTCATTTTCGACCCCATGGCCATTTCCAATCCATGCAATTTTGGAGCGACATTGTTTGTTGAGTTTTCGCATTTTGCAGAGCATTTAGTGCCTAGAACATGCCTTTAAGTGACGTCTTCATCAGTATGTTGAAAGCAACAGGGCGCTAGCTCGGCGGGCGGCATGTTTAACAAGCAGCCACACTTCTTCATTACGACGTACTCGCACTAACCCGCGCGGCGCGGACACTGGACAAGGTGCTCGTCGCAGTGCTTGGCGGGGTGCTTGGCGGGTTGCTCGGCCCCAGACTGCGCCGCGTCTCGCGCCACCTGCAAGCGTCGCGTGACCAGGCCTGTTCATGTAAATTGATAAGGCGCCTTTTACGTCTATAACGTCTGCGACACGCGAACCAAAGGGGAGGGCGAAAGACCCAGCCAGACAGTGGTCTCACCAATCCCTAACGAATGGTACGCCGGTAAAATCAAAATCCACAGAGTTCATCCCACTATTAACATGCAGACATAAACACTTCACTTTTTTTTTTGTTTGTTTTTTGTTGTTTTTTTGTTATTTTATTTTTTTAATTTACACTACAGAAATTTTAAAATGAGCCACTAGAAATAAGACCAGTCATCATTAAATCTGCACAAAATTGACATAAAATTTTCGTTGTCATTAGCTATTTAAGGACTCGTTCGACCATGCCCGTCCCGACACACGTGACCTTCCGGTGGCCTTGACTCGTCCCTTCCCTGCCCCTTCGCCCACCGTCTCCGTCCAGGGAATGCGTTTGTTTTTGCCTGGCGGGCGGTCCTGTTTTTTCCGCGCCCGGCCCTCGCCACCCCTTCCAGGCCTGCCAGCCCTGCGGGGCGTCGAGCTCTTCCCGCGGTGTGAAAAATTTCGCAGCCGGTGTCGTGCCCACTGTTGGCAGCGCTGCGTCGAGCACGTAAAGAACAGCTTTGTCAAGGCCATGACTGCTGTTGAGTTAGACGTCCGCTGCGCCGTTCGCGACTGTCGAAGCGATCCACACCGAGGCGGCCACTTTTCACGCCAGTGTTGCCACGTCGTGCATTCCCACGACGCACCGCAAGGGTAGCCAACCTCGGCCTAGAGACGTTGTGCAGAAGGGGGGTTGGCGCCCCTGTCGACATGGTGCATCGTGGAGTTTGTGGGAACCCTGCTCCGCCGTGTGTCGGCGAATAGCGGCCACCGCGCCGGAACAAACCGACTCGTAATTCTTGGCTAACTGCAGCGAAACCTATGCACCGCCGGCACACAGTGGGCCAGCCACCGCGTCGACACCGCGCGGCCCCCGGCTTTAGCGGCGACCCCGGCGTAATTCCGCGGCGGAAGCCGCCAGACACAGCAAAAAAAAAAAAAAACATTAAACAACAACAAGCGTCACCGAAAAGGCGGGACGAGCGCGTCGCGGCGGCCATCCGTCTGGGGAAAGAGACACGCCTGGCTCGGCGGGGGCGGCCGGGGCGGCCAGGGCGACAAAGCATTCGTCTACTTGATCGGGAAGCACTGTGAGTCGCGCCGCCTCGCTCCAAGCCGCTTCGCTTCCAGCCCACAGTGGGCCAGAGGACCGGTGGAGACGGTCAAAATTCCGGACGCGTTTTGAGCTCCAGAGTCGCTAAATGGGACTCGAACCGGACGTGTGACCCCACCAACGGATTGCTCTCCGAACGAGGAATCCATTGGTGGGGTCACGCGTTCGGTTCGAGTCCCATTCAGCGACTCTGGAGCTCAAAAACGCGTCCAGAGCTTTGTCCGCCTGCGCCGGTCGTCTGGCCCGGCCACCGCACACCGCTACAGGCGGGTACGGCTTTCATTACCCGGCGCGCCGCCGCCTCCACACTGTAAATCAATGTCGGGGTCACTGATCGCAGCCACGCCCGGCGATAACTCGGCAGGACGCGACTCGCTGTCGTCTTCGCCGTCATCCCCCGGTCCGAAACAGATGGGCGGGGCGGGGCGGGGCGGGGCGGGGCGGGGCGGGGCGGGGCCAGGCAAGGGTATAGGCCTCCCCAGGATCAAAGCCTGATTGAGCGGGCGTCGAAGGGACTGCGTCAGCTGTACCCTCATTTATTGCCGAGAGGAAGGGGGGGGGGGGGGGTTGGCGGAATCCAGCAAGGCGTGTGGGGGGGGGGGGCAGATTTAGGCAAGGCGTTAAAAGAGCACCACGGGTACGAGTAGAGGGGGGGGGTGCCGGGTGGGACACTAAAACACCCAGGAGAAAGCGTAGCCAGCGGCGGCAGGCGGCTGGGGCCGCCGGTGAAATCATCAACTTTATAACGTAGTCACTTTCTGATGTTATTTTGTCCGGCGGGAGACTTAAATTAAGCGCCGCGCTGTTGGCCGCGGCTCGTTCCGCCAGCGAAATGCAACTTTTAGCCGCCTTCTTTCTCCTCCACTGTATCATGGTGGCCGGGCCGGGCGCGGCGGGGCAGCAGAAACAAACATAACGGACAACTTTCGTATCGGCCAAACGGCCTAAACTACTTGAGGAGGCCGGCCAACCGATCGAGGATCGCACGCACTAATGGCGTCCAGGAACCAACGTAACACAGTGGGCCCGTAACACAGTTCCCCCCCCCCCAGTCTTACTCCCCGCAGTGAGCGTCGGCCGGGTGTCGATCCGATTCAACACGCCACGTCGCGGAAAACTCATTTCCTTCTAACCATTAGGCCAGATTAGCTAAAAGCGTTCGTGCATTTCCAAAAGGCGGCGTTGATTTTCGGGGCCGATGGGGCGGGGGCCCGGCGACCAAAGAGCCGCCGCCTTCTAGCGTGAGCAACGGAGACTCAATCAAGGAACTACTCACGATATGCCAGTGACCCAGCCGGGGCAGAAACCGGCAGCGTCGAGAGGCTTTCGAGCTGAGCAACGTAAATATATATATATAAAAAAAAATAAAATTAAAAATTGTGTGAGCACTGTAAAACGTTTGTTGGCCCTTCGAGGAGAATTGAGCCTTGAAATAGCTGTCAGGTGACGTCTTCAATTTTCCGAGTGCGGTGTTTGTTTTGACGACTCCCGCCGCGGCTCCCCGCCCGGCGGCACCGGCAGAAGCAATCGCCAGGAGTTCGGTCACTTCGGTGCGACGCTCCGCACGCCGATAGGTCGGCGGCTCGCCCCGGGATGAACAAGGAGGCGTGCCGGGCGAAGGAAGCGCCAGGGGTGGGAGGGAGGGAGGGAGGGAGGGCGGATGAAAGCCTCCGGGCTTGTGAGCGGGCACGGACCGTGGCGTGAACTGGGCCAACAACGCCGCGGGGAGTAAATATATGAAGAATGTTCACGCGGTGCCATAAAAAACAAAATGCAAATAAAAATGATTTTAAAAAATTCGTCATTATTGTTATTATTTTTATTTTTTACAACACCCTGACAGCTTAGCCACAGCAGGCGCGGCCGTATCGCGTTTGCCGGGGCGATACCAAACAGTGACGAAAATGGGGGGCTGCTTTTTGGAGCGGGGAGCGAGGCGGCGCCACGCTGCAAACTTTTTGTCGCGCGCGCGCGCGCGCGCGCACACACACACACACACACACAGTGGCAACTTCAGCGGCGAACTCCGCCCTGCTTGATTGCTGGGTACCAGCGTTGCCTCCCAAAGGGGTCATCCCGAGTAATGCGTGCCCGCGCCACCATAAAGTAATTTATGTACTAAATAATTCATTTCAATTATTGTTCTTAGCTTTCTCGATTTGTTTTTTTTTTTTTCTTTTTTAATTTTTATTTTGTACTTTTGTATTTGCTGCGCCGTGTGTAATGTTTCATGCGCGCCGCCCGCTCGATGCGAAGATGTGGAGTCACTGGGTCGGCGAAGGCGAGGAATAACGCAGTTGTTGTGTGTTGCTGTGAGTTAGTGCGTGTGTGTGTGTGTGTGTGTGTGTGTGTGTGTGTGTGTGTGTGTGTGTGTGTGCGTGTGTGGCGAGGGCTGGCGGCTGCACTGCGCTCCATAAGCTCATAAGTCGACAGCAGCTTCAAATGGGGCGGGCTCGGCTATTTGGCATGCGATGCTCTCCTGGCTGCCTACCGCACGGGGACACAGGGTGAGTCCGCGGGGGGGGACCCAGCGTTCGGGCGGTGCCAGCTCCAAGCGAGCCCCGCCCGCGAGTCGAAGTAGACGGGCCGGTTGGAAGGGGCAGCACATCCGATGCGCCCACAGACGCGCCAAGGACCGTGACATAAAAATTCCAGGGCTATCCAGTAGAACAGCGGGACAGAAACTCGAATGTTTGATGTGGAATGCGCGGGGTGAGTCACAAAGAATAAAATCAGGCAGGCTTGGAGACGTGGGCGATAGAGGTCCCGCATAAAATTTAATCCGAGGCAATGAGAGCGCCATAGGCGAGCAAGTTATAAGTCCATGAATTGCACACCCTGCTCGTAAAGAACAAACCGCCGCGCCTTTATGCCCCTGAATATCGGGCAAGGATTTTGTATTCCGACAAAAGCAGGGCAGAGCGAGCCAAGCAGACAGCGGGGACCGGAAGTGGCCCGGAAGTGCAGGACAAAAGGGCGGACGCGGACGACGAACAGCGGAAGTTGAATCGATAATTCACTCTTGTTCAAGAGTCGTGAATTGTGTCGAGAAGCATGTGTGATCTCGAGGGGGCGGCATTACAATGGAAGAGGAGGCTACATTGCAGACCCTTGTCATATTTTTGGCACAACAGTGTGCGCAATATCAAGCGCCGCGACTTATCGCCGCCCCTCCCCCTGCGGCGTTTCATCTGGATTCAACAGCCGCCCAGTGGGCCGCCTCGGGCCGCCCAGGTGATGCAAGTGACAGGTGCTGTGTATGGGGTGTGCCCCCCAGCCAAGGGGTGGTCAGTAAATCTGCGCACCAGGACGCACTCACACAGCGGTACTCCTCCTGTTCAGGGGCAGCATTGTTCGGTCGGTATCGGTGCAATGGCCTGCACACCGCTGGAAAATACAAACACGACTTTATTTATTCATTTTTTTTTTCAAAATGTGGCATTAACGGTGGTGAGAGTACCCTGGGTCGTCCTACTATTCACATTACCTAGAGTACTCAAGATGATGAAGGATGTCATGAAACAGCTTATACTACCATTGTTTATACCACCAAAGGGATACTTCTTCCGCAAAACAGCTCCCCAAGATGGCCTTCCCTGGCAGCCTTCCTGATACCCGGCAGCAAAGCCTCGCCAGGCCGCCTGCATTGTTGCATTGTTTAAAATAAAAAGCGGAAATACTTGGTGGAACGGGGCAAAACGCGCCGCTCCATCTGTCTCCGGCAGAAGGGCGTTTCCGTGCTGATTTAATGCAACGGCGGAGACGCCAAACAGAAATAAACTGTTGAGTCAGAGGGGTGGGGAGGGCGAACGCTTCTTGATCCGGGATTAATCTGTTTTTCTCTTCACGAGCCACTGTCCGACAAAGATGGATTCATTCGGGAAGGGCCCTGCGTGCAGCCGTGCGGCGCGGACGGATGATTCCAAAACACAGGGCGCTGGAAAGACATCAGCAGCAGATTATCAAGAAAAGTGTTGAGCTCGTTTTCCGCTTTCACTTCTTCCAAAATATGACTCCAGCAGCCGCTTGCGTATTCACCGGAAAGAGAAAAAATTGTCTTGACAAACAGTTACACAAACACCACGGGGTGCCGAAACACGCGGAATTAGGCTGTAACAAGATAAGCAATGCTAACGGGAGAGAAAAAAAGAACTGGAGGCGGAACTTGGAACATGTCTCGTCTTGGGCCGACGCGCCCGCGCCCGTCTGGGCCTTCATTTCTCTCCATTAAACGCGGAGGAACGGAGGGGAGGCGAACCACCGGCAGAGAGAGAGAGAGAGTGAGAGTGAGTACGCAAAGAAGCGAGAAACGGGGGGAATATAAACGCCTGTTCGTGGCAAAGGTCATTTTGCGGAGTTCATAACACGACGAAACAACGTGGAAGTGGACGGAAATGAGGGGAACCAGTGCCACAGATATTAAGGGGTGGATTTCTGGGCGCTGTTCCGGTGTGTCGGCAGATGAAAGTAATTAAAATCCATTCCGCGACTCTGATCACAATCAACAGTGTGTGTGTGTGTGTGTGTGTGTGTGTGCAGCCAACACTACTTCCCGACAGTGGTGCGGCGCAGCGTTCCAGTCGGACTGTTCCCTATTAACCGCAACACGCAGGTCGTTGAGCGACGAGGCGACACTTGCTCGGTCATAGGGAGTTGGGGGGGGGGGCGCCATGCAAAGTTGTCGTCGCCAGATTCCTTCACGGCAGGGCGGCGAGGTCCTGTTATTCCCCTCCAACTTGGTTCACGCGCGCGGTTCACGCGGTGAGAGTGGAGTAAAACAATTGGTGCCGGTGGGGTGGGCGTTAATCCTTGCTGTGGACCGGGAAGCGGCTGAAGCGATAAATAATTGGTAGGCAAGGCAGGGATGACGGCGAGAGGCCTTGTAACGCGGCACCTCCCGTGGCGAGCCGAGCCGTGGCCTTCCCGAAAACAAGATCGCCTCCAGACGAGGAAAATTAAAAAACCAAAAAAAAAAAACTTAAGAATTATAAACTAAAGGCGTTATACCAAATTTAGCAACCCCCCCCCCCAAAAAAAGTGGTTGTGACATTATTGTTAGGACGCGCTAGCGAGAAGCGAACCAACAACCATGTAATCGCCGTTCCGGCACTGTGCCCGCCACGCTGTTGGACAAGTGTACGGTGGTGGCAGACACGCCGTGAGTCAACATCACACTCGCTGTTATTGTCCTGCGAGTCACGGCGTTGGCGTTAATTACACTGGCAGCCCTGTTTGGAATCAGCCGCCAGTGAGCACGGCGTCTACAGCTTTGGCTGCCTGCGCCTTGGCGCCCACCTGCAGGGCGCACCGGAGTTCCGCGCAACTTTCCCGCCCTTTTTACAGCACCCTGCAGCCCGTCGAGCCCGACTCCCGAATCCGTGCCACGGCGGCGGCGCAAAGTGACAACAACACTTTTTATCTCTCCTTTTTTCAAACGCTTTCAATAACAGCGCTGCACCTATCTCGCTCACCTCCGGGGCGGAATCGCGATAAGGAGAGGGAGGGGGAAATAGAAGGGCAGAAATAGAAAGGAAGGCGCCTTCTGGCAACGTGCCGCCGGCGGGTATCTACGGCCGGACTCAGCGCGCCGGTTTATGGAAGGCGGTGAGTACAGTCGCGGAAAACACGGCGGCAGACAAAGGCGGTGCCTTTTAAATGCAACTTGATTGGCCCCGGCGATGGTATCCGGAGTGTGGGGAGAGGGGTTGGAAAGAGCGGAGGGGGTTGAGGGTGCAAGAAGGGATTAGGAAGGTGAATGGGGGTGAGACAAAACTAAGGGTGAGAAGGGGGCGTAGACAGTAGAGAAAAGAGGAGAGGGTAAATGGAGAGAGAAGGAAAGTCGGTTTATCCCTTCGGTTTATTTCATTAATTCTAAATCACGGGCAACTTTGAGAGGTGCAGCCTGCTGTCGTCGTCAAACACCTCGCCTTCGCCCCCACCACCGCCCCCTCCCCCTATAGGGTCCCCGGCCGGCCGGCGGACTGCACGAGACGAAAGGACGCAATAAAAAAGGGCCCGCTCTCGTAAAGGGGTAGTCGACCAGAAATTATGTAGTGAACATCGCCTCTCATTTCTTGACGCCTTCTATCCCGCTCTCTTCTCATTTTTTTCTTGGTCTTCTTTTTGCTTTCTTGGTCGCGTCGGTCGGTCTTAACGGCGTTTCGGGGCGCTGCATGTATTTTCAGTGCTGGATGAACCGAGACCGCCGCCCCGCTGGGGAAACACTTTCTCCCCCGTCAAAAGCTTGCTCAGGCAATCGCTGACGCAAAGAACTTTTCCACGGCGTCTTTCATAATTATTTTTTTTTTAATGCGCAATATTTTTTTGTGCGGCGTTTTAGCATGAGCGGGTGCACTCGCGGGTTTTTTTTTTCTTTCGAAAAAATGTGCGGCACTAGACGTGAAACCTTATTGAGAAAAGGAGGAGAAGGAAACTCTTTCGCTGGGAGCGGCAGACGACACTGAATAGAGGATTGCCGTCGGTCGGTCCCTCCCACCGGGTCGTCCCAAGGTAAGGCTGCCCAGGCAGTGGCCGGCCCGCCCAGACTCACTCATTTTCACTTTCATTCCGTGCTTCCCTTTCGCAGGGTCAGCGCCCCCCCGGGGAAAAGGGGCGAGATAAACAATAACAAACGGAAGCACACCGGAGCGACTATCTACTCGCTGGAACGGCCGGCGGCAGAGGGGGAGTTGCACTGCCAGTGTTGCCACATCACCATGCACGCTATTCGAAGGCAGGCAGGCAACCCTGTCAACACCGTCGCATCGTAGGAAGTTTTCGCCTCGGTCTCTGTTAACACTCACTGGGAGGCCGAAGTCGTCAACGTTGAGATTTTGGGGCTTGAAGCTGAGCGACTTGGTGCCTGTCGGCAGGTCTTGCTCCGCTGCACAGAGGGCAGGGGCGCCACGGTCCAAAGCGCAGACACGTCTCGGCGACGTGGCTGCCTGTGCTGCTGATTTGCATAGACGGGACGGAAAGAGAGAGCCAGTCGGATAGAAAGTGACGGCGAGGGGCCTGAGCCACTCTGGTGGATGAGTACCACGCCAAGGCGCGGAGGAGCAGGGTGGAAGGTATCACACACACACACACACACACACACACACACACACACAGAGGAGGCATCGACTCCGGCACTCCTAAATCACCCGCGGCCCATAACTTACGGCTCGCTATTTTACACGTTGTCATAGGCGGGGTAAACAGGGGGCCTCCCCTGCTACCCGCTGTTACCCGTTCTCGCCGGTGGCGTCTTCGGAGCTCCAAGCCGTATCACAATAAGAGCACACAACCGTCGCAACTTTTTTTTTCTCTCTTTCTTTCTCTCTCTCCGTCCACATGACTGCAGTCGTATTTCACAGCGGCGGGTATCTTTGGTCCGAAGGCGGTTCGCAGGAATAAGCCCAGCGTCCGATCGCTGCCCGTTTTTCGCAGTCCAGCCTCATTTATCTGAATTACCGGGCGTGCCTAGTCATAGGCGAGCGTCCGGCGCCGAGCCGTGACTGCCTCGGACTGCCTGGCACAGTGGGACAGAAGACCGTTGAGGCGGCCAAAATCCAGGACAAGTTTTGAGCTCCAGAGTCGCAAGACGGGACTCGAATTGAACGTGTGTCAAAACCCACCAATGGATTTCTCGTTCAAAGAGCAAGCCATGGGTGGGGATCAAACGTTCGGTTCGAGTCCCATTTAGCGACTCTGGAGCTCAAAACGCGTCTCGAGTTTTGGCCGCATGCGCCGATCTTCTGGCCCACTGTGCTTGGGCCGCCAGCCCTCGGTCCGGCCGGCCAGGCAGCCAGGCAGCCAGCCAGCCCCTCCCTAACGGCCGCGGGCCATGCCTCAGCCAGGCTGCCTTGGGCCCAACCCGAATCCTGAAGAATGGCACTGGCTCCATGGCCACGCCACAGCGGCCTCAAAATTTCTCATAACCACGCCTCCGGCACTTCCGCAAAGGGCGGGGGTGGGGCGCTGTGACTCCGTTGTCGCCGTGAACTCACCGCGATGCAGCATTGTTCCCGCGGCACATGTTGTGGCGGCGCTCGGGGTCGTTAGGGCGAGATCGTAACACGCTGCTCTACGTCACGAGGTGGGAGGAATTATTGCAAGAAAGGGAAAACCCGCAGGCGGATTCGGAAGGGTCGCTCCGTCTCCGTCGGCCGCGTGAGGCGTCCAGTCGTGGCGCGAGCGAGACAACCCGTCGCAATCGCTCGGCGGGCTGGACAAAGGGTGGGCGGAGCGCCATGATTAATACGCTGCGTTGCGTGGAAAAAGTGAAAATGTGTGTGTGTGTTGCTCAGTGCGTGTCTTCTGAACACACAATGCATGGGCGGAGCTGGAGTACTGATGACTGTTGGAGCATCAAGGGAACCTTCCGGCAAAACACTTTGCCAGTCGGTAAGTCTCTGCTGTTGTGCGAGCTACTCTGTTATTCGTTGCTAACTGGGTCGCCTGAAGCCACCAATACTGTGATAAACGGCCCTTCAAAATGTGATATCCAAACGAACCAGACGGGACCTCATTTTGGCAACGCGGACACACTCCGCGCAATTAATAATTCCAAACTTTGCTTAAGGACGTCCCCTCCCCCACCCCTCTCCCTACCGCAGGGGGCTCAACTTTCTTCCGGGATATCACGCCTCCAGGATCGGAGACACAAAGCGTTTAAACCGGATTTGCAGGCTTTTCCGGATGGGGAAAGTTTTGGTTCGGCCTACGTTCCGGGGGGCCTGCTCAACAAGCCTGGCCTTGCCGCTTTAATAATAAAAATTATTTAATTTCCGCTTTGTTTGATCCTAATCATGTTGGGTTGGCGCCACTGAGTTCCCCGGTAATTGATGAGAAGCCAACGGGCGGCGACGCGAGCGTCTTGACAAATGGAGCCCCATGGGGGGGCCGGGCGGCGCGGGTGTTGCAGGGGTCCCGCTCGGGTTCCTGGCAAAGCTGTCACACAAAACGGCGAAAAATCCCACGATGCAGCCGTTTTAAAACGGTTCGGCACCCTCGGCTTGAGGCGCGACAGAGTCCGGTTGGATCACCTTTTTTTATTATTATTGGTGCTCTGGGAATCCTGTCGGGGTCGCGTTGGGGTCCTGGGGGTCCAGGCCGGGCCGGCGAGACGGCGGCGCCCCTGCTGCCCCGAGGGGCCCCAAGGGGCCCTGAGGGCCACGGCGGCGGCGCGGAGGGCGGCGCACCCTTATCTGGCCCAGATCTAAAGTGTGGCGGCGGCCGACCGGTTTCAATCCACGTCATCAAACGGCCAATCGCGGCAATGCTTCTCTTCCGCATTGCGCAGAGATCCAGTCAAGGTCAACCAAACGGACAACAAAAACAAAAAAAATAATAATAACAACAACGACAACAACAACCCCCTGGATCATGCAATTTGCCTCTGTCGCTATGAATCACAAAACCGAGAGAATCAAACGCTGGGTGATTGGATGACGACCACAAACACGCATATTTGTATTTCTCTCTCTTTTGCCCTTTCTCTCTCTCTCTCTCTCTCTCTCTCTCTCTCTCTCTCTCTCTCTCTCTCTCTCCCTCTCTCTCTCTCTCTCCCTCCGCCCCCCCCTGTATGGCATATGACTGTACTCGGCCGCGCCGCCACGCGCGAAGATAGACATGGCCTGGCGCCGCGTCGTGAGTTGTGTGCAATTCGTCCCCTTGTTGGGCATTCCGATCGGGTGCAACAGGGACGCCTCAACCCTTCACCCAATTTGCCCTGCTCAATGTTTGTTTGATGCGGTCACCCTGGCCCGGGGGGAGGGTCGACGTGAGAGGGGTGGGAATGGCCCCCATTGCGCCGGGCCATCGCCGCTGCAAGAGTCAGCTGCCTTGATTGATGTGCGAGTGCGGCTGAATCTCTCATCAATTGTGTCCATCCTGTCCTTCCCCCCCCCTTCCCTTCTTTTCCAGTGGCGCGCCACTCTCTGGGGAGCTTCCCGCCGCGTGATCTCTCACAACCGCTTGTTCTGCCGAGAACGATGAATCATTCACACGAATCATATGATGTGTGCGGATCGAGGCCTCGTGGATTGTGTGTGTGTGACAGAGAGAGAGAGAGAGAGAGAGAGAGAGAGAGAGAGAGAGAGAGAGAGAGAGAGAGTGTATGTGTCCGAGTGTCTGTCTGTCTGTCATGTGTGGCAAAGCCTCTCTGAAAAAAAGTGCAAAAAATATTTTGCGAGTAATTTCTGCATGACGCACACTCCATGCGTCCCCAGCTGCATTCTAATTCCCCTTTGTGGCCGGCCCGGCCGGCGAGGGGCTGTGCTATCACAGGCGGGGGCCGCCCGCGAGGCGCGTGGTAGTCCGACCGCCCGGCGCGCGCGTGGGGCGGCCGGCCTACCCGCCGCTTGGCAGGCGCTCCACACTGCGAGCCGCCCCGCTGGGCCCCGCTGGGCCCCGCCGGCCCAACCCCTGTCTGACTGCATCCCCCGGCCCACTTCACGACGGCAGGAAGACGCGGAAAATGGAAAGGAAATTATCAGCGGCTGAATTGATGCATTTCCTGACGTCTGTATGCACGCCTGGCAGAGACAGGCAGCCGCTGTAGCGCGGCGCGTATCAAACACCGAGCCTCACTCCTCTTGTGTGTGTGTGTGCGTTGACCTCAATCGGGGATCTTGTTTTTTATGTGGCGCGATGGACGGCAGCGGTGCTGCGCCGCGCCCGCCCCGCTGCTCCGCTGCTCTTGTTTATGGTGGCGATGGTTGTCGTTAAGGAGGCGGGGTGCTTGCTGCTGGCCGTGGCAGCCCTGCAGCGCAGCGGAGCGCGCCGTGGCGGAACAAAACCGCGTTTTGCGCCGTGCCTGCCTCGGGCTTGCCCGCCCGCTCGCCGGCCTGCCCTCGTGACCCACAGTCCGATACCCATATTTTCCCGGTTTGTCGCGACCAAGTGCCGTGGCGACGTGACGGAGAGGCCGCCTTCACGCCGTCCTCCAGCCCCGCGTCAGTCCCGTCTCCAACAGTGTGCCACTCTCAGGCAAAAAGTCTCCACGATGCAAGGGTTGCCATGAGCCTTGTCACTCAGCAATGTCAAAGCCTTCCCCTCGGGGAGGTGTCCAGGCTGTGGCTGGCCACCCTGTCGACACTCGTGCATCGTGGGGAGTTTCCACTGTTTATATGGCACCACCCGTGGTTCGGCCGTACCGTTTTATTTCGATTGAATAAATGTCGCGGCGGGGGGGGGGGGGGCAGCAGAATGTGGCGCACGAAAGCCAGTCACTGCGCCCCTCAGTATGGGGCTCACGTCCTCCCCCAGCAGGGGCAACAAAACAGATGCAGGGGAGATGACACCACCAGCCTCCCCCGCCGCCATGTGGCATCACACGCTGTGACGTAGACAAGCAGAAACAAGGCGGATAAAATCAGCGCCCCCACCACTGCGAATCTCAACGCGGCCGCTGCAGCCAGACAGGCGGAGGTGTTGCCGCTACTCTCTCTCTCTCTCTCTCTCTCACTCTCTCTCTCTCTCTCTCTCTCGGCCACCTCCTGCCCAACAACGGCGACGCTATGTTTTCCGTCACTTACACTAAGCCGGCCCGCCCCGGCCTCCCTCACGTTGGGTCTTCCCTTGTCTTCTCACGCCGCCATATTGTGTGCTCCCTCTCATCCCCTCCAGCTTTGCACCCTAGTTCAACACGAAGTGTGGAAAAATAGACTCTTAACCAAAATCATAATTCGTGAGGACTATGGCAACGCTCGCCGTTGATGACGTGAAATATGGCCATTCACAGTTGGCTTGTCTTCGGTGCGGTGATCCGCCGCACTGTGCGCCCCCTTCTCCCCACCCCCCACCCCTTTCCCGGGCGGTTTGTTCCCCTGAACGACTGGGGGCTCCTTCCGCACACTTCCAAGCAATTTGAGCCGAGCTAGTGATTTCTCTGTTCTGTTGATGCCGGGTTCCGGCGGAGGCCGCGGAAACCTCCCCGGACCACGGACCGCACCGGCCACGGCACCGGCCACGGCGGAGGCAACGGCCTTGCGTGAACCAGCGCGTGCGCTCGGATCAAGGGGGAATTTTTTTCAATCCGCGCCTGGTATTTCTCCAATTAGCACCTGCTATTTTTTAAAGTTCACACCTGGTATTTTTTCAATTCGCACCTGGTATTTTTTTTTTTTAAATTGGCACCTGGTATTTTTTTTTAATTGCACCTTTTAATTCAGACCTGGTGTTTATTTTTAATTGTACTGGTATTTTTTTAAAATTCGCACCTGGTAATTTTTTTAAAAGTCGCACCTGGTAGTTTCTTTTAAGGCCGAAGACCTCGACGGCTTAGGGGGTGCGTCTAAGGGCTGAGAGAGAGAGAGAAAGAGAGAGCGGAGGGCACAGGTTACAAGGCAGAAGTGAAGTGCCCGAGCAAAGCGGCCAGGTCCACGGATGGGCGCAAGATGATAGCCAGAGTGGAGTGCCGGCAGGAGAGGACACACACACACACACACACACACACACACGCACGCACGCACACACACACACACACACACACACACACACACGGACTGTAATCACGACAGCGACCAGGTAACACGCGTCGTCTGCACACGAATTAATCTCACGCACAAAACGCGCGCGGACCAATTACGAAGCCTGGGACGTATAATTAGACAGGCCGTGAAAAATGGCCGCGCGTCAACCCGAATCGGAAGGCAGCAGAGAGAGAGAGAGAGAGAGAGAGAGAGAGAGAGAGAGAGAGAGAGAGAGAGAGAGAGAGAGAGAGAGAGAGTAAAAAGGGAACGCAACGAAAGTGAATCGAAAAGTCGAGGAAAAACAGGGCGGGAGAGTCGCTGCTGGTGGAGGGGGTAGGGGGTAGGGGGTGGGGGGCGTCTCCACTAATGCAGATGGACTCCTAACATGCTTCTTCTTCGCAGGCGGCAGTACGCGCGAGAAATAGGCCGAGTCAGGGAAAGCAAGGTCGTAGAGCAGCATCGGGGCAGCAGCGTGGTGGAGGTGGTGGTGGTGCCCGTGACGGTGGTGCTCCTATCCAAGAACAACCGGCACCCCGCTTCCCTGCTCCACCCTTTGGAAGTAACGGGGGCCACCCCCCGTGCCCGTGTCCTATTGCACTAAACTAGATGGACGGCCCACGGCCATGGCACGCGCGCTCACACACACACGCACACGCGCGCGCGCACACGCACGTGGGTAAATTATTTAGACGGACGCAAAGTGAAATAGTGCGACAGACATGCGGAAAGCGCGCGAAATGCCCGCTGTTGTCTCTCTCCACGCCTTTCCTATTTCCTCCACCGGCACGCCCGAGGGGGGAAAAACTGGTCAAATATAAGTACACCAAAAATTTAAATTTTGAAAATTTTGCAAAAATTCAAAATATTTTAAAAAAATTAAAAAAATTGAGAAATATTTTAAAAAAATTAAAAAAATTGAGAAATTTTAACAGTGGGGCTGGAGGCGCGGTCTGGCCGCGCCACCGAAGTCACGTGGCGGTGACTGAATCCACCCCGGCAGGACCGACGCTGAAATGCGACCCAGCGCCCCGTCTCCATCATATTTTATTTTTCCCTGGCCGCGCGGTTTGATTCCTTGCGCCCGAAACCCGAAACCACGGAGGGCCACAGACTTTTATTCATGACCCAAATTTCGTCCATCCAACTTTCGCGTGTTGCCACACTCATCCCCGCTGCGGGGCGGCCCATCGTGGTGGCCCACTGTAGCGGCCTCCCCGGAAACTCGCCGCGACGCAGCGCCTTTGTGGCGTGTAACGCCGGCCTCCTTCGCCGGCAGCGAGAGAGGGCAATTTTGGTCTCCTTAATTGAACTCGAAAAACATTCCCTACGAATGCAAAAATCGGGGCAGATTTGAATATGAAAGAGCGGCGCGGACGCGGAACGCTAACAAATCTCGCAAGGCCCTTAAATCCCGCGCTTTCGGTAAGTTGTTACGAGGAGCCCTGCGTCCCACTGTGCGCCGACTGGTCCCTCATGGCCGTTGTGGAGTGTATGTCGCCCGCGCCCTTATTTGCATGGCATTGTGCAGTCTTCCGCCTCCGCCCGCAAACTTTCCGCACAACGCGATTTTTCATTCCGAACGGCGCCGAAAATTATCGTTGGAAACAAATTGAGCTGATTCCCCGTTTGCTGCCCGTGTTGTTTATGCTCGTAGTTTGCGGAACTTTCGCAGCTCATTTGGGCGGCGAGGCGTTTCCGGGTCCGGGCAGGGCTATCCGGCCGGGCCAAGATGCGCACAGTGGGCTAGAAGACCGTTGAGGCGGCCAAAAATTCTAGACGCGTTTTGAGCTCCAGAGTCCCTTAATGGGACTCGGATCGAACGTGTGGTCTCGACGATGGATTGCCCTCCTAGCGATGAATCCGTTGGTGGTGTCACACGTTCGCTTGACTTCGGAGCTCAGAACGCGTCTTGAATTTCGGCCACCTCAACGGTCTTTTCACCGACTGTGATGCGGGGTCCCCTATTGGTGGCTTTTCCTCCTGCAATTTCAAAACAGGCTGCAACCTGGCTCCAGGAGCACACCCAAGGTACCACTCCCCGCCCTCCAGCAGAAACCAACTCTGGAGAACTCGAAAGGGATCGGATGCGAGTTCTCTCCCCTCGCTCCGCTTGCAGTCCAACTTCGGTCGGCATTTTTGCCCGGGCGATGTGCATGGCCAGGACGGTCTGCGCCGCCACCCACCAGGGAGCTGCAGCCAGACCGGCGGGCCCTGTGCCACTTCCGCTGTGAATGGTGCCGTTGACCCTCCCCCTCCCCCTCCGCGATCCGCCCTGTCAGTACCCCCTCCAGCAGAGCGCCACGCCCCGCGCAGCCCTCCGCAGCCCTGCGCCACAGCCATCGACAGCAGATACACTGCTAATTAAACTCTCCGCACACCTCCACAAAATTATCCCTACGAATGTGACACGATTCAATAATTCCTATATAGCTGGAGAGCCAGTGAGGCCACTCTTACTCTTTGCTCTTGCTGCATTTCTTCCGATTTTGGCGGAAAATTTCCTATAAAAGGAATCTTTGCGAGTCCCGGGAGATAAGATGACAGTGTTCCTTCCGCTCGCTCCAAATTCATCCCTTGCTTCCCTTATCACTGTCGGACGTGAATTGATGTCGGCATCATCAATAACTGCGCCTAATTCCTTTTGCAGTGCCCCGTCAGACGCGTTCAGTTTTTCAGCGCCGAGGACGGAGGACGTGTCGATGCTCTTAACATCAATCTTGGCGGCCGAGCCTACTTCAGCGCACTCGAGCGCAGTGCCAACATCGTGGAGCGAATCCAATAACCTGCGAGCAGTTTGTGAGGGAATCGGAGGGGCGGTGGCCTGCAGGTTAGGGAATCGGAGGGGCGGTGGCCTGGAGGTTAGGGAATCGGAGGGGCGGTTGCCTGGAGGTTAGGGAATCGGAGGGTCGGTGGCCTGGAGGTGAGGGAATCGGAGGGTCGGTGGCCTGGAGGTAAGGGAATCGGAGGGGCGGTGGCCTGGAGGTGAGGGAATCGGAGGGGCGGTGGCCTGGAGGTAAGGGAATCGGAGGGGCGGTGGCCTGGAGGTGAGGGAATCGGAGGGGCGGTGGCCTGGAGGTGCCCTGGCGGTGCCCTGGCGCAGCGGCGCGCGACGGGGCCGGTCGGTCGGAACGGGCCGCCAAAGTAGGTAATTCACTTTTTTTATCGTTTCCGCCTTCCCGTTGTGGAAGCCGGGGTGTCCTCCAAGTTAGGTCGACTCAAATGCTAGTTGATTGGGACACAAGCAAAACTGGGCCCGATTTTTTTTTAATCGCTCACGAATAAAATTTATTTTTTATAAAATTTGTGGTAGTCAGTGTCCTAGCAAAATGAACTCGTGTGTTGGAAAGTACCATTTTTTTTTAAGTTTTTTTAATTTTTTTAAGTTTTTTTTTATTTTATTACAATATTTTTTTTTATATTTTTGTTTATATTTTTTTTTTCGGGGGGGTTTCTTGTGCTTGCTCTTCCCGTGAGCGGGCACGGGCGGGCGGAGACACGAACAGCCCCCCTGTTGTTGCAAATAATTGACATCCTCCTCCTCCCGACTGCCCCACTCAGCAACGCAAACAAAACGCTGCCCACTCGCTGGAATTGGCGCGCCTAGCCGTGCCTTCGCGGGACTTTGTTGCAGTGCGGCGGGGACGCGGCTGTGCCGGCCCAACGGGCGCACAGTGAGACTTACAGCCCTGAGCCCGGCACAGCGGGCCAGAAGGTGCTCAAGATGTATTCAGAGGGAGGCTCCGGGCTCCGGAAGAAAGAGCGGGATCTCTTGCGGAACGCCAAGGTATACAAACGAAGAGCATTGCGTTACCAGTGGGCCACACGAACCATGACAGCCGCCGCCGAACATCCGGAACAAAGATAAGGGAGCGACCTTGGAACCTTGAATACAGAACAGTGGGCAGCAAGGCCTGGCAAGACAGACTGCGTAACCGAAGCCTGGATTACTTTCCCACTTTCACATGCATGCGCGCACACGGCCACCGTGGTCATTTCCATACAGGCTACATGTATTCATTTGCGTCTACCGTGATTGCAATCGAGTAAAAAAAAAGAGGACACACGCACAAGGCAAACAAAAAAATAAACAAGGCAATGTGATGATTGTGTGCATTTGGTCCGCTAATCGAAGCCCCTCCACCCGTAAATCAAAGTGTCCCCTACACTGGGCAGGCCGCAGCCACCCAGCCCCGCGCTGCAGTGATGGTGGCACGTGATTGGCCGCAGGTTAGCGGGCCGTCCAATGCAAAGCGATCACAGCCCAGTTCATGCCTTTGGACAACAACTTCTTTTTTTAAATAAATAAATAAGTATTTGTTTGAGAAACTGTCGTTAGATAAGCATCGAAAATTTATAAATAAAAATTCGGGTTGTGTCGGGTGAACGCAATACCAATTATTCCCTGTTCGAAATTCGCTACAACTTCAGCACTCTCTGTACCTAATTTCTTTACTCCTTTTCCTTGACCCGCGCTGCCAATAAACGGCTCTTCTGAGGGCATTTCCAGCGGACTCCACCCGAGACCCATCCAGCCCTGCCGCGTGGTTAAAACCGTTTGCTCGTTCGGCCAAATCGACGTATGATTGGCCGACTCGAGTAATGATGATCGCCACTGGCCGCGCCGCTAGTGAGAGTCGAACCCGCCGCAGCGTTATTTATCCCGAGTGCACGGGATAAAAAATAAAAAAAATGAAAGAAGTGAAAGGACCTTTCGAACCGGCAATGAGACGCCGCAAACTTCTGGACAGAGCGGCGCAAGTTGGCCGTACTTTGGTTATAAAGACAAGACAAAGACCGACATTCCACAGCAGGGCCGGGTACCAACCTATCAAGGTGGGGGGGGGGAACTCGTGCAAACTTTTGGTGAGCCCTTGCTCTTTTTTTTACCCCCTGCCCCAATCCGGCCCTTCTTCTGACTGACCTTCGGCCGCGTGCGGGGCGGGCTGGCCCACTGTGTCGTGATGTCTCCGTTGCACTCGCGGGGCGCGCCGAGAGAGACAGGTCCACTCGGACGCGCCGACGCTCCAGGACACAGCCACGCAACTCAGCGGCCACGCCGGTGCAGTTGGCCGCTGGCTGCCGTTTTCTTCGCGGCGAATTTTATCCCTCAACTTGGGGAGCAGCCATCGAATCGGCTCCTCTTCGCTCGCAGGGTATAACGGCGTCGCGGTAAGAGGCAATCTCAGATGGAATTCCCGAAGTTCTTATTGCAGCGCGGCGGTGCAGGTGGCCGCCGAGGCTGGGGCGTGAGTTCCGAGTGCCGCGGGTGAGTTCCGCAGAGTGTGCCCTGGCGGGTCAGTTCATTCCAGCGAGTTCACGAGTTTATTAATGCGACTGCCCGGGCCAGTCACTTAGTTTCCCGTCCAGAGTTCTGCAACGACGCGCGAGCCGGCGCACAGTGGGCCAGAAGACCGGTGAGGCGGTCAGTATCCCGGACGGGTTTTGAGCTCCAGCGTCGCTAAGTGGGACTCGAACCGAACGTGTGACCGCTCCAATGGGTAGCTCTCCGAACGAGAAATTCATCGGTGAGGTCACTCGTTCGGTTCAAGTCCTGTTTAGCGACTCTGGAGCTCAAAACGCGTCTAGAGTTTTGGCCGTCTGCGCCGTTCTTCTGGCCCACTGTGCGGCGTGCGCGCGGCCGCGCACGCAAGTGCAGCTTACGAAACGGGCCTGACATTTGCAGCACTTCTGCTGACTGGGCGCGGCGAGGCGGAGAGTGCGAGAGAGACAGACAGCGGCACTTAGGTGTGAGTCACACCGCGGCGGACCCGGCGTGGCAGGCAATCAACAATGCGGCCATTCATCATTAGTTACTTCTCGTGGCGCGCAACTTAGTTTCGACCAGGACCAAAAAATATATTTAAAAAAAAAATAAAAAAAGGCGAAGTGAATGGGAGAAAGAGGAGACCGTGCGCGATGGGTGGCCTACCCATCCGGCGCTCGAGGGGCCGTGCCGCCGGTCAGCGTGTCAGCGCATTGTCAGCGATCTGTCAGATCTTGACAAAACACTCACAACTTCATAATTTTTTTTTATTTTTTTTTTATTTTTTTATTTTTTTTTATTTTTTTTCAATATTTTTTTTATTTTTTTTTACGAAGAGTTCCGCGGAAAAAGCGAGACAGGCAGCAGTCTCTCACCGCGATCTTGGCCAGCAGGAAGTCCAGGCGTCCTCGCTGACTGCGGCCTTGAACTGCCAGTAAGCGAGAGTGGTGCGGGACATGACGGCATCACACCCCCGCCGCTCCAGCCATCCTCCAGTGGCGAGGCCTCATCCAGGCAGCCTCCAAACTCCAGCGAGGCGTCGAGTTTGTCGTCAGAAACATAACACCCCCGGTCGACGCGCGGTCGGCCGACCGGCCGGTCCGCAGGCTGTCGACTTAATGGGAACCTGGCGTGTCTCAGCTGGCGCTTCCGGCCCGGGGGAAAGGGGGGGGGGCTGTCTCTCACCCGCACGCGGTGGCTCGCCCGGGCCCGGGTTCTAAACCCCGTCACTCTCGTTTTCACAGAACGGGCCGAGGAGACATTTCCGGGCGAACAGGGCCGCCACCCCGACAAACAAACAGCTCACTTGGAATAATTCGACAGCACTTTCCATTTGGCTTTCGCTGTCTGCGCTTCTGCTGCGTGGTCGGGCCCAAGAAAAAAGACAAGGGAGGAGCCGGGGAGGGGGGAGGGGGGAGGGGTGCGGCCGCCTTCACCGCCGAACCCAGAACCCTGACAGAAGTTTGGCAAGGCCAGCAGAGGCGGCGCAGACGGCTGTACAAGCAGTCTGTCGCGGTGGGAAGGCGCGACCGGGACCAAATGAAAACCATCTCCATCAGTGGGACCCTCCAACGAGAAGTGCAATGAGGGTAAAACGCAGTTTGGCGGGGAATCTTGTCGATAAGTAGATGTGGAAGAGGCGTGGACATACCTGCGAGTGCCGTCGTGGTCGTGTCCACGCGGACGCGCTGCCCCCTCGCGACGGCCCGTGTTATTAAGTATAGAAACGACGCCGGCCTGGCCGCGAGCCAGGCAGCCAGCCAGCCAGTCAGCCAGCCAGGCAGCCAGCCAGCGGCGGGGCAGGCGTACCAACAGCACCAGCGGTACCACTGCAGAAGCGCCATTCAAACCCCGCGGACAAGGAACAAGGGGTACGACGGTTTGCGCTAATGGAAATTTGTACCCAGAGCTAGAGTAGAAAATTCACCCAGGCGCATCGCGGAAATGTTTGCCTGCTTCATGCATTTTTGCCAACCTCAGCCTAGAGGTACCTGCTCTCCAGCAGTTGCCTCTCGCGGGCCGAAGTTGGCAACCCTTTCGGTGCATCAATGTTTTTTCCGCTCATTGTGGCGACACTGCTCCCCGGGGCCGCCAAACAGAGCGGCATTGAAAGTGAGTCCCTTCTTGATGCTCTCCACGGCGCCACGGAGGCCCGCAGTCAACGGGGTTCTGTCGAACTTTTCTGACAGGAAATAAATTTTTGCGCGCGGGTCGCCGTAGTGGCGGCGCGCCTCGGCGACCACAGTCTCAAACAGTGCTCCGTCTCTCTCGCACCCCCACGGCAGGCCCCATGAGTGCGAGAGAGACAGAGCGACACTGCTCGGAATCAGCTTGCAGCTCCAAGGGAGAGTAAGCAAAAATGCCGCTCAACCAAACCAGATCCACCAACAACAACAACAAAATCACGTCCGAAATTGCAGAAGCCAACTACAGCCGGCGAGGCTGGCTGTCTGGCTGCCTGGCTGGCTGGCTGGCCGCCTGGCTGGCTGCCTGGCTGGCCGCCTGGCGGCTGGAGAATGACGCCGTGTCTGCTTTACGACCCTTATCGATTGGGATGCTGGAATGAGCCGCGGACACACTGGAGCCGCTGGAGGCTCCACCTCCACCGCGCCGACCGCCGCAGAAACGACCACAAAAAAAAAAGAAAAGAAACACACATCCAACGACCTTCCCCCGTATTTGAACCCGCGGCCATCCCGACTCGGCCGCCCGCACCTGCCCACACCCACCCACCCCGCCCCGCCCGTTTCATAGCCAGCGTCATTAAACCGCGCCGGTCCGTCCATCAAATAAAGTTGAGCGCGCGACTTTGTGCCTCGCCGGAAAAGGAGAGAGAGAAGGAGAGAGAGGGAGAGAAAGAGGGGACGGAGAGAACAAAAAGGACAAAAGAGGCCACCACAGCTAGGCGTCATAACAATCATGTACTTGCAACACAATAAGGTTATTAGGGCTGGCCGGCCGGCACTCTGACACCCTACACCCTTAAGCCGCCCTGCCGACCGCTGCCGGCCCCGACCTCGGGGACCAGGCCTTTTTTACCAGAATTTTTCACAAGAATTCAGCTAGTCCCCGAGGTCGGAGGCTAGGTCCCCATGCATCGTGAAAAACGTTTTTTTCGCACCCTAACCGCGCGTTCTAGACGGGCGTGTGCAGTGCATCGCGAGAGAAAATAACCCGCGGAACATGCAAAGAGAGACAGGGAAGCGGAGGGGGGGAGGGGGAGAGAGAGAGAGAGAGAGAGAGCGCACGCAGAGTGGAAGGCAAGCAGCGACGCCGGGCCACTTGCTTGTGTGGTTAGGAAGAAATAACATTTTCGCACCACTTCGTTCGAGGTGGACCGCCGAGCCATCCTGGAGAGTCAATCCATCGCTCTGTCTCTCTCGCTCTGAAGCTCGCTGCTGCAAGTGGCAGTCACACGGCCAACAGCAACAGTCACAAGCAGCTTCTCCCCTTTTCTTGGAATTAAATTAATTTTTTTTTTCGAATTTTTTTTTTTCATTAGTTTGCAAGTTTTTTTTCGATCCAACTTCGTGTTTGGAGTGCTACTTTTTCCGTCGCGGATTTTTTTTTTTTTTTTTGTCCCTGCGGACGGTGGCTTTGCAAAAAGACCGTCTCCGCCTCACCTGGCACACGCGGCGTGGCGCGTCACACAGCGTGCCACGCACCTGTCGCGCCGCCGCGTCGCGTGCCGTGACGCGCTCACGCGTGGCCGCGCCACCGCCGAGGCGTGGCCGACACGTCCGGAGGGAGGGGCGCGCGAAAAGAGGAATCGCAAAATGAATAGGAATGAAGGCTTGGCGATCGCATTTAGCGGTCGCGGCTAAGAGGGAGGGACGCGGGCTCATTCCGTCTGCCACCCCTCTCTCTCTCTCTCTCTCTCTCTCTCTCTCTCTCTCTCTCTCTCTCTCTCTCTCTCTCTCTCTCTCTCTCTCTCTCTTCTTTCGGCCCTTGTTTTCACAGCCGGCCAGCCACTCCGATTCCCTGCCTCCCTCGCACCCTGCGGAGCGCCCCATGAGTGCGAGAGAGACAGAAACAGCCAGAGCCACCACTCCGACCAGGACTCCCAAAATCGCCCTCGTTCGTGGAATGTATGGCATCGCGGGGATGTCGGCCAGTGTTGCCACACAGGCGAACGTTCCTACGGTGCATGCATCAGCAACGAAAGGGCTGAAGATAATGCCTGCCAGGCTGAAGCCCCCTGCAGGTAGGCAATGCTGGCGTGGCGCGCTGTGGTGCGCGGCGGGTTGCCTACCCTGCGAGTGGCAGGCGCTCCAGGCCGGCGGGGAGAACCGCCTCCTGGAGGACGCAGCCTCGGCCAAAGCCCCAAGAAAACTTGCCTCGGCCCACCTGCCGCGTCTGCTGACAAAGACCATCGCCGGCCGCCCTCGCCGGGACTCGAACCCACGACCTTCAAAGTCCGGCGAATTGGCGCAGCCACACTCGACACTCCGACGCGCGGAAAGTCACACCAAGAAGAGAGAGTGAGAGAGGGAGAGAAAGAGAGAGAGAGAGAGAGAGAGAGAGAGAGAGAGAGAGAGAGAGAGAGAGAGAGAGAGACGAGAGAGAGAGAGAGAGAGAGAGAGAGAGAGAGAGAGGGAGAGAGAGAGAGAGAGAGAGAGAGAGACCGTGCACGAGTCCACGGTGCCTCACCGGACCTGAAATAAGGCTCTCCAGGCGCGGTCGTTGGCGCCAGGTTGCGCAAACTGCGCCGCATTACACTGTTATTGCCGTGCCGCGCACCGCCACGATATCACAAATAAACCGGGGCGAAATGACCAGTTTGCGGAAATAAACCATCGGCAGGGAAAGCCACAGACAGACAGACGGACGGACGGACGGACGGACGGACGGACGGACGGACGGACAGACGGACGGACGGACAGCGGACAGCTACCCCCGCGGGGCACTGACACCCGTCAGGGCGGGCCGCCAGCGCCTCGTCACGGCGTGCCAACGAGCTGCTGACCAGGTCACGACGACTAACCCGCGCCGCCTAAAACAAAACCCAGCCAGACCCTCCCACCCACCGATCAGTTGATTTCTTGACCATTTTTCGCGGTTCAGGACCCCTGGCCTTGCGGGTCCGGGAAAAGACGGCACACGGGTCCTGTCGTAAAAGTAAAAGAGGCGAAAACTGATTTGACCTAAAGGAAGTCCCCGGCCCCGGCGGACTATTTAAAACAGTCATTATTTCGGCCTACTTGAAGGCGGCGGGGGCGCGACCCAGACAGGAAGCCGAAAGCACGGTGCAGAGGCTTGGGTTGCCTCAACGCCATGTACCCTTCAATCCGCGACGGAAAACAAGTCCACCGGGGCGGGGCGGGGCGCGGCGGGGTGGGGCGGGGTACTGCATTAGGGGAAGAATTCGACACAAATCCAACTGGGCCGCCGGGCTAAAAACAACAACAGCAACAAGGCCAAATAAAAGCGCAGGAAAACAATTACCTCCTGCCCCCTCCCTTTTTTTTCTTCTTCTTCAGGTTAGTTGTGCTCGTGCATTAATCGGCTACAAACTCGCACGCGTCCGTTCCACCGTGTCGCAGGAATTCTTTTGTCCGTCTTTTTAAAAGCTGTTGTCCTCGTTTTGTTTGCCTGCTCAGCGATACCCCAGTGTCACGATGAGCTCAGGTCGTGGCTCATTTGAGCATGACAAAAGGGAGCTGGGTGTCGCCCGGGGCGTGGCGTCGCGTGGCGTCGCGGGGCGTGGTGTGGCGTCGTGGTGGACGCCCCGACCAGACCAGGAAATGCTTCCTTCACGCTGTCCATCCACCCATTCTGAACCCTTGCCAATTTTGTTTTACGCCCCTGCGTCCCTGGTGGCCGCGGCGTGGCTGTGGTGGCCCTGGTGGGGCCCTGGTGGGGCCCTGGCGGGGCCCTGGTGCCCCCCGCGGGATGGGATCGCTTGTAAATCATCACGGCATGCGGGCCACCACTCTACTTGGCACCCTCGCGTCAGTCGCGGGTTCGAATCCCGTCCAAGTCCAAGCCAGAAAGAGACTCCCCAAAATATTTTTTTGTTGATTTTTTATTCTGTGAATTTTTTAGTGGTTTAAAGTACAGTAGTTACTGGTCGGAGTTTTTTCAATTTCCAATAATTGTTTTAATTTGCCCAAGGCATCTTGTTTTCCACAGCTGCCGGCAAACTTGCAACAGCTTCACCAGCTCCAATTTATCCCCCGGCTGAGCCTGCACCCCGCCAGTAACTCCGACCTTCAGGCAAGCACGAGACACCTCAGCCAGGAGCCAGGGGGTGGGTGGAGGCCTGCCACCCCCAGCCTCCAGCCGTAGGGGGGGGGAAAGGGGGGTGTATCACGGAGAAACTCTTGAGCTGGTTGATAACGCAGCGGGCTGGGACAGCTCGTATGTATACTCCCAATCTGAAAATGCAGCTCGCCTTGATTTATGGTGGTGTTTGTGCGGGCCGGGCCGGCCGGGCCTCCGCGCACTGCCGGGCACACCATGCCGGGACAGCCGCCGCCCGCTAACTTTCCCATAGTCGAGTCACCACCCTCCGTGCACTGCAAGGCCGCCTCCGCCTTGCCGTAATCTCGTTCCCCAAACTTGCCAATTTTTACGCGCGAAATCCACGAAGGGCGTTACATTGCGGGGAAGCGACGGGACATAGAATGGGGCCTCGAGTGCAAAGTTGCGGCTCGCTGCTGGAAGGGCTGCGAAAAGAATGTGCTCGCGTAATGTATGGACCGGACCCTGCAGGCTGAGCAGTCGCGCTGTCTCTCTCGCAGCCCTGCGGCCCGGCCCGCGAGTGCGAGAGAGACAGAGACCGGTTCGGAATCGGCCTGCTGGCCGAGGCCGCGGCCGTTTGCGCCCCCACGGCCCCCACGGCCCCCACGGCCCCTACGGCCCGACGGGGAGCCCCCGGCCGGCCCGCCCCTTGGCTCGCACAGTGGGACGGAAGCGAGTGAAATATTTGCCGGCGTGTCATCAAGTGGAAGGAACCATTTGGGTTGGAGAATGCTGCGCGGGGCGGCGCGGCGCTTGGCTCCAGGACGGCCTCGCCATCAAGCAGTACGTGGAGCAGCAATGTCATTAGAGTCGCACGAAAAAGAAAATGGGGCAATATGTCCAGCGTCACTTGTGCAACGTCCGGGAGAGAGAGAGAGAGAGAGAGAGAGAGAGAGAGAGAGAGAGAGAGAGAGAGAGAGAGAGAGAGAGAGAGAGAGAGAGAGAGAGAGAGAGAGAGAGAGAGAGAGAGAGAGAGAGAACACGCGCCTGTCGGGCTATGCAATATGCAACACGGCAACAGAAGTGCAGCGCCCTTGTTGAATCTAGGCGGGGAGATCTCGACAAATGAGCCGTACACCATTGCACCGGGGAACTGTTGCGAACTGATTTGACCCACTAGGAGTCGTCATTGACTGTAATGGTTCCCTGAAAAATGCGCGGAATCTTGTCGGATCGTGAGTCGCGCACCCGGACGTCCTGCAAGAACGTCAACGCGTGTGGGGGAAAAAAAGGGAAGAAAGGCCTGCCATGGAGACATGCCTCATGGCGGCGTGCCCTAATTCTACACAGCGCAGAGGATGGATGCCTGGCTCCAGGCTAGCGACGGCACCCAGTGGGCCAGAAGACCGATGCAGTCGGCCAAAATTCTAGACGGGTTTTGAGCTCCAGAGTCGCTAAATAGCACTCGAACTGAGCGTGTGACCCCCACCGATGGATTGCTCTCCGAAAGAGGAATCCATTTGTGGGGTCAGACGTTCGGTTCGAGTCCCATACTCTGAAGCTCAAAATGCGTCCAGAATTTTTGTCCGCCTTCGCCCGTCTTCGGGCCCACTGTGCGGGGCGGGACGAGTTCCACGCCGCGTCACGTCAAAGAATGCCATATTGGCGGAGCGGCGGCATTGCGCGCATTGCGAGACAAGGGCCAGCCCGCGCCATTCAAAACCGGAACGAGGGAGGAGGGGATCGAACCCGCGACCCGCGGCGCCGTGCATGGAAAACAAACCGACGCCGTCCGCGGCCTGTCCGCGTGGTGGACCAGATCCAAATCGGGGGCGGGGCGAGGGGCGTAGCGGGGCCGCCGCGCCCCGTCATCAGGGTCAGCGGGGCGGGGCGTGGCGGGGCGGGGCGGGGCGGATCGACGAGGCCGTGAGAGGGTAGCTTTAGGGTGGCACCGGGTCGGGGGGCGGCTCCGTGATGGAGTAGACAGGGTTAGTGGTGGACAGGCCGCCAACGCGCCACGCTTTAATTGCCTTCGGTAAAAACCACACGCCGCGGTGCGGATACGCTGCGATCGACTGATAGCCCAATAAGCCTAGCCGCGGGGGGGGGGGGGGGGATACGGCGTTTCCGCAAAACAACCACAACAATGACCCCCGTTTTATTTGCCAAGGGAACCCAATATCTATCTAAATCAATATTTAAAAATTTGCAAATCTTTTTTTTTTTTTTTATTTTTTTTTTTTAAGGCATTGCTGCTCTGATGTGACGTGGCCAATACTCGGACAGAGCTAGCTGCTGCTGTACTCACTCGCTAGCAAGCGGTCGGTGGAGAAGAGAGAGAGAGAGAGAGAAAGGTGACCTTTTCCGGCCTGTGGTTCGGTACTCACCTGCAACACAGAGAAACAAACAAATGAAGCGAACCGGCGAGAATTAGCACAGGCGCCACCATTCACGCGAGAGAGCGAGAGAGAGGGGGGAGGGAGACGGAGATATATTTGGCGGTGAGTTCGAGCACCGCTCCGCTTTTAAAGCGCTGGCCCGCTGCTCGTTGTGTTCGCCCCACGCCGTTTTACTGGTTTTAAGGCTTTACGGTGTCATAACTGTCGCCGCCCCGACCTGCCCCACCCCCCTCCATCCTCCGGGGGAAATCATCGGGGACCGTCGGGGGCCCACTGTAAGCGGCGTGGCAAAACCGGCGCCGCACAGTGGACCAGACTACCGGCGTCGCCAAAACTCTAGACGTGTTTCGAGCTCCAGAGTCACTGGATGGGACTCGAACCGAACGTGTGACCCCACCAATGGATTCCTCGTTCGGAGAGCAATCCATCGGTGGGGGTCACACGCTCGGTTCGAGTCCCATTTAGCGACTCTGGAGCTCAAAACGCGTGCCCACTGAGCACCGGCGACCCTCACCAGTTGGACGCGCACTCGGCCCCCCAACTAGACGCAGCGCCGCTGGGGGGGGGGGGGGCGACTCTCCAGGCGAGCATTACGCCTTGAATCGCTCGCGGGGTCAACGCACCCGGTGCATCCCGCCCCCCGGCACCAACAGTCACTGTCCCGCCTGTCGCACTCAAGTCGCGGGTGGGTGCGAGAGAGACAGAACGACAGTGCGGCCTGCAGGGTGGTCTCGAGGGTGGCAGGGTGCAAAAACAGGGCGCCGCACCGGGCTGCCTGACTCCCTGACCGCCGCCGTCCTGGATGAGGACCAGAGAGAGTCGGTGCATCGAGAGGGAATCTGCAAGGACAGTCCGCATAAAAAGTAAAAGCGAGTTGCACGCGGCGCGCTGCTTGTCGTCGGCCCTCGTGTGGCTTTAGGGCCTCGTAAAGACAGCCAGGGGCGGAGCCAGGGGTGGAGGGGAAGGGGGCTGGGTATCAAAGCTGTCTAAATTCGCGTGGCTTGAACGCCATGCTTGAACAGGCCCTTTAAAATTTAAAAAAAAAAAAAAAAAAAAAAAAAAAAATCACCTCCAACTGTGGCGTTGAATTTTAACTTTCCTACGTCTCGATGAAGACGGCAGATCCCGCCAAAAACAGCACAGCGTCGGAGTAGCCTGCACCGGGCGACGGCGGCGTGAGGCACCCCTGAGCCGTTGCCGACACTCATCGACGGACACACAGCGGCTAGTTGCGGCCCCACTGTGCTCATGACGGCGTGAGGACGCGCAGCCGAACAAACACAGCGCGGGGCCGCGTTGGCCGCGCGCACTTCACCCGCCGCGTGCACTATGAATGCCCCCGCACCGCACGCGCCACAAAACTTTACGTTCGGCTGGCCGGCGGCCAGCGGAGCCGGAGGGTCGCTCCGTCTCTGTCCCACTCGCGGGCCGCGCCGCGGGGGTGCGAGAGAGACAGAGCGACGCCGGAACGCTCCCGGCATTGCTCCACGGCCGGCGGCCGGCTTTTAACGACGCGGGCGCCGCCGTGGTGCCGCATCCCGCAGCAAAGACACGCGCGTGCGTGTGTGTGTGTGTGTGTGTGTGTGTGTGTGTGTGTGTGTGTGTGTGTGTGTGTGTGTGTGTGTGTGTGTGTGTGTGTGTGTGTATACAGCGGGTGCGTCCATGTGCAGCCGAATCCTCGAGGCCGTGATGGGTTCCTCGCCATAACCATCCCTTTCGATGCTACACTGCGAGTTCCATTTTCGCCGCATTAAGGGTCCCCACCACCGCCAGTTCCAAGAAATGCGCTACAATCGCGGAGCGACTCCAACGAGTCGTTTATTCGCGTCCCTCTGTCTCTCTCGCACCCCCCAGGGCCCGGCCCGTGAGTGCGATAGAGCGGTGTAACGACGGTATCCGGAATCAGGCCCCCTGTTGACTGCCGCGCCCCATGTTGACACAAAGGCCATCTCGCTTGCTCCACGCAAATTTGCTTTCCGCAAAAACTCAATCGCCATAGCCGAGACACCACACCATTGGCAGCCAGTCAGCGCCCGTTCCAGGCAGCCCCCCACCCTAACCTCAAACCCCGAACCCAGCGCCACCGCTTGACCCATAATCTTTTTTCCCACACACGTCCCGCTCCGCTCCGTGACAATGTTAGAAACCTGCGCCGCGCCATCCCTACCAACCGCGCCACCCGCAACGCCCGCAACGCCCGGGCCCCGCCAAGCCCCACAAAATTACACTTTTTTTGACGGTGCGAAAAAAGGCGCCTTATATTGTCTCGCCTTCCCCCCCCCCCCCCACCCCTCGCCTCGCGGAGTGGTCCAGTAAGAAGCGGGGCCGCTGCGAGCGGCGAGGGAAGGGTTATGTCGGGTTATTCACACCGAGACTTCCCTGCAGTGCAGGGTTGTTAAAGTTAATTCTTTTCGTTATCAAGTTAGCGATAAGTTAATTTCTGACCCTCGTTATCGTTAACTTGATAACGATAACGGCCGTGAAAGTCTTATCAAGTTAACGATAAGTTTAACTTATCGGATTCGATAAGTTAACGTAGTGGAAAAGATCCATTGAAAAACCGGGGAAAAAAATGCCAATTTCGTAATTGACGCTTTATTTCAAGGACTAGGTGTCATCATTGCACTCCTGGACGGGAAAAATCAGTTCAAAATTATATAAAATAAATTCAAAAAAAATAACAATAATTAAACGTATTGATGCATGATGAGCGTTTTTATCTACTGTTACTAAAAAAAGTTAACTTATCGATCGATAAGTTAAATTAGGCTGTGTTAACGATAACTTGATAACGATAACGTTTCAGGAAAAGTTATCAAGTTAACGTTAACGATAAAATTAACTTATCGTTATCCGATTATCGCCGATAATTTTGAAATTAACTTTAACAACCCTGCTGCAGTGTCACATTTTACCCCACCATTTTCCACTAATTCCACTATTTTTTTTTACATTTTTTTGTTTTACTTTTAAAATTGTAATTTTTGCGGGCGCCTGAAGCTAGATTTAAAGATGACGCGGAGAGCCTATTATTCAACGCCACAGTGTAAGAGGGGTCCGACCAAGCAGCGACCAGAACAGCCGACTTTCCCGCCAAAATCCGTGTCGCCATAACGCAAGCCAGACACCGCGACCCTCATCTGGTTGTCAAATGAGCGACATCGCCGTTCTGAAGCTTCTCTCTCTCTCTCTCTCTCTCTCTCTCTCTCTCTCTCTCTCTCTCTCTCTCTCTCTCTCTCTCTCTCTCTCTCTCTCTCTCTCGACCAAACGATCCTTCGGGAATCACGCGGCTGATACTCGATTAAGTTACATCGCTCGGAAGAGACTTTTTATTTCGTGACACCCCCGTCCCGTCGACCCGGTCCGTCCTGGCGCCCCGACGGGGGCTGGGCTCGCGTGCAACGCCCTGGGAACGCCCCGCCCCGCCCCGCCCCGCCCCGCCCCGCCCCGCCCCGCCGCGCCCCGCCCCACGATCCACACACTCACTTTGCCGAGGGGCTTTGGTCGCGAAAATGGCCGGATTTGGCGGCAAGCGGCGTGGCACCGCCATGGCACCGCCCTCCCCACCCTAATTGCGGCCGATAAGAATACGAAGGCCATCGCGGCGATAGGGACAAGCAGCCCGCTAGATATTCCGCATCTTTTATTGGCCGAGTTGGCGCGTCCGCAAATGACGTAACACACGCCCAGGCCGGCTGGATTGCGCTGGCCTTTGCTTGGGGCTTGAGGGCGTTGGGCCCTCCTCGATGGCTTTCCGCGAAATGGAAAGGCGCGCGGAAAGTTTCCGCCGTCCAAACATAGGGATATTACATACAAGTTCAGTCGACCTCTCTCTTGTATTTAACATTTTTATTCCAACGCCATTTTTTTTTAAATTTTTTTTTGCAGCTGCGGGCGGCGATCTTGAAAAATGCTGGAACGCTCCGCTCTTGCGCCACAACGCCACAAAACCATTAGGAGGTGTGGTCGTGCATGCCCGGTGGCGATCGCCTGTCGGCGGGTTTCTGATACCATTATTAATTCATTTGGCGGGGCGGGGCGGGGCGGGGCGGGGCGGGGCGCCTCCGAAGCCACAGACGTCGCCACGCCGGTCCAGGGAGCGCCATTTGCATAAACTCATTCGTCTGGGCGATAAAGCATCGGGATAGTGCGTGGCAGAGTAGTGGAGAAACGGGGACGCCAAACCACAGGGCGATAGAGACATTAAGGCCTTCCGGGAGGAAACGCTCCGACCAGTCATTCCCAACAGATTCCGCGCCGTCCCAAAATTCGCTCCGAGAAACGCGCCACTGTTACCAAATCACCATCCAAACGTTTCCCGCTTTCCCCGCGTTTGTTTTTGTTTTGCGGTCCCTCTGAGGCCCGGCGGCGTCTGCATGCGCGGCGCACGTCGGCGATAAACGCGCTGCAGCACCAGGCAGGGCCCGAACACACTCACGAACGGATTCATCATCAGGGATACGACTCGGCGCTTGTTTTGCTTCTGAGTGCACTGCTTCAGAGAGAGAGAGAGAGAGAGAGAGAGAGAGAGAGAGAGAGAGAGAGAGAGAGAGAGAGAGAGAGAGAGAGAGAGAGAGAGAGGTTCTTTGAGATTGCCGCTGCGAGGGCCCCTGCGAGGGCCCCTGCGAGGCAGGCAGTCCCGTCGAGCAGGGCTGCGTTGCGGCGCTGCCTACCCTCCGCTCGTAAGGCATCCGGCCCACTGGGTCAAAGCAGACAAAAGTCCCGTTGTTCAGAGTGAGTTCCAACGAGTTGCATATCGCCGTCACCGGCAGACCGCACACATCAGAGCGCTGCGACCGCTGCGGTCGCGCGGCGACCAGCGGCGACCAGCGGCGCGCACACGCAGAGGCCGCCACGAACACACCCTGGATAAGGACATGGAGATCCGCTGCCGGCCACCGCCCTCACGTAGGGACGTTATGTTGCTGCCCCGCGCGCCGCGCGTGCACCCGGACGCCACAAACCAGGCCGCGTCCGGGGGGCACAGTGGGACCCCAGCGCAGTGGGCCCCGCCAGCCCCGCCCGGACGCGGCCCCCGCAGCCCCCTGCTGCCGTGACCTGCACCCGTTACTGCTGCACCGCCGGCTGGCTGAACCGCAGGCAAGACCGCCGCGCCAAAAACCAGCGCCGAATGCAGCCAACTAACCAGCCGGCGGTGGGGGTTGAACCCTCGACCCTGCGCCCAGGTGGTCGGAACGGTAACCACTGCTCCAACACGGGCCGACTTTACACACCCACGCACACACACGCACCGCCCGGGTGGCTCTGCAAATATTGCATGAGCCAACTTAGATAGGGCCCATTAATAACTTGGACACGACGACAACACGTCCGACAGGCCCAAGACAGATTCATATTGGGTTTCGCGGCGATGAGCTATCAGGGGCCGAGACAGATTCAGATTGCGATTCGGGCAGGGTGTCGTGTGGTGGCGGTCCACCGCCCTTGTTGGCCGAGTGTCGGTTTCGTCCGAAATCCCAAACACCGTCAGGTCGCGGCAAACAAACAAAAACAAAGCAGCCCTTTCTACCAACATCCCGTGGCACCCTGCTTGTTGGCCCTCCCCGACGCTAGCTAGAAACGCGGCCTCGGTCCAAAGATCGACAAAAATGTAAACATATATAATTACAGCGAATTTTTTTAAATCAAAATTCCATGAAAAAAAAATCCAAAGTTCCACTAAAAATTTCAAAATTTTCGGGTAAAATTTCCGCTTAATTTTACAAAACATTATATAACACAAAAAAAAAAAAAGGTGGAAACTGCGTCGCGGAAGTCGTAGAAGGCGGTGACACTGCCCCAGTCGCGTTACCCGGGGCCAGGCCGGGCCGGCGACAGTGATTTGGGTGCTGACTCGCCTTCCCACGTGGACGCGACCCCTGCTAGGCCGGAGGGGATGGGGGGAGGGGGATGCCCAGGGACGACGTGGAGCAGTCATCAATCATAAAGGGGCTGCCCTCTACAAAATACCGCGCTCATCGCACGAACAAGAAACTTAACAAGTGACTGTCGTCGCGATATGAGACGGGCCGCAGTCGGCGGAAAGGGGCGGCGGGGGGCGGGAAAAAAAAAGAAGGTGACGTCATCGCGGATAAAGCGGTGCGCCCTTGGAAGAGCGATGCCGCCGCGAAGCCCCCAGGCATGAAGCGAATCATGACGTTAGTGTCGCTGCCGCCTGCCCCTCCCAGACCCACTCCACGCGCCCTGCTGCACCCGGCCCCCTTCTGCCGCCGAAATGTTTACGAGGGGCAACAAACCCGCGCGGCCGGACATGCATCTGATAGGGAAGGGCTACATTTGGGCACCGCGGCTGGTTCAAGCGGCCGGCAGGGCAGATCCAGTTACCTCGTTGCGGGGCGACGCGGGGGGAGTGTCGCCCTGGGGCTCGGTGCCCCGCCCCGCCCCGCCCCGCCCCGCCCGGGCTGCAGTTTGAATTGGACTGCCGCATGCAAGTCCAGCCTGCAATGTTGGGCCTCCAGGACAAAAAGAAAAAAAAAGCCTTGTTTTTTATTACGATATTTATCAAACGTACACCGAAAAAAAATAACTTCTCGGATCTTTTTTTTTTTTTTTTTTTTTTTTTTTTGCAAACTAACTTTTTTTTTTAAGATATTTTAAATTTTAAAAAAAAAACAGGATCCAGCGGGCCTGCCGGGGCCGGGCTGTCTCGAGGCGGCGCTGCTGAGTCGGCGAGGTTGGCGGCCTTGTCGAGGGCCTCGCAGAGGAAGGCCCCCTTATTGTCGCGGAATCGCTTGCGGAAACGGCGCGCTCGTCAACCTAGTGACCCCCTGCGCCCCTGACGGCGGGGCGGGGCGGGGCGGGGCGGGGTGAGGGCCTAGGACACGCCTATTTACGTTAGCGAGCCAGCTTTTTTATTTCCCTCCCCCATCCGCGGGGCGCTATCAGCAGCGCAATCGGCGACGTGCAATTCCCAAATGACCCGCACCCCTGCCCACCACCACCACCACCGCCTTCTTCCCTGAAGCGTCCCGAACGCGATAATTTCCGTCCAGCTCGACAAATAGCAAGGCGGTGGCAGGGTGGCCGGGGCGCTCTCAGGGGGAAAACACCGAAATATGACGCACCGCACGCACACTCTGCGTGTGTGTGTGTGAGAGAGAGAGAGAGAGAGAGAGAGAGAGAGAGAGAGAGAGAGAGAGAGAGAGAGAGAGAGAGAGAGAGAGAGAGAGAGAGAGAGAGAGAGCGTGGCGCCCGCTACCCGCAACGGGCCACTCTGCACGATATACTGGCCCCCAATATCCGCCAGAATAACACGAGACAACACGCAAAGAGGATCCCCCGCGACCCCCAGCGGCAGACTCGCTGCGTACCCCTCACACCGCACCGCTCCGGTCCGGAACCAGCCCACAGTGCCGCTGGTGGTGCCCGCCTTCCTGGCATTCTTCCCCGTCGTGCGTGCGGCCGACCACGCCGAGCCTGGTCGCTGTATTCGCACTCATTTTCCCTGCGGACAGAACCATCGGCAGCAGGACGGAGCGCGAGGGAGACAGGTGTCGAACAGGGACAAATTCCTCCTCTCCACATTCTGCCCTTCAAAGGTCGGTCCTGCGAGGTCCTTGATCCGAGGACCGCGTCAGGAAGCCCACTGTAATTGCCCGCCGCCGCCGCCCACCCCACCCACAATCTCCATCACCGTCCCCCGGGCAATTAATGACGTAGAAACAAAGACAGAACTAATTCGGGGCTCTGTTTGGCAAGGCGCTGCCCTCAAGAGCTCGGATGTCAGGGCTGCGGTGCGGGGTAATCACCCATTCAGTCAAGTTAGGGGCGGCGGTGGGCGTTCGGATGGCCCGGTGGTGGCGGGGGGGGGGGGGCAGGGGGCTGCGATAGGGCGGGCGTTGCACCTCGGCGCAGCAGCAGCCAGCCCCGGCAGCGCAGCGCAAAGTTAAATCGAACATTTGACATGTTAAGAGCGGCGGCCATTTCCATACAAAGTGGCCCCCGTGCGCGACAGCAGCGAAATAAAGAGGGCCGCGTGACTGCACTGCTAGCGCTGCTGCAGTGCCCCACGCGGCGGGGCGGATCCAGGGGCGGATCCAGGGGCGGCCCCCGAGGGGGGAGGGGGCACTCCTTGCTCACTCACAGCGGCAGAGTGTTGCCTGCCTCCCAGGCAGCTGGCTAGGGGTCAGGGGAGGCGGCTGCCCCTCCCCCCCCCCCTCTCTGGACCCGCCCCTGCCGAGCGCCGTGACGCACTGCGTGGGCGGGGTTGCAATAACACCCCGTTCTCTCTGCCCCGGGGCGGCGGGCTGCAGGGGGCACAAACAGGTAGGATATTGAGCGTGACGGTGGCGACGACACGCGTTGGAGCAGCGGCGAGCACACAGCGGGGCGCGCGCGTTATTGGGGCCGCCGCACGATAGCCGTGCTCGCAAACGCGCGGGGCCGCGAGCTCGCAGATTGCCGGTTCGAATCCTCGATGACGTTTTGTTTTTCGACCTTTCGGTTCGCGTTTCCGTTCTGTTTTCACGTCTTTCTTTCAGCACGTTCCGGTAAGCCGCGGCCCCGGCGCCGGCTTCGAGTCGGACACACGCGAAGCAGGTCGCTGCATTCTGCACCGGCCGTCCGTCCGTAGCCAGGGGCTGGCGGCGGTCCAAGCATGGGCCGCGGCAACATGTGACAGACAGTTTAGCGCGCCGCAAACACAACAAAACGACGCGGCGCCGGCGGGGCGCGAACCCGCGACCGACGCGGCACAAATACAGATTTATGATCGCTGTGTCCACGGCCACGAAGACAACCCCATGGACACCGAGGACGACGTGGAGGGCGGCCGCCCTCAAGCCCTCCATATTCATAGCCAGAGCGGTAATGACCGCCCTGGGCCCCTAATGGGGCAGACGCAGACGCACAGCCCAGCGGGGCGAGGCGGGGCGAGGCGGGCAGAGACAGGTGGCTCACTTTATTTGCGCGGCCGCGAAAAAGATTGTAATCCCGTTTACTCTCTCTCTCTCTCTCTCTCTCTCTCTCTCTCTCTCTCTCTCTCTCTCTCTCTCTCTCTATATCCCACACACACCCTTGTGGCGGCGAAAACAGCAAGCGCGCGAATTAACCATGGCTTTAAAAAAGAGAATAAACGGACAGAAAAAAAAAAATCAAGTTTTCCACGATGCGGAGAGCTAGCAGCAGCGCCTGCAGCCCAAAGCGTTGTATTGGCCAACACTACAAACGTTGGACGCTGGTTTCAAAACCTGGACCGGGGGCCCCGCCGACGACGCCGGGGACAGTCTGACCTGTAGGTGAGACGCCAACAAAACAGTAGCAAAAGATTCAGTAAATCTTGAGTGTCTGTGTGAGTGTGTGTCTGTGACACGAACCGCGCCGAAAACTTTCGGCCGGAGAAGAGGACCATGCATACGCAAGCGCTTCCTCCCTCACCCCCCCCCCCCTTTTCCCGAGCCATACGTTGGCCGGAAATATATAGCAGCGGATGTAGCGGGCCGCCGATTGGATTGGCCCAAGCCAAAAACGGACTCCTTTTCTTTCCTCATATTGCCGCTCATCTATTACGATGCCCCAATTTCGCGCCGAGCAACAAAAACAACAACAACAACAACAATGTAGCGGGGCCCGCCGCGGGGGGCACCGCACGAGGGGGAGGGGGGCGTGAAGGCCGCGTGACGTCAGCGTCGTGCCGGCGGAGCACGGCGTTGCAGATCGGATCTCATTGTGACGACGGGCCGGATTAAGGCGGGAAATGGAGGGGGGGGGGAGGAGGTGTCAAGGGGGCGGGGGGCGCCAGAGAAAGACGCCCTGATGAACGCAAACACGATCGCACTTGCAAATTCTACAAATCCTGCTTCCACGTACACAAACGCGCACGCACGAACATACACACGCGTACTCTCTAGGGGCAAGGAACCTGGTCTTTATTCTTCTTTTTCGTTTCTTTCTTTTCCTTTCCGCTTTATTCGCGGAGCAGCCTTAACAGCAGCAGGTGATGTGAACAATAATTTGGGTGCGCAACGACCTCCTCTGCTCTGCGTTGCGTGCCGCGCCCCCTGGCGACGGTTTACGAGCCTTAAACGTTGCGCAAAAGTAAAGAGTGCGTTGTGACGAGCGGTGCGGCGCGCACGCGTGCGGCACGCTGAGAGGAACTTTACACTGTCAGCTCTCTCTCTCTCTCTCTCTCTCTCTCTCTCTCTCTCTCTCTCTCTCTCTCTCTCTCTCTCTCTCTCTCTCTCTCTCTCTCTCCCGCAGCCCTAAGCAGCACCGCACGTGTGCGAGAGAGACAGAGAGATAGGCGAATATGGCGACCGCCGTGAGTCGGCGGATTTGACTGACACCAATACCCGCGCGGTGCACACCTCGACCCAGCACGTCTCTCTCTCTCTCACTCATGGGACGCCCTGTCGGGTGCGAGAGAGGCAGAGGGGTCAGCCTTTAAGCCTCGCCCCAGCTTCGTCGGGACGCCGTCAACGTCAACCACACCCCTTCCCCGCCCCGATGGGGGAACGTGTGCACCGCAAAAAATTAAAAAAAAAAAAAAAAAAAAAAAAACTTTCGACAAATCTCGAACCAACCAGGCGAAATTTGTCTTAGAAGGCGCAGTAGATGAGTCGTTCATTAGACTTTTCCGGGTGGAGAGTTGCGAACGCAGAGAGAGAGAGAGAGAGAGAGAGAGAGAGAGAGAGAGAGAGAGAGAGAGAGAGAGAGAGAGAGAGAGAGAGAGAGAGAGAGAGAGTCCATGAGCAGCGCCTATCTTTGAAAACAGTTGACCGGCTTCCCTGGACAATTTGCTCCCACTGCGTGCCCCAGCAAGCCAAGCGGGGCGCTCGTGCGTGCGGGTTGCCCGCCTGCGTCGCTATCGCATGCAAAGGGTGGCGGCACTGGCGCCGGGCCGAGGGCAGCCGGGGGAGGGCCAAACTAACAGGTCCCCAGAGGTGGGTCGGCGATTCGCTTTCAACAGTTGGAAACGCTAATCCCGTCTCCGTCGCGCGCTTAAGCCATTCCTCTGCTCCGCGGCACGCCACGGCACGCCACGGAACGCCACGGAACGCCACGGAACGCCACGCACGCACGCAAGGGCCCCACCTGTCAACGCGGTCTTAGAAGGTGAATGAATTTAGGGCCCAAAAACTACAGAAATACTTTTTAAAAAAAAATTATTTTTTTTACGAATTTGTGCTATTTTTTTGTACGAATTTGTGTACAAAAGGCAGCACAAAATTGAGCGCGACCAAGTCGGTAATTCATTTATATTCCTCTGTTTGGACCGCCACTGTCCCGCAGTCAGGCCATAAGCCATATAGCGCGCGTTATAATAACGTGCGCCAAATCGGTCGCGAAATGGACCCCAGGAGGGCGGGGGGGAGACCCCAGTGGGGGGCGCGGACGGGGGGGGGAACGCCATTTGAAACGCACCGCGCCTCGCTGCGGCCGGCAGTTCCATGACTGCGAGTCCTTAATTCAGATTAATTAGCGACATTTATTCTCACCGGTGGGCCGGGGAAGAGTGCCACACAAAAACTACTAATTTCTACCCCACACCACACCAACGTTAAATAAAGCTAGGCGGTTCGTTTACAACAACAAAAAATTTAAAAAAAATATATATTTTAAAAAAATTAAAAAAGAAAATATATTTTAATAAGCCAATTTTTTATATTCAAAGACCAAAAACTCAACTTGGATTTTTTTTTTAGAGTATTAGAACGGTGCGACACTCGTGCTGAGTTTGCACCCCAACGGCCGCCCGCAACGCTGCCATTGGGCCGCTGCGTGGGCCGGTCGGGGCGGCACCCCCACAGTACCGGGTACACTGTGCCCGGTACACCGTGCGGCCAGGGCGTGGCCGCTCGACGTCCCCAGGGCCCCCAGGGCCTCGGCCAGCGGGCTGGGAAGCGCCCCCCCCCCCCCGCCCCCCCCACGGAACGCCCCGCGAGTGTGAGACGGACGGAGGGCCCTCCGGCCCACTGGGGCGGGCCTGGCTGCAGCGTGATCTCGGGACATAAGCCCCACGCCGCCCACCCCCTGTAAGCGCTCATTTGCAGGCATATCGCGCCGCTCCCCGTCACACTCGCGGCTGACCCACAGCCCACCCCCACCCCCACAGGTGCCGTGTAGCCGCGGTCTCATTCCGAGCAGAGCTTCTCCCTCGCACCCAGGGGGAGCCCCAATGAGAGCGGGGGAGACGGAGCAACGCTAGGGATCGACCGGCCGGACAACAAGCTCGTAATTAAACTGGACCTTTCACGCCAACTCGAGTTGGCCTCCGCCTCCGCCTCGGACTGCCGGCCCATCCGACGCGTTAACGCGGACGGCAGCGGACCGGCCTGGACTCCAGTCACTGGACTCCAGTCACTGGACTCCAGTGTACCAGCAGGGCGGCGTCAACTCGCGGCTCTGGACCGGGCCGGGCTGCACTGGACCACTTAAGCCACTAGATTCGTCCCCCCCCCCGCAGCTGATGTCACCTGCCCCCCCACCCACACACACACACACACGTGCGGGGCCTCGGGGCGACGTAAAACCTAAAACCGGCACTAACAACCGGAAAGGGCATCGACTCAAGTGCCCAGCCACCGAATGAGAGGGGTGCTGAGCACCAGTCCCCCCCCCCCTTCCCCCTCCTCTGCGGTTGTTACATCTCGCGTAATAGTTCCGCGGCCACCGCGCCTGCCTCTCTCTCTCGCCGGGTCCTGGCCGGGTCGTCACACTCGCATGGCCACACTGAGATTGCCACCATCCGCCCCACTTCCCCCTCCCCCCCCTTTTCGCATTGCAACGCGCATGCCCAATAATATGTCTGTTCAAGATGGAGCGCTCTGGGACAACGAGGTGCGCTCGGCGGCGACCATCCTCGGCGCGCCCCGCCCCGCCCCGCCCCGGACGCTCTGGAGCAGGACAAGCACGACAAGACCGCGCAGATAGTGGGGCCCGCAATGCACCCAGGCCGCGTCGGTGACGCAACGAAAAATAAAATAAACCAAAACAAAGGCGACACGTAAACAAACACACTGTGAAAATTTTAGTCGTCACTTGATGAAAAGGTCACCAATTTGGGATGAAGTTGGCATCATGATGAAAATATCACCTACTTTTTTTTTGTCATGAAGTGGCGACAAATTTTTCGAGTGCACGCCTCGCACCTGAAGGCGGCGCGGGCAGTCCTTGATCGTCACTGGCGCGGGTTCAACTCCCGCCGGCCGCAGCCATTTGTCATCCGCGCGTATTGTCGCGACAAGTGGAACGATCCTGAATCTGTGGCAATTTGCTGAAATAAGAATGTGCGTCGACACTGGAGCAGTGTGCCACGGCGGCGGCGCCAGGAAGCGCGGGGTCTGTCTTTCCCGCAGCGAGTGCGAGAGAGACACCTGCCGCTCGTTGTGGGCCAGGCCGAGGCGCCCCCAAGGCTCCATCAACACTCCGGTCGGAATCCGGGACTCCGGCAAGGCGCTTCCCGAAGGACTCCCTGGCCGGGTCCAGACTGCCCACGAACGCCGCCACGCCCGGCCAGCTCCAGTAAAGCCCTGGCAAGGCGGCGCGGCAGGACGGCCTACAGCCGCCTTGCCTTGCATTGTCCCAGCAATGGCGGCCCGCCATGCCGTGTCACTCCGAGCTTTGTTGACGGTGCGTGCGACTGCGACGGCAACAACAACCTCCGAGCCGAGCCGGGCGGGGAGCCGAGCTGGACGCCGCCGGTCCAGTAGACAATGGCTCTTCTTATTTTTCGTCACCCGGGATCACGCCTGTTCCACGAATGGGGCGTGGCGAGGGAAGGACACACACACACACATGTGAACACACATACACACACGGCCGGATTAGAAATGGCGACGCTGGTAATCTGGTCACGTTACTCGCCGCCACTAGAAGGGAAATGGTCTCATCTCGGCCTCTCTCACTCTCTCTCTCTCTCTCCCTCTCTCTCTCTCTCTCTCTCTCTCTCTCTCTCTCTCTCTCTCTCTCTCTCTCTCTCTCTCTCTCTCTCTCTCTCTCTCTCTCTCTCTCTCGTCTATACTTAGTCCGGGCTCTAATCGCGAGGCCGCGCTGTTTACAGTTTACCACCCGATGAGCGACGGCAGTGCAGCCGTTAAACCAATTGCACGGCAAATTGATCGTTTGCGTTCAAAATCATTTGTTGGCTGTCCGTTTAGCGCCACGTCAGGAAGGGAGTGAGGAAACGCAGCGGGGAAAAAAGGCGGAAAAAGGGGAAGCCGCTTACACCGCCAACTGTTAATCGGCACGTCAAATATGACGACAGAAAAAAAAATAAAAAAGGGAGATACACTAGAAACGCGTAGGTGCGCTCGTTAACGCAACGAGCGCGGGTACTACAAGAATCCCGCGCGGCATCGGAGCAATTTCGCACTCAATATCGAGTGAGAATGACCCCGACCCACTTGCAAGGCGGGCTTCGTTACCGGGCGCTTCAAATACTTTCAGGACAGTCGGGGCAAAAAGACACTCAGTGGGTATTCCAGTAATGCTTGCCTGCTGAAGGCCGCGGGTATAGTGGGACAGTCACCGAGAGAAAAAAAAAACTTCAAGATCAAGTGCACGCCAAAAATCGGACAAAGTCAAGTGGTAGGTTTAAAAAAATAAAAATTATGAAATAATTACAGAATTTACGAGTGTAACCCAAAAAAAAAATTCAAACTAACTTGTTCTTTACGTCGGGCACCCGGAGGCAAGACCGGGCTCGGGGGGCGGTGTGTGTGCGTATGCGTGTGTGTGTGCCCCCCCCCCCCACACACACACACGTCCGAGCGGGGTGCGGGGTGGGATTATCTCCCAGTCGGAGGGACGGGTTAACGGTTGGTCATTACGGGTAGCAGGATGCTCGAAAGGGTTGGTCGCGGGGTGAAGAGGAGAAGGGGTAGGGGAGGGGGAAGGGGGGGGGGCTGCTGAGAGCAGCAGTAGCGCGCGTGCCCCCGCTGTGCGGGACACTGTGCGGACACGCTGACACTCGACGATGAAGGGATACCCAGCCGTTCAGACACGGCCACCCCGCACACCGGACCCCTCCACCCCCGCACCCCAGGCACAGCGAACACTAATGCACTGGCAAACTGTCGCACGCTTTTCGAGAGGCGGGTACGCGGCCAGGCTTTCAGGGCGGGCGGTGCCGCATGCGTTGGTCGAAGGCGATCCGACCCTCCAGCCACCTCTCGCTTCCATCGTGGACCAGTTGCCCCCCCCCCCCCCCCCCCCCGCCACTCGGGACGAATAAGGTAAGGCGAAGATGCGACGTACCCGCCGTACCCGCGCGGAAAAAACCGCCAACTTGTCCGCGTTGCGTAGTCCGCGAGGCAACAGCTGTCCTATAAATCGTCGCCTCCTCGATGGAGGGCGTGACGACTCCTTGTTCATCTGCCGGCGTCGCTCTGTCTCTCTCGCACGCCAGCGGCACGGCCCGTGAGTGCGAGAGAGACAGAGCGCGCGTGTCAGCGGCGACCGCCGCGCGTTTCATTTCGTGTAACTACCCGGGAGTGCAATTACGAGGGGCGTGATACGTCAGCGTCAGAGAGAGAGAGGCGGAAAAGATAGGCAGTGACACGTTGACCCGCCAGCGCGCCCTGACCTGTCAAAGCGAGTGAAGTGCGCAGTGGGCTGACTTGGCGCCGCGCGGCCAGGGCGCCAGGTGCACGTACTAGTGAGTCTGAGAGTTATAACAAAATTAAAGTCCTCGAAAGTTTTTTTTTTTTGTTTTGGTTTTTGGAGTTTCGAATTATTTTTAACCGGATTTCTAAAGGGGTTTTGCAAGATTTTTTTAAAAAAATATTTTTAAAGAATTTTTACGTTTAGAGGGTTTTAAGAATATTTTGAATGCTTTTTTTAAAATAAAAAAAATATATATTTGTTTAGTCATATAATTAGGATGTTGCAACGCTGAAACATGCCCTATGGAAGCTGCGCACCATGCACGAGGCATGCACGATGCACGATGCACGAGCTCGCACCGCCGCCAGGCCTCGGCCGTGCGTCACCTCGCAGCGGATTTCTCCGGCGTCTTGTAGTACGTCCCACGTCAGTTTGTGAATGAACCAGTTTCCCCGCCCGGTGCGCGGCGGTCTGTCTGTCTGTCTGTCTGTTCGTCCGCACCGCTCAGCTAACGGGGCCCGGGCGCAGCGCGGCCGATCGGGGACCAATGAGTCTGTTCGACGCTGGCGGTCAGGGGCTCGCCAGGGCCGAGCGCCAAGGCGGGGACCGAATGCACAGTGGGCCACCAGCACCAAGCCGTGGTGGATCGGCCACCGAACGACATCGTCCATTGAACAAGACCGTTACACTGTAAGAAAAAAATTAAGTCGAATCGATTAAAATTTGGTTAATTTCTCAGCTTTTTTTTTTTTTTTTTTTTTTTTGACTAAGAGAGTACCCTAGAAAATCAGTCACTCAGTCACTATAGTAAAAATTTTACTGCACTGTTTTTCACAGCCGGACCGCGAACCGAACCGTCCGCGGTCGTCCTTGCTAGGCTAGAATGCGTCAATTAATCGGCACCAAGGCAAAGCACCCCCCCTCCCCTCCTCTCTCTCTCTCTCTCTCTCTCTCTCTCTCTCTCTCTCTCTCTCTCTCTCTCTCTCTCTCCTCCAACGCAGAGCCGAACGCGTGCCGGGCCTAAGGTCCCGTCGCGTGCACGAATTATTAATCAGGCCAGCGGCCCGCTTCGTCACCAAACCGACTGCACTCCATCTCTCTCTCTCTCTCTCTCTCTCTCTCTCTCTCTCTCTCTCTCTCTCTCTCTCTCTCTCTCTCTCTTTTTCTCTCCCGAAAATTATTCGCCCGTCGTGGCCCGCCTGCCAATAAGCGAGCCGCGCCGCCTCGGCAAAGAAAAAAAAAACGTGTGACAGAAGAAGAGGAAAAAAGTTTGGCTGAGAAAAGCAGCAGGACCCACTGCATTCTGTGCTTTGTGACAAATTGGTGAGGAATTCCCCCTCGAAAAACGGGCAAGCATTCGGACCAACCAACAGTTGAAGACCAGAGCTCGGAAAGTTAAGCCCTTCGGGCACCGTCAAGACTGTTTAACAGTCGCCGTTTGCGATATAAAGACCACTAAAAATCGTATTTTCCGTCAAGTTGGCACTGCAGTGACTGCGGGCCTCTGGGCGAGCAGCGGTGCGTTTCGCAAGCGCACAGAGTGGCCCGGCCTGCCTGCCTGCCTTTCCCTGTGCCGCTGCTGCTCGCTGCAGCCGCCGTGAATCCTTCCGTGCGACATGCATCCCCCCCCCCCCCTCAATCCCGCGGGGGCCCCCTCGATCACTTTCCCTCTCCTCTGCGGGCCTGCTGGCCCTCGTAGGTGTAGCAGTGTGAGTGTGTGTGTGTTGTTAGTTCGCGTTCCCGCGCTCCTCCCTGTGTGTGTGTGTGTGCGTGCGTGCTGCTGTGTGGGTGTGGGCCCCGCTGGGGGCACAAGGCACAAGTTTGGCTGCCGCCCAGCAGGCCATGTGGTGTGAGCGACTGCTGCGGCTGCGGCGAGCGCTTCGTGTCGCCCAAATTTGGTTCATGAAAATAATTAATCCTGGCCGAAACTCGAGCGACGAAGCCCACCTGACCCAAAACACGGTCTTCTCTGTGCAGTGTGCTCACAGGTGCATCGCGGCGTCCGCGGCTCGCTCTTGCGCCACGCCGACCTCGGCACGTTCCCTGTCGCACTTTTTATTATTTTTATTTTGTTATATAATTTTTTTTTCACCTTCTTTTTTTTTTTTTCTTCTGGCCGATATTGTCCAGAGATGAGACAACCACCGCCGCGAAGACGGTGTACTACCCGCCAATGCGGCGTGACATTTTCAACGCACTTTAAAAAACAAAATTCCGAAACTTTCTCGTGACTTGGCACACTGGAAAAATCGCGTCAAATGATTTTCACCGAGCCATCAGAGGAAAAAAAATGCGCCATGTTTTTAGCTGTTCGGAATCCTGCGAAGAAAAAGGCTGTTATTTTTCGGAAGAAAAATGGTCGATTGAACAACGCAGGCTCCTAAAAGGACATCGCCGCTCGACTAGTGCGCGTGTTCGGAGCGCGAAAACAAAGAACTCGACACGCGAGGCACATCCACCAATCGGACAAGGCTTGATTCGACATGATGCTCCGTCCAGCTAGACACACGTCTTGCCTTCGCTGCCGCGCTCGCCAGCCGTTCCGAAGCAGGCTCGCGTCACACTGTCTCTCACGCGCCCCTGCTGGGCCCCCACGGGGGCGAGAGAGGCGGCGCCCCTCTCTTCGGAGTCGGTCTGCAGGTCGCCGGCAGCGGCGCCACACAACCAACGCAAGTAGCATGGGAAAAAAGAAAAAAAAAGAAAACAAAACTGTAATTTTTTTTAATTTTTTTTTTTTTGTTTGAGCGGGATTTGAACCCGGGCCCACCGCAGGTTTGTCCATGGTTCGCCCTGCCTTGACCCACAGCGCGAGGGTCAGGGTCCCTTAATAATGCACGGCCAGCCACCCCGGTCCGAGTAACCCAGAAATTCCGGCACGACGCCTTGCAACGCGTAGCGAGTCCTAATCTCCGCCTTCACGGACGATTTGCAGCGTTTCCGGCGCCCCGGCATCTCGTCGCCCCGTCTCTCTCGCACCCGCACGGGGCGCCCCGCGAGTGCGAGAGAGACAGAGCGAGTCGCAACGAAGAGGAAGCACCTCGCAATCTCTCGCAACAGTTCCCGACACTTTCGCCGACAATTCGCGGACCCGCCAAAAAGTTTAAACTTAATCGCGCCTATGATTAGCCGCACAGCCGCCGCGACGGGCCCCCACTGTGCGCAGGACGGACCCACTGTGCGCAGGACGGACCCACTGTGCGCAGGACGGACCCACTGTGCGCAGGACGGGGAAGACGAAACAGACGGACGGCGAATAATGACATTGCGAGCGAAAAAGAAAGGCGGGAAACAAGAAGGAGGGATGGATGGCGCGGCCGGATGAAAAATGACACGGTGGCACGGCCAGCCGCTGCTGTGCGCTGTCTCTCCCGCACCCCTAGGGTACCCTACGGCCCCGCGGCGCAGCCCGGCGGGTGCGAGAGAGACAGAGCGAGCCGGAATCGGGAACGGGGATGAGGAAAGCGATAGAGCGGCGAGTGGGTGGCTCGGCGACCAGCTCGCTGGCTGCGATAAGCAGTGGGATGTAGTCGTTAATTTACAGCAGTCACTCTCGCTCTGTTAACTGCACTTACAATATTAACCCAGATTACTGACACGATTTATATCCGCGGCCCTTCAAAAATAAACTTTACAAGTACCGCGCGGACTTTGTTAACAACCTTCCACTACCACCCATCCTGCGCTTCGGCCAAACGGCCTTGGGAATGTGCAACACTGCAGCCCAATTTTGCATCCCGGTGTGGGTAAACATAAATCAGAAGCCTAATTTGCTTTCTTTCTTTTTTCTTTGGAGTGTTGGTTTTTTTGTTGTTGTTTTGTTATTGTTTTTAGCCGGGCAGGCGGCATGTGCTGCCGCTGCGTTCACAGTGCCATTCGACAAACCGGTCCGCAAATTAATTATTATCGTCCTTTAGGTCCTCGCCGGGGAGACTGGGAGCCCGCGGCGGTCCCGCTTCGAAAAGTAATAAGTAAATTTAAAAAATAAAAAATAAAAAAATAAATAAATTTAAAAAGATTTTAAGTATTGGGGATTTTAACGCAAACAACACGGGCTCGGCTCCTAAAAACTTAGCGAAATCTAAAACATTGCTGTGATGACGCACTGCATCGTAAGGGATGCCGTAACAGACGGCGGCGTGTACGTGCGCACCCTCGGGGCGAGTCACACACACACACACACACACACACACACACACACACACACACGAACGTGCACGCGGATGACCTCACAAGCTAAATAGCTCTTGCTTTCACTATGGCCGCACAGTGCCGGCCGCTCTATTCGCACTGGCGGGACCAGCCGGCCTGGAGAACCGCTTGCAGCCTGCCGTAAGTGGACGCACGGACGTGACAGGGCGTACCGCAATGGCGTACCGCACAAGGCGTTCCAAACGGAGGCGTTCCAGCCCATGGCGTACCAGGCCAGAGATGAAGGCGCACCGACCGGAACATATTGCCAAAGTAAACTCAACGTCCCTTAAAAAAAACGAAGTAGCGAAATATTCAAAAGCCAAATAACACCTCGTCAAAAAAATCGCCTCAAGCGCGACAACAAATATTGTTTCAATTTAAAGTTTAAACTTAAAATCCTCGCGCCACTCGCTGCGATGGCGGGAGGGTAGACCAGGACTGCGGCGCGACTCCCAGAACGTAACTCGTACGACAAGGTTGCAATGAGGCAAACCCACAGGCAAACTGCCATAACTTCCACGCGCGGGTCAACCCGACAAGCACGCCGCGCTCGCCCGCTCCATGCCCGCTCCATGCCCGCTCCGAGCAGCTCGGCCCGACCAGACTCTTTGCGAACTTTCTCCGTCTTACCATACGGGACGCGCGGGACGCCGCCCACGCCCCGGAGACCCCCGGGCCCATTATCAATTAGCAGATCCGGCGATGAACGGGCACTTTTGGAAGCGGGGTCGGGCACACTGGGCCAAAAACGCGCACCGACAGAAAGGACTTCTTGATGAGTCAGCCGAATCCACCGCGCTTTCAGTGTTACATTTACTGGGATTTATATTATTAATAACTTTGTTGTTTTGACGACGAACTGTTGCAAAGGATACTTTGAACTGAAAAAAAAATCGAAATCTTTTCCGACAGTGCAGTGGTCGGCGAGGCTGCACACAGCCGCTCGGCCGATTAGAAGAAATAAATTCGGGCAGCCACTCAACATGCGTAACCAAACCTTCGCGGACTACACCGTTAATTCAAAGAAAAAGGAAAAGGATCGAGGATGGATTTTGATAAATGCACGCCAGGCAATATTGCTATCCAAAGGAAAACTGTCAGTTGTGGCGCTCGGGATGGCCATCCATCAACAATACAAATGACAACAAAAAAAGAAGGGCGACAGCGGCACGCGCGATGAACGCAGTTCTGCAAACAGCTCTAGATTTCCACGCACCGCCAAGGCGCCATTTTCGAAACGGACAGTTGGAAGACTTATGTGCAGCCTAAGTCGGCCCCAGTGTGCGTGTGTGTGAGTGTGTGTGCGTATGTGTGTGAGTGTGTGTGTGAGTGTGTGTGTGTGTGTGTGTGTGTGTGTGTGTGTGTGTGTGTGTGTGTGTGTGTGAATGTATATATGTGCGTTCTGCACAGTGTACGCCGTGAGGTCGGGTGGCGTCCGCGTCGACGCCTGCTTGTCACCGGGCATGAACAGGTCTGGGGCGTCTGGGGCCCCGCTGCGGCCGCTGCCGACGGCCACGCCTTGGAGACAGCCTCCCCTCCGCGCCCACGGCCCACCGCCTCAGAGTAATGTCATCGGGATAAGAAAGAACCTGATAGTAACGCAATACGGGAACACCGAACATGCCGGTTCGCCGGCGAGGAGCGCTCCTACGCTACGCCTACGCTACGCCTACGCTACGCCCTGACGCGGCAAAGTCGGCCAAATACTAGGAGAGATTGTACCGAGTCGACTCGATCGCCACAACTAAGTCTTTTTTTTTCCCCGTGCCGGTTCGGCAGTGCGACACCTGCACCGCCGCGGGCCGGCCGCACCGGCAACAACAACAAAAACAACAAAAACAACAAAGAAGCAAAGGAAGCATTGAAGCCGAGCCGCCGTTTCGGGCTGCGCGGGCTGCGCGGGCTACGCAGGCCGATCTGGAGCACCGGGTCAGGCAGTCAGATCCCTGTCAGATGCCTGTCATACTGTCGGGGGGGACTCCGCCATGACTCCACCGGCCGGATCTCGGCCACATCGGTCGGATCTCGGCCAGACATCAGTCGGATCTCGGCCAGACATCACTCGGATCAGCCAGACATCGGTCGGATCTCAGTCAGACTCCAGCCGAGCGGATTCGCCAATTTGTGATCGGATTCGGTTCGAAATTAAAATCTTTGATCGGTACAGCCTTCAGGCCGCACCGGTGTTGCGTCGCAGAGCAGTGTGCTGGGCCTGCCTACGGCGCAGGCTCTCTGCCTGGACGTGCCACCTGGCCAAGGGCTTGCTGGTTAAGGCCCGTAAGCGCACATAATCGCGGTCAACTACTTGCACGCAAGTTTGAAACTTAAACCGACGCCACGCCGAGTTTCCTAGTTTCACCCGAGTACGAAATTGTGATAAAGAGGCATGTTTTGCACGCTGTACTCACAGTTTGGTGAGGGTGGCGGGCAGCGGCGACGGCACGAAGGTGAAGGAGGCCGCCCTGCACACCAGCTCCTTCCGGTCCGCCAGGCACTGGCACAGTTCCGGCCTGGGCCGCGGCCCCGGCGGGGGCGTCACCGGCCCCGGGGGCGGCGCATCGGAGGCGGACGACACGTCGGGGGCGGCCGCCTCGCCGGGGCCGGGTGCGTCCGGCGGCGCGGTGGTGGAGGACGCCGCCGGCGGCCGCAAGTCCAGGGGGAGGCACTGACCCGGGGCGGCCGTCGACGCGTGCGGCGAGGCCACGGAGGGCGAGGCCGCGGAGGCCGGCGGGTCGGCGGCCGTTGGTCTGCTGGAGGAAGGCGGCGACGGCAGCGATGGCAGGGACGCCGCGCACGTGAGCAGACTCAGCAGCAGCAGCACGCCGTGGAGGAGGCCGTGCAGGCCCCTGGCGCGGCTAGCGCGGCTGGCGCGGCTGGCGCGGCGGGCCATGGCGTCGGCGGGCTCTACCTGGCCTCGGCCACCGTCTCCGTCTCCACTCGGCGGCACTGGCGGGCCGCGCGCCCTTTCCTGCGCCTCCTCGGCATAGCAGGGCGTCCGAGGCCTCGACGGGGTGCTGACGGCGGCGTGCTGTCGGCGGCCTTGGCGACCAGACTTGGCGACCGGCGGTCCTGCGAGTTGGAAACGCGGCCACCGTCTACTGGATGGCCAAACGTCCGGGCGTCGCACAAAAACGGCGTCGCTGGAGAGTTCCAGCAACTAGTTCACCTGGAACACGACGAGCGTCCCGTTGAAACTCCGCCCCGCCCCGCCCCGCCCGGCTCGTTGCGTTGGCCGGCCGAGCGGTGATCCCGGTTGCATAAGGCGTAAGGCCTTTGCCATAAGACAGTGCCAAGGCATGGCAGCCGCGGCGAGCGGCACGGCCAAGGGTGTTGTGCCGGCAGTACCCTGCCGAAAACACGTCGGTAACACGTCCTAAACTCCAAATTTCTGGGTTCGAATCCCGGAATCGCTAGGAAATTTTAACTTGAACTGAAGAGCGTGGTATCCTGCTGGAGCGACCGAGCGCCGTCCCGGGGGACCAAGTTCAACTACCGGGCCACTTGGCCGCGGCCAGGAGGAGCCAGGCGGCCAAAGCAGCCGCGTCAAGATGCGTCCTAATTGTTGTCCCGCCGAGCTCTTAACGGGACCGCCTCCAGTGGGGCAGCAGCCAATTGACAAAGGCCAGGGGCAATCGCAATCCCAATCGCTAGTGCGACTGACCTCGCCTTGCCTTTAATTAATAAATCGGGTCGGGTAAAAAGAGCGACGGGCGTCCGAGAGACTCTGGAATGAGTCTGCCGGGCGGCGCGCGGCGGCGCGAGAGAGACTGTCGTGCGGTAAAGGGCTCGGCTTCGGCAGCTTCACGGCGGAGTGCTCGCCCGTTACGGCCAGCCTGCAGGGCCTGCAGGGCCGGACGGGGCTCAGGTGGTGGCGAGCCGGTCACACACACAGTGACTCACTCACCATCACGCGCGCGCACACACACACACACACACACACTCTCACACGCGCGGGCACCGCACCATCTGGAGAAGGATGACGGAGCGGCAGGCGATTCTCCAGCGGTCCGTTAACACGGCCCAGATGTCCCTGTCACGTCCCGCCACGTCTCGTCACGCCGCGATGGAGTTGCGTCACGTCACGTCACTATCGGCCTGGCGGGCCTGGCGGCGGCCGGCCTGGGCATTCCCTGCGTTTCGGCGGCCGGCTGCGCGGCGGGCGGCGGCGCCCTGGCCGAGCTGGCGGCACTCGTCGGCAGACGCGGCCAATCCGACCGCCTCGTGCGGCACTGTGGCCCTATTTGACGCACTTCAGCACACTGTGGACACTGTTGTTGACAGTCGCACTGAAGCACTCACGAGTCACGCACACGAGCACTGACACACTTCACAGGCACCACAGGTCACTGACGTCGGGGCGTAAGGCGCCGCAAGGACGGCACCGCGACGGCGAGGCGATCGGACGTGGACTCGACACGGCGCCTGGGGCCCGCGGGTTCGCGCGTCGCTGAGGTGCGCGTGCGTCGGCCGCCCCTTCGGACCGCCGGCTAGCAGAGCCAACGAACTTATGATAGCATCGCAGGACCCCCGGCCCGGCCCGAGTCGAGCCGAGCGAGCACGACGGCACAGCCGAGGCCCCGGCCGGCAGGGAGGTGGGGGTGGCCCCGCTCGGCTCCGCGCTACGCCGCGCTCGGCTGCCCTACTCGCTTACGCCCCCCAACCCCGGGCTTACCCGTCGGCTGCTGGTTGCAAGCTGCAGGTTGGTGTCACCGACGGCCTGGACCGCAGCAGCTGCCGCCCCGCGCCACCGTTGGCCTTCCCCGGATGTTGAATTAAAAATCAGAAAATACCTTAAAGTTACTTTTATTTATGTTCAGAGTCAACGCACGTTTACATAGAACGAAGAAGAAACGGAAATTGGAAATGTGAGCTTCCCTTGGAGCTTCCCCTTTCAGAAAAATCCATTACATGAGGGCACCTCTAAGTTGTGCCACCTTGAGAACCTTGACATGTGGTAGTATTTTTGGGAAATAAGTCTACACAATTGGCAGGAACTTTCTAAATTGACTAAAGACAGGAAAATTGGTAAAAGTTAAAAATATGAAAACAAAAGACTCATTGTTTAAGTACAGATTTCTATTAGTTTGTCAAAATATTTATACACAATTAAATCATCTAAAAGCACATACGTCTTGACACATACACTATGACTGGTCACACACAAATTGTTGTGCGCTGAATTCTTTACAATTGCCTTGAAAAGAAGCATAACATTGCAGTTAAAAGTAAAACCGTGGAATGGCAAATACTAGGCTAATCACAAAAAAAAAAAGGTTTAGCCTTAAAAATAGTCAGACAAAACTTACTAAATTAGGAATACATGCTGCAGATCTTCAAAGCACTTTGGTACTTCACTTGAAGAGAAAAGAGACAACAAGAAAAAAATCCTATGATGAGCACAACTGGATGGTTTAAATATGAGTATTTTTAAAAAATTCACTGAATACTGAAACATTCATATCGCAAAACTTACATAAACACATTTTTAAAAAATTTCAAGTTTCACCTTCTCAAATGTCTAAGGCACATGTGTTTAACTACTTATGCCTTCACAACCTCAACTCAGCAGTCTTAAGAAATACAACAAATATTTCCATGTTGCCTAACAGACCTCAAAATGCTGAAAATAATTATGAAAATTATTAGGCTAATTAATGCAAGGGTGACAAATCTCCAAGTACAGATGCTCAGAATGATACATGTATGTAAGAGATTCAAGAATCACAGAAATGTGCCAAGGAAAGTCTTGAAATAAAAAGCTACAGAAAATAGTAGTGCTAACTGCACATGTTCCAAAGGAAAGCAAAAGTATGTTATAAAATTGGGGCAAGAAACACATTGCAATGGTCACAATAAGAGGGTATGGTCAATGAAATACACCCAACAAGCTAAAATATCTAGAAGGGCAGTTCTCATACTAAACCAAGTTGTGCATGGCTTATGAAATTAAAATATGATGCATATCAACAGTTATCATAATTCTCCTTAAAATAACGGACGGAGTAGGCAGTGAACAAGGCTCAACATACTAAAAACATCACATCAACTCTCAACCCTGCAGGCTCGTCTCAAGTTCAGATGAATACTGCTCATAACGGAAACCCGGGACGACACTCCAGTCCAGATGAGTCTGCAGCAGATGTCCAAGTATTAGTGCATGAATCCAAGATGAAACCACAATCTTAGCACAAAAAAAGTACACTGAATGTACCACTTGTATCATAATAGGGCAATTTACCTCACTATCATTAATCAGCTCGCAGAGAGAGGCAGTTATCTCTGAAAAGTCGGGTCGTTCGTCCAGATCAAGCTGCCAGCATTGCAGCATTAGCTGATACAGGTCGTCAGACACATGACCCAGGTGTGGAGGTCTTAACCCTCGCATGACTCGGGATGCAACTTCGGCTGTAGGAATGTTATGGTATAGTGTTCCACCTGAGAAAATTTGAAAACTGATAAGAAAACCACAAGCCAAACTTTTTTTTAAATCATAAAGAAAAGGAGAAAAAAGAGGAATACCCAGTGCAGCCATTTCCCACAGCAAACAGCCCATTGCCCACACATCACTTTTCACAGTAAAATGCTGGCTTCGGAAAATTTCTCTTGCTGTCCACCGAGTGAAGTCAGCAATCTAGAAGAGAAAGGCAAAAATTAAGAAGTAGTTATAGGGTGCTAAAAATTCGGCACATACTTCTTGGTGACTCACTGTATTAGGTCTATTGAACTTGGCGATGCCAAAGTTTGTGATCTTTGGGACCATGCCATCTGCCATGAGGACACTACAAGAAGCTAACTGTTTGTGGATCACTTTATGACTTGCCAGATGGGCCATGCCCTGGCTAATCCCAATACCAATTTGTAAAAAGGCCTGTTGTGGAAGTGAACAAACAGAAGAGAGATCTCTTTCAAATCCCTGGCCTGGTCGTTCTAAAGTCCTGCTCTCCAGTAGAATATCCTTTAAAGTCGCTGGATGGTGTTCCAGAACCACGTGCAGCATGTCAGGGGTTTCACAAGTGCCTATCAATCGAATAATGTTGGCATGGTTGTCGGTCCCACAGTTGATTAGAGTAGCTAGTTCCTTTAACATGCTGCGTTTGGTAGTAGAAGACAGAGCACCATCTAAAAAAAAATTACAAAGGCAAATAAAGTTGCTACATAACAACAAGTCCTTTTAGCTATTTTGAAAAGTAAATGAATCAGCTTACCTTCAATGCACTGAACAGAGGTGGGTGTTGGGTAACTATTTTGAAGAACAGTACCCTTCATGAAAGGGCCGAATTCTCCACTGCCCAAGAGAATATCCTTAATGTCCAGAAAATTGCGAGGAATGTCCCATAAGACCTTCTTTAAACGGTCATAGTGGTCCACTCGATTCTCCTCTTCCTCAGGTAAGTAGCCATAATTTTCCTGCAAATTAAAATTGTAATAAATACTTGTTAAGGCAAACAATTCAATTTCATTTTTAAAACTGCCAGAACCAACAGACTATCATACCACTTCTATCATGGGTCCCTGCAGGGACATTTCCTGTGGGTCCTCCATCCTAGAAGCTCCTCGACGCTGGGGGGCAAAGTGTCTGGCGGCAAAGTAAGCTATAACAACTAAGACCAGCAAAACACTGCAAACAACTATTGCGACAATGAGTCCACTCTCCAAGCCCTCTTCCTTTAACGGCTCTGACGTTCGTCGAATAACAAGAACACTTTCATAGTCCATGTTGCAGTTGGAATATGAAATACGTGTTTGGTTTTCACGAGAGCTCACTGCACCAATGATAATCATGACATCCTCTGGTCTACATTCATCACCAAATTTGAGACGGACATTATCAAAACCCCCATAACGAAGTCCATCTCCAACTGTAAAGTTTCTCATCCATGCCTGTGTGAAACATAAAACTTCTCAGTACAAGAGCTATTTTAGATAACACAACATTTCTGCGGGGGTTTATTACATCGGCATCCAGCTGCGCAGCAACATAATATGTTATCCCTTTCTTCACTGCATCATAATAATTGGGCATGATATTTTCATCTAGCTGAGCAATGCTACAGGTGACTATGACTCTGTATCCTGTAATTGGCCCGTTTTCAGACGAAGCTTCAGAAAACTGAATCACTATTCGACCATCAGGTACAAGCTTCATCAGAATTTTAGGTTGCCCTGGTTGTAATGGGTCTGAAAAAAATGAAAAGAAAAATTAGCAACATGTAACTATATGCCTTACCATAATTAATAAATCTCAAAGAAACTTACATCCAATGTGTGTCTCAACAAAAAGATGAGCAGGGACACCTTCACCCTGATCCGAGACGGCTTGTACGCTAACACGATACTCTGAGCCAGGATGCAGATCAAGGACGTCTGCACTTCTCACATCAGACGTGTAAGTCCACGACATTTGGGGCGGCAACTGCATTGTACTGAAGGTCTTGGTGAGTTCAGCAGTCACAGTGTAGGAGAGAATAGCGCCATTTGACGCAGCGGGAGGTCCCCAGGAAACGTGAAACTGGGTTTCAGTCACATCATTTACCATCAACCCCACAGGGGGCCCAGGAACTGAAAACAGGGATGTGTTAAAACAAACTAACACAAAAAATCATGAAGAACATACAAACTTGCTGTGAAGTACCTTTCTGGCCCGTGTCATACACACTGCTGGCATCAGCACCACCACATATTTGACTCGAGTTCCCTCGACAAGGTTTGTCACATTGGTGTTCCTCAGCCTCTCCGAAAGAACCAAATTTGCTGCCACAAGCGCATTGCTCACCATTCCTCAGAGCAGCATACCTGTCAGCAGTAACGATTCGTCTTGTCAATGTCAAGCGATTCAAGGTGATTACAGGTGTGAACAGAACAGTACTCGCATCAATAAAGAAATACCTGAAAAAGTTTTTCAGACACTCCTGAACACAGGCACCCACATTTTCTCCAGCATTACTCTTGGGAGAAAGAAATGGGTAATCAATTCTGTCATTGCCATCTTTGAAGCAGCCTACAAGTGCTGAGGAGATCTCTTGGCCGTATGCAGAATTTAAAACCAAACTAGAGAAGGTGATCCAAGAAATTAAAGAAAAACTACTTTTCTCCATTTTGAGGTGCGTTCAAGTACACCGATGAGTCAAAGCGCATGATCACTTTTGGAAAAACTGTTTGGTGGACGGTACTATAACCTGTACGTGAATCACAATAAACAACGCCCCGGTGACGATTTGAATTAATGGCTTCGTTGGCAGCGTATGAGAAATTCCTGTGCCGAAATTCAACCGATCCAACATACTGCACACATATGTCCCTTTCCACTCACTGACTTACCTCTTCCCACCTGGTTACTAATAAATATAAACAATCAAAAAAGTCAAAAAAAATATAGATTCATCGTAAATCGGGTCGGAAACGGGATATCATGGAAATATTTATCTCGAATGTTTTTCATACGTTGGCAACAGCTGGTCCATTCATGGTTCCGTTTCCATGGTGATTCACACGGACGAGGCCGCGCATTCAAAGCGCTACGTCACAAAGAACTGTCAATGTCGAAGGCCCGTCATTCTGTCCCGCCTAAAGCGCAGCCACGTTGTTCTGCCCGGATCCGTCGCCAGTAGGCACATGGCCGGTGCTGTTTTTCTCCACAAATCCACGGTTTTCTTCCAGACTTCATCGGGCAGGAGTCGGAGCGCCGATACGCCCCGACCCGACGGTCGGGCGCGTGGAGTATCTTCGTCCTTGAGGACCCACGAGGCAAGGAGTATAGTCATGGACTAGCACAGCGGCGGTTCCCATCCCAACCTTTTCCAGCTCGCGACCCAAAAATGTCTGCCAAACATTTTCGCGGCCCCAAACAAACATTCGCGACCCCCCACAACTCCCCCTTCCCCTCCAAAAAAAATTAATAAAGGTTTATTTCTTACTTATTAAATAAGCATTGTGGGAAAAAAACAAAATATTTTTCCGCGACCCCAAATTAAGTTGAGAACCGCTGCTTTAGGCACAGAAAAATTTACGTACATGGGCCGACGCGCATCCACATCACACACACGAAGACCAAGACACACAGTTTCACTGAGGAGGGAAGAAAGCCCTGGGATCCTTCCCCGCCACAGCGGCTCTGCGGGTCCGATTCCTGAAAGACTCCCCCCCCCCTCCACTGCGTGGCGATTGGGGCGTCTCCGATCGCGATCTTTTGTCGCCGTCCAATGTACCGGAAGTGGCGGAATGCGAGGCCCCGCGGGTCGCGACCACCAGAATGGATCCCCCCCCTTTAAAAAATCCATTTCTCTGGGAATCAATTTTTTAATGGCGGTGCGGTATACACTGTTTTGCGGTCCGGCCGGCAAGGGTCATCCATTCCCATTGGGGCGGCTGACTCCTCGGCGGCGGCAGGCCGTGCTGTCTCTCTCGCCCTCGCCGGGCGCTGGGCGGCAGTGCGAGAGAGACAGAGCGACGAAAGCAGTGTTGGGGCCGCGGCGGGCTCATTCTTTGGCGGCTTTATCCCCGCCTAGCTGTCCCTGGAGACGGGCAGGACGCTGGACGGGCTGCGGGGCGCCATGAGGACGCGCTGGGCGACATCCTGGGCGCAACAGCTGCGGCGAAGCAGCGTCCCCAGGACACGGCCAAGCAGGCCCTGGTCACGTAGCCGCGGCAGCCGCGGCAGGCAGGACCAGGACGACATGCCGGGACACCGTCTCCGAGTGCGAGAGAGACAGCGTCTCGGCAGCGAGGCGCGCACTGCATCAATCACAGGGACATCATGTCGGACAGCGCACCGCCGCGCCGCCCCCGCAGCGTGTCGATCCGGACCACCGCAGCGGACATCTGCCGCCCGCCCAGCCGTGCAAAGCCCCGCCGGAGCAGCGGGCCTCGTTTTCAAAAACGAATTCCCCTTTTCCAAGGAACAGCGCGGGATTTCGAAGATCAAGATTCGGGGGGCGGCTCATGAAAAATTGCGCGGTGGAAGATTTGGGCCCCGGCGCGCTGACCTGGCCGGGCCAGCCGGGCCGGGCGCTCCGTGTGTCTGCGCCGTGTCGCGCGGGCCGAGGCGAGGCTAGGTGTGGCGCTACGTAGGCCGGACACGTACGGAGTCGGTTAGCCGCTAACTCCGCCCGTGGGACCTGTGCGAGACTATGTCCCTCCCGCACACATGCCTCTCGCGCCGCCGCCCCTCGCCTCGTCCCTCTCAGTCTGTCTCCCTCGCACTCACGGCGCGCTGCCGGTGGGAGCGAGAGAGACAGGCCGCAGGCATGCACGTCCCCGCCTCGCCTCGCCGCGCAGGGGGACTCCCTTTCAAAACGACTGTTTCTGGGAGCGCCCTCGAAATTCCAGGTTAAACTTAACCCGTCGCATTGGAGTGTGGATTCGAGTGTGTCCCCGACAGGTCTCATCCTCTCTCTCTCTCTCTCTCTCTCTCTCTCTCTCTCTCTCTCTCTCTCTCTCTCTCTCTCTCTCTCTCTCTCCTTTTTTTTTTTTTTTTTTTGAGGCGCGACTACTTTGTGGGGAGCGGGAAGGTGTCAGACAGGGGTGGGGGTGTGAGTCAGGCCGCAACTAGCTTATCGTCCTTAGAGTCCTGGGAGGCCGGCGCGAGGCGGCGCAGGCGGTGAGACGCGCGGCTTCAGATTAACCAGGAGAAATGAGTGTGGCGGACGAGTGCCCCCCCCCCTCCCCCCTCCCCCCCCCCCCCTCCCCCTCCCCCCCACCTCTCACCCTTCCGACCGCGCCAATGAGGAGAAATGACCCGTAAGCGCGCTGTCTCTGCCAGCGTCTCCTCCTACTCGTCATCCTCTCCCGCTCTCGCGATCCTCTCCCGCTCTCGCGATCCTCTCGCATTGACGATCCCCTCGTGGACTTCCCCCGATCCTCAGGGCCTCCTCACTACACGTGCGACGGCCTCCCTGGCGGCCCGGGAAGCGTAACCCAATTCATCAGTTTGTCGTTGGCGGGCGGGAAGTGGTTGGCGGCCTTGCGGTCCCACTGCTCATGGGGGCTCAACACCCGGCTAACTTTCCATCCGCCAAGTTTGGATTGGCCTGGCGGTACTTTTCCCCCCGGTGGTCCTGGCGCACCGCACTGTCTCGGCGCCTTGTCTTTGCCGGCCGGCCCATTACCGCATTGTTTCCGGCTTTGTCTTGTTTCCGGCTTGCCGGCTTCTTGGCACCGCCGCTTTGAAATCGGCCGGCCACCTCCTCGACTCGGCCAGCGCCCTCCACTCGCCGTGCTCCGCGCGTTCAAAGCGCGCCCGGGATAACAACGCCGCCAATCAGGCGCGCTCACACCGCGAGGGAGACGGAGCTGCGCAGGCAGACGGCCGCAATCTCGTCTCGAGAATACTTTCCGGCGGGGCTCACGAAAAAGTAATAACAACACTGCTCGAGACGCCGGCAGCGTAATGGCAACTAATAAGCAAATGACAATAAAGTTTATTCTCTGGGGAGGCGAGCTGGACGGAGGGCACCACCTCGCAAGGCAGCGGCAAGGAAGGAATCTCATAACGGATCCGCTTATTCGGCGGCTGGAATATTCGGCGTGCGGGCCGAGTAAGCCGGCGAGCGTCATTACATCCTGGAGTGATATTGCCGGCGTTGCTCCGCGTCAGGAGCAGTCGCTTTGAAGTGGAGCCGGTGCGGCCCGCCTAACCTAACCTAACCTCGCCGTGTGTCACTCGCAGCAGTCATTTCTTATTCCCGCATGCGCGGCTCCTCCGTCTCCACATCGGCCTGCTCCGTAACGAGGATGGAGGCCGCGGGGAGTGCACCGGGGGAAAAAAAAAAAAAAAAAAAAACACCACTCTGCTGGCGAAGTCTGAGGCTCGTTCGCCAGGCGTTGTCTGAACGGAACCAAATTTTATCTCCAGGGGTTTTTTCTTCTGCATGGGAACAGGCACGTGTGTTTTAGGGCCTTCTTTAAGTGAAGACAATCTCACGGCGATGACAACAAAGGACACAGGAATGCCCCCCTCCCCGCCCCGCCACGCCGTAAAGCTGGGCAACCTTGGCTCCGCGACAGGCCATCCCCCGGGGCCCAGGGCGGCGGGGCTCATCACACACGGCCTTCTTTATCGCGCGACATAACAAAATACCTGCAATGCCACACACACACACACACACACACACACACACACACACACACACACACACACACACACACACAGAGGAGAGAGAGAGAGAGAGAGAGAGAGAGAGAGAGAGAGAGAGAGAGAGAGAGAGAGAGAGAGAGACTCTTCGGTGCGGCCATGGCGCCTGGCGAGTAGGCACCGCACCCGCTCCGCAGCGCTGCGGGCTGGCCCACCCTGCGCTTGGCAGGCGCCTGCAGGCCGGACAGCGTCTGTCTCTGTCGCACTCACGGGGCGCGGCGTCGGGGCGCGACACTGTGCGGATTAAGTGTGCCGGCGGCCGGCGGCCTGCGGAGGTTCAAGTGTCTGAATGGATCCCGACTCATCGGGTGCGACTGTGCGGCTGCGGCGGCCGCGGTCCGTCGTCCTACTCCATTGGCCGGGCCGCGCTGGAGCCGCGCTGGAGCCTGGCCGCGGTGATCCCCGGGGTTACTCCCGGGTTACTGCACCGCGCTGCCGCGCTGCGTACGTTCACCGCAAACTTTTACAACCCCTGTATGCGCCCTGGGAGGGGCCGCCTGTGGCGCCTTTGGCGCCATCCCCTTAGTAGTGACCCTCTTTTCACTCCCTCTGGCCGGCCAGGGCGGGGCGGGGCGGGGCGGGGCGGGGCGGGGCGGGGCGGGGCGGGGCGGGGCGGGGCGGGGCCCGAGGGTCCGGCAGTGCAGCGGCTCCAAAATCATCCCCGCCCCTCCTCGCGGAAAAGTGAACAATTCCTGCCCCGGACACACCGCAGCGGCCGCAGCCCTCTCGCTCCGCCCCGCCCCGCCCCGCCCCGCCCCGCCCCGCCCCGCCCCGCCACGGCACACACACGATCCTTACGTGACTCCATTCCGCGGCGCGGCAACAGTGGCGGCAAGAGGGAGGCAGATATCTCGGAGGAGCCTGGGAGTGAGACAGAGAGAGAGATGGAGGGGGGGAGGACCGGCAGACGAGTTTGTCCGCAGATAATCGTCGCCGAGCTGGCCGGGCGAACCACTCGAGGAGAAGTGTCCGAGGAGGCCATCGGACTGATAGCCCGAGGATTAAAACCAAAGGGGCGTCCGGGGCCGCGCAGGCACTGGTCTCGTGGTTGGGTCGGGCCAGGTCTTCACTCATCGTGCCTCACCCCGAGTGTTACGTTGTATGCGAACAGCGCTGAGCCCAGTGCGGCTTGGTTGTGCCTGCTGGCGCACTAGCGTACTCCAGTGGGCCGCGGCCAGCACAACAGCCCCTCAAAAGTCTCCGAGGCTTTTGGCTGCCGTCGGCCGAGCCAGGCAGGGGGAGCGGGGAGCGGGGCGGAGGTGCTGGACCCTGATGGGCGACCTCTCTCGTTCGGGGCCATTTCCAAACGGCCCACGTATGGCGGCGCGGCGGCCGGCCGCACCCAATTCCACCAGTTTGATTCAAATTCGACACCCCACCTCTCTCACATCCCACCCGACCCGCCCCTTCGTCAAATCCAAGCCGCTTCTCACCTGGTTTGCCTAAGTAATTTAATTGTCTAAAAAAGTTTTTTTTCTTCGATTGTCATTTTTTGTGTTTGCAATGTGTGGCCCTTCCCTACACGTACTCCCCGAGAAGCTGCCCCGGTCTCCTTACAGAGCGACTGGACCGTGCTCCGTGCGGCCGAGTTGGGGGGGGGAGAGAGAGAGAGAGAGAGAGAGAGAGAGAGAGAGAGAGAGAGAGAGAGAGAGAGAGAGAGAGAGAGAGAGAGAGAGAGAGAGAGAGGAGAGAGAGAGAGAGAGAGAGAGAGAGAGAGAGAGAGAGAGAGAGAGAGAGAGAGAGAGAGAGAGAGAGGGGCAGGAGGCAGGAGGGCGCACCTCCGTGCAGTAAGTGGTACGACGTCAACAATGAGAGCAACACGCAAGGGGTGGAAAGGGCATGGGGAAGGGCCGGGGGATATTCCATGGAGTTTGAAAAGAACACTCGTGGAAGTCCGCGGCCCGCTGTGTTTGCATCCGTGTTGGTGGAGCCGCGCGGACAGCCGTGTTCCACCCCGCCTAGCTCCAAGGGAAGGCATTGGTGCCGCCCTCGCCGCCAAATTACCGGAAACTCGACTCTCAGTGTTCCAGGGAAAACCGCAGAAGAATAACACACCGAATCACGAAAACCCCTCGAAAGTGAAAAATGGCGACAAGGACTTTGGGGGTGCCCCTCGGATCCGGGCCAGCGATCTCGCAGAGCGGGGCGAGGGATTAGCGGCGTCGTTATTCCAGCCGCTGAGTCGCCCAGCCGCCCTGCCCGTTGTTAGGACGCCGATCGCGTTTCCACCAAATAATTGGAGGCTTCGCTGATGTTTCCCCCTCAACCCGGCCGCGTCAACCAACATCAGCGTTTTCGCAGTAAAATAGAAAAAGTGCACTCCATGCGGAGAAATATATTTAAAGTAGTCGTTCCTAACAAGAGGGGTGGTATACCACCCCAAAAAAACATTCATAAGGATTTTTTTTTTTAACATTTTAAAAAAATGTTTCGGAAAGACCCAGAGCCTAACGAAGAAACTCAATCCGTTTCGATTTTATTGATTTTTTTTTCTATTGTTGCTGAGCGAAGCGAATGACCCTGCTGGTCTCGGTTCGCAAAGGGTGATGTTCCCTATCGGCGTGCGCGGTGCATGAGCTCCGACTCTGTCTCTGTCACACTGTGCGCGCTGAGCTGTAGTGCACGGGGTCCAAGGAGTCCCTCTGTCTCTCTCCAGGGCGGCATACTTCGCCCGGTTCCCCGGGGGCGCGGCGCGGCGTATCGGTAAGCAATGGTACGACGTGCAGCCCCACGGGGGGCTCCTGAGGCGGGACGGCCCCGGGCAGCAAAGCCCTGCCGCGCGCACATGTACTGTAGCATCGCCACCAAACGTTACACGCTTTAAAAAAAAAAAGATAAAAATTCAGGCAAATTTTTTTCTCTAATTTTTTTTTGGGTCTACCTAAAGTAGACCCGAACAGAGTGCGTGTGGCAGGATTCGAACATGAGACGTTAGACTTTGTAGTCACCGCAATCACAGTGATCCCGGTGGCCGAGAGCGTCCAGATATAGCATTCGGAGCCCGGAGTTTCAGGGTTCAACACCCGCTGTATTTTATAATTTTTTTTTTTTGCTAATTTTTCTGTGCCATTTTTTTCTTATGGAATGCGCGGATGGCAGAGCCTGGCGGGCTAAGTTCTGGCGCTGCAGTCTGGCCCACTGCTAATTGCAGCCGTGTTGCAGCCGTGCCAATTCCCCCTGCAGGCGACTCGCCTCGCGGAGTGCAGCCAAGTGGCCGCCCATTGACGGACCTTCGCGCTTCGCTCCGCCACAAACGCGGTCCCCTTCCCTCTGCCTTCTCGTTTTTTATTAATTAGACTGGCTTTTGGCACCGGCCCGCCATATCTCTCCGATAATCTCCCTGGCCGTGTGGAGGATTTGTCACTTTGTTGGCAATGCTCCCGGCCGGCCGGGGCAGGCCCTTCAATCCCACCAATACAGCCCTTTTCCTTTATTCAGCCCCTTGGAATCCGCGGTCCTGCGTCCCATTGTAGCCAGCCAGCCAGCCAGCCAGCAGCCAGCATCCAGCAGCCAGTCTGTCCGCGGCACTTATATTGTGTCATTCCCAGTGAGGAATTCACCTCCCAGGAAATACAGGGAAGGTGGCGACGGCGCCTCGGCATTCTCCGGCTGATACTCTTCCTCTGGGTGGGAAGTCATCCTCGACGATACCTGAGCTAGGCGGACACAGCTCCGGTCACGTTCGGAGCTCAAACGGGACTAGAATCAGTCACGCGTCGGTGATGACCGCGCGGCAGGCTGCGGGTAAACTGCTGCTTTCTTTTCTCTCCCTACATTCATCTTCTCTCTCTCCCTCCCTCCCCAAATTCCGACTTCCGAGCCAGTCGCTCTGCATGCGGCCGCCCCGCGCCCCGCGTCTTGGCAGCGAGTCGCACCCTTCCCCTCCACACGTGAACCCCCCCCCCTCCCCCTCCCCTCGGCCGGAGTCGCTGGACAGAGGCTTTGGCGGCGGGGCGGTGCCTAGGCGGTGCGGCCCGCGATCCACTCCCCGCCCCTCCGAGGTGGTCCCCGGCGTGCTCGGCGTGCCGCGGCGTGCAGCCCTAAGTCAGTCCGCTGCTCTGCGCGCCCGCCGCGGGTCCAGCCGGCAGCCAGTCCTCGGCCCCTCAGCGCCATCCTCTCGACGCCGTCCTGGAGCGCCATGCTGTGACTCCACGCGGCGCCGGTGGAGTTTGCCCGGCCCAGGCCATGCCGGCGACGCGCGGCCCTGGGTGCACCGCCGCCGACGTCCACGCCACAGGCTCAGACCCGCGCGCCGCGCCGCCGGACGCGGCCCGCCAGCCAGGTGAGCGGACTGTACCCGCAGAGGGGTCGTGACTTGCAGGAGTGGCGGCTGTCCTCGGCCTAGGAGTACTGAACCGCTCGGCGCCTTGGAACGGATGTCTGTTAGTATGATTATCATACTGCTTGTGTTGCAGCAGGCCGGTCGCGCTGATGCACGCCACGCTGCCGAGGCCATGCAGACCCCCGGGCTCACCGCCCTCCTCGCCCTGCTCGTCCTGCTGCAGGCCGGAGGTAAACAAAAAAAAAATTAAAAATTAAAAAAAAAAAAAAAAAATTTAATTTAATTTTTATTGGAACTTCTCGGTACGCTGTGTTACTTGCACCTGTCGGTCTTTCGCCCTCGCCTCCCGATGCGGTGGGTGGGACAGTCGGGCGCGGCCTTACATTTGTTACAATTAATACCACCTTCGACCGCTCGCCCGCCCAGCACACTCGATCGCCTTTTCCTTCATTTTCGAAAAGTTCCACCGTAAAATGAAAGCGCCGTAAAGCGTGAATGGGGAGTCGTTATTTGTTCGTTGAAACAGGTGCCATACCGTGTTTTTAATTTTACTCCCCCTTCCTGACCCGCAGCACTGACCGGTGTGATTTGGGAGGAGTGGTGGACCTACGACGGGATATCGGGTAAAAGTGGAGATTTTAACGCTAGCCTTTCACTTTTCAGTTATTTTTTTTTTCATGTTCACAATAAATAACCATGCAGTTTTGCACGAAATTAAGCATGCTCAATTTAGTGCAGAGCTCCTATGAAAAAAAATAACAAATAGTAATTTAGTGTGTTTGCTCGGCCGGCTTCGGACAGGCCCCGCGTTCTGGGGACTCATCAACCCGGAGTGGAGTCTCTGCAACAAGGGGCATCGGCAGTCGCCCGTGGACCTGGAGCCGGACAAGCTGCTGTTCGACCCCAGCCTGCGCAACGTGCGCGTCAACGCGCATCGGGTGAGTGGCGGCAACGCACAGTGGGCCGGAAGACCGGCGCAGGCGGTCATAACTGTAGACGCGTTTCCCTTCCGGCAGGTGAACGGGCTGCTGACCAACACCGGCCACGGCGCCGTGCTGGCCCTGGACAACTCGACGCGGCGCGCCCTCAACGTGACGGCCGGGCCCCTGGCCTACAAGTACCAGCTGCACGAGGTGCACGTCCGGTACGGCCTCGTGGACGCCGTCGGCTCCGAGCACCTCGTCGACGGCAGGGCCTTCCCCGCCGAGGTACCGACCTCCACGGCGGCGAGCACCGCGCTAGTGGACGTTCCCGTCGAACACAGCTGGCCGTTGGGTTGCCTGCGCGGCCGGCGCGCACCGGCCGCGGACCCCGTCTGTTTCCAAACCGCTTCCTTCTTTCCGCAGATCCAGATCTTCGGCTTCAACTCGGACCTGTACGTCAACTTCTCTGACGCGACCCACAAAGCCCAGGGGCTGGTCGCCCTGTCCGTGCTCCTCCAGGTGGGCCACTGTAACGACACCGCAGTTTCGCTCTCGTGTCCCACTGTGTTTTACTGCATGTTGTGCGGCATTTGCAGGTTGGTGACCTGTCTAACCCCGAGCTGCGGATTCTGACAGACCAGCTGGACCGCGTCCAGTTTCGAGGTAAGTTACGCACCCTAAATCAAGTACCTGTGCGTTACATTTTTTTTTTTTTTTTTTTTTTTTTTTTGCAACACTGAGACGGACCCTTTGGCGCAGGAGACTCGGTGCCGGTGACGCGCATCTCCATCCACGGCCTGCTGCCCAACACGTCCGCCTACATGACCTACGACGGCTCGGCGACCATGCCCGGCTGCCACGAGACCGTCACGTGGATCGTGTTCAACAAGCCCATCTACATCACCAAGCAGCAGGTTAGCCAATGGAGCAGAGTGTTTTCTACTGCGTGTAGAAAGATGATACCTTTAAACTTTAAATAGTGAAGCATGGACTTCTTTAAGCTTTAGCTTTGACTCCCGAGTCCAGAAACCAAGCGCAACCCCAGTGCATAATTTTTTTTATTTATTTTTTTTATCTTCCTTCTTTGACTTCTGACAGCTGCTGTCGCTGCGCCGACTGATGCAGGGCACCTACAAGACGCCCAAGGCCCCGCTGGGGAACAACTTCCGGGCGCCGCAGTCCCTGCACAACAGGCCCCTACGGACCAACATCGACTTCCGGAAAGACGCCGTGAGTGCGGTGGCGCGCCAAGTCTGCCAGTGTTGCCACATTAGAAAACAAAAAGAATCCCACTTTTTTGGCAGCTCCAAATTTAATTTCATTGAAGTTCAAAAAATTACCGTCCGATTAATTTAAATCTGCTTTTGCGTTTAAGGTGACCGGGAAGCAGTGCGTATCGATGAGGATGTCCGCCCTCTATAAAGGTAAGTGTGTTCATAGCAGAGAGAGATTGGTGTGATGCTTTATGCTAATTCTGTGTCGCTCTGCTGCAGCCAATGAGTGGTGACGCCGCGACTTGCAGTTTTCCAGTTGCGTTGCGGCAACATTTCATTCGGCCGATGTGTGCGTTGGTCACGCAATCAGGAAACTGTTGATTATAATCGACTTCTGTAGTATTGTTGAGGTGCGTACGTTAAAAAAAAAACTTTCAAAAATAAATCTTTTCTTTTTATTAAAAAATAGATACAAACGTAACTTAACTATCACATCATAAAGGATATTACAACACGAAGTATGAAATGCGCATTGCTTGCAAACGACAGTACATACGAATAAAATCACATTAAGAACGAATAGGCGATTTTCACTTACAGTATAAATTATCTCGCAAATCTCTGAGAATATAGTATCACGATTGTCTTGTCATTTCCGTCCATATGTCCACAAAAAGAAGTATGAAAGGGCTAAATAATAGTAATAATACAACAATAATAAAAATAAAGCACAGAGTAGAGGCATCGTGAGTACGGGGTAAATAGAATTTGAACCTGGCACCGCCAACGTAAGTACCACTCTTGAATGAACGTTGCCAACTAGAGGGGGCATTTGACCCTTTTCTTACTTATGCAATTAAGTCGACTAAATTAATCACTGGATTATGTGAACCTTAAACTTAAACGATTGGGGCATTGTGCGCAGATCAGCTGGGGGAAACAATCTTACTTATCTAAGACACACGCAAGAGAGATAGAGGGGGAAACAAATGAGAGAACAGAATCTCTGCTGCAAAACAACAACAACAAACAACAACAAATGAATCAATTTTCTTTCATCACCCACTTTCTCGGCATGAAGGTCCTTATCGAGTAGGCAGTCCTTACTGTACGCACTTGCTGGCTGTGTAGTTACGTTACAGTGTCAGCCCTCCTCGCCCTCTAGAAGTTGACCATGCTCCGCGGCAGCGGTATCTCTCCCTCCTCCGCTGCGTCGTCCTCCCTTTCTCTCTCCCTCTCCCTCTCTCTCTCCCTCTCTCTCTCCCTCTCTCTCTCCCTCTCCCTCTCGCGCTGGGTCTTCCTGCGGCGCGGCTTGGTCGGCCGCCTCCCCTTGTGGCGAGGGCGTCCCTGCGCGCCACCAGGACGCCGCGAAGGCCCCCCGAAGGGCGTGCGCTCGCCGGACGCGCCGAACCCCCTGGCCGGCCCCTCCTGGGGGTCGCCGAAGGGGGGCCGCGCCCCGCCCCTGCGCGGGGCCTCACCGAAGCCCTTGCGGTCGGCCTCCGCGGAGCCCCGGCGAGGCGCGCCCAGGCCGGCGTCGTCGTCGTCGTCCTCCTCCGAGTCCCAGGCGCTGACGGGCGCGGGCGGCGGCCGCGGCGTCCGGAACCGCCACGACGGCGTGCTGGTGCGCGTGCTCCAGCCGAAGCGCGGCGTCGTCCGGACAGTGGTCGGCCACCGCACGGGGGGGTTGGTCCACACCCACGAGCGGAAGGTCGTGGTCGTCGAGGGCGCCACGGTGGTCGTGGTGCTCGTCGTGGTGGTCGGCGTGGTGCTCGGCGCCGGGGCTCTACTTATGGAGGGCGGCAGTCTTCTCGTGAAAGGCGGGATTCTGTCCACCGCGGTCAGGATCGTGCTGGTCGACGGCGAATAGGTTGTTGAAGAGGGCGTGTTTCTATCGGTCCAGGGTGGGATTGTACTTGTAGTAGTGGGTGGTGTAGTGGTCCAGGGACGAACTGTAGTCGTGGTTGTGGGCGCAGTTGTGGTCCAGGGTGTTGGTGTAGTAGTAGTGGTCCAGGGTGTTGGTATAGTAGTAGTGGTCCAGGGTGTTGGTGTAGTAGTAGTGGTCCAGGGTGTTGGTGTAGTAGTAGTAGTGGTCCAGGGTGTTGGTGTAGTGGTAGTGGTCCAGGGTGTTGGTGTAGTAGTAGTGGTCCAGGGTGTTGGTGTAGTAGTAGTAGTGGTCCAGGGTGTTGGTGTAGTAGTAGTGGTCCAGGGTGTTGGTGTAGTACTAGTAGTGGTCCAGGGTGTTGGTGTAGTAGTAGTGGTCCAGGGTGTTGGTGTAGTACTAGTAGTGGTCCAGGGTGTTGGTGTAGTAGTAGTGGTCCAGGGTGTTGGTGTAGTAGTAGTAGTGGTCCAGGGTGTTGGTGTAGTTGTAGTAGTGGTCCAGGGTGTTGGTGTAGTAGTAGTAGTGGTCCAGGGTGTTGGTGTAGTAGTAGTGGTCCAGGGTGCGAATGTGGTTGGTGTAGTCGTCCAGGGCGAGAATGTTGTAGTTGACGGTGTTGTTGTGGTCCAGGGCGAGAATGTGCTTCTAGTTGTGGGTGGGCTGTTGCTCATCGGAGGCGTGACCGTTGTCGTTGACGGCGGGCCAGAGCTGTGCGACGTCCTCGTCCACGGCGGGAACATCCTCGTCAGCGGCGGGAACGTACTCGTTGTCGTCGCGGAGAAGTACGGCGAGTACGGCTGCCGACTGCGCTGACGGGATCCGTATCTCCTCGTCGCCCTTGTCGAAGTGGCCGCTGTTGTGGTGGTTGTCGTTGGCCTGGGTGTAGTGGTCGTCGTGGTGGTTGTCGTCGGCCTGGGCGTAGTGGTCGTCGTGGTGGTTGTCGTCGGCCTGGGCGTAGTGGTCGTCGTGGTGGTTGTCGTTGGCCTGGGTGTAGTTGTGGTAGACGTAGTCGGCTTGGGCGTCGTCGTCGTCCTGGGCACGGCGACGGGGTGCGCCTCCATGGCCTCGACGGGAGAGCCGTCCACAGGAGTGAACGAGTCCACGATCACGGTGCGCGACACCAGGTTGGGGTTGGTGCAGTTGGTGTTGGTGAACGTCCGCACCGCCTTCTTGATGGACTGGAAACAAGACGGCAACCATTTTGCAATGCACTTCACGACCCAAAGTCACCAAGTCGAACCGGGACCCACCTTGGACTTGGTGGTCCAGGGCAGGACGAAGCTGATGTGGAGGGCGTTGGCGGGGCCCACGCTGCCCATCACGAGGAAGGACTCGGCCTTCTCGCAGGCGGGGCAGCCCGGCGGCAGCGGTGGCAGCGAGGCGCGCGCCAGCTTCTTGACGGCGGGGTTGGCCGCCTTGAGCACACGCGTCGTCCGAAGGGGGGCGTCGTCGGCGAGGGCCGCGCCGCTGCGGGCCTGGGGGTGGCCGGCGGCGACCTGGCGGCCTCGGCGCACTCGGGCGCGCACGGCTGCAACCAGGGCGTCACTCACAGCCTGCTCCACAACCAGACTCACTCCAAGCACCAAAGATGCGCTTAAAAAACTCACCGAAGTCAGAACGGCACAGGTGGTCCAGGACGTTCTCGTAGGTCTCCGCCTGGTTGCAGGGCCGGCAGGCGTCGTTGGCTGCAACACGAGTCAACTGGTCAAGAACGACAACCAGAAAAGGGGCGTTTAAATAAATCAACAAGATTGACGAGGCGGAAGAATGGTTGGTTTTCTGTTCTTATTTTCGTGACACAACAGACGCGTTGGTGGTGCGCGCCTTGCAGCACCCTTTGTAGCAGCTCCTGTCTGGGTGTCAGCTCGTCATGTCACGCTGTCACCCCCCCCCCCCCCCCCGGGAGGGAGGGGCCCCGCTCCGCCCAATTGAGTGGTTTAGGGACAAAGCCGGCGTATAATCCCCGTTTACAATGATTGGCTGGTGAGAGGCTGCCGGGCGCGAGACGCGGACGCATGCGAATCTCAGACCGATCCCGTCGCTCTGTCTCTCTCTCACCGAAACGGGACACCCCGTGAGTGCGAGAGAGACAGAGCGACGACAGCGAGGTGCCGGCCTTCCCGGGCTGCAGGCTGCTGCAGGCCGTGAGGGTGTCACAGCATCGCAGCGCGCTTCGCACGCCGTGCAGGATCAAGGTCCGTGGCGACGTGCGACACCGCACTTATGCAAGAGAGGTAATCCTCTTTCTGGTTCCTGGCAGCGCTGCACAGCGGGCTGGCCGGCCGACCGGGGCGTGGCTGGGCACTGCCTGGGCACTGCCCTCTGCAGACTCGGCGTCACCTCTCAAGACGCCTCTCGTTGAGGCTGAGGCCGCGCTCCGGGACGCCGCCGTCGGGATTCGAACCCGGAACAAACGCCGGCTGACCAAAAATAAAATCCAAACGCGGCAGAAGTGGCCGGGATTTCCGATAAGGCGCGGCCCCGCGCTCCGTGTGACGTGCAGAAACATTTTATTTTGTTGTTGTTGTTGTTGTTGCTTTTTGGGACCGTGGCCGTGAGGCCGTAAGGCACAGTCGTCCCGGCGAGGGGAGGGGAGGGTCATGCGTTGAGTGACATTTCCCTATCAGGGGGCCATTACTGGCAGGCGCGCGCGGAGCTCCAATTGAAGTCCAGTCTACACTCACATAAAGCTGCCCTCCCACAGTCCCCCACGCACACGCCCGAGAACAACAAAACGCCCTCGGCGGTATTCGAACCCAGGCGGGTACTCACCGTCCTCCACCACGACGACGGGCTCGTTGGCGTGCTCCAGCTGGCGCTGCTGCGGCTGCAGCGGCTGCTGCGGCTCGGCCAGCTCGGACTGCGCCGCGATGCACATGTCGTTGTCGGCGGGGAACTTGTCGCAGCGGAACATGTCCGGCCAGGGGTAGCCGTAGGCGCGCATGCGGCCCTCGCAGCCGCGTCGCACCGCCTCGCACAGCGAGCGGCACGGGTAGATGGCGCTCATGGACCTCTCCAGGCACACGGGGCTGAACAGGGAGCAGAGGAACAGCTGCGCGTCCGCGTGGCACCGGATGTTGACGAGCGGCACCCAGGACGACGCCTGCTGCCCCACCTCCGTCATGGTGTCGTGGTCCAGCAGGTTGGGCAGCCGCATCTGCTTGTAGCCGACGCCGTAGCACAGGCTCAGGTTGGCGGGGATGTCCAGGCACACGGGCTGCGGCGTGCGGCCCTGGCCGCCGCCAGACCCCAGCCCGCCCAGCCCCCAGTCCGTGAACAGGGTGCGCGTCTGCAGGGGAATGGGCAGCGCCCCCGCCGCCCCCGCCGCCCCCGACACCGGCAGGGCCAGCAGGGCCCACGCCCAGGCCCAGACGTGCCACCACATGGCGTCCAACCCGGTCACCACTGCATCAACCCTTCGCTCGAGTCCACCGACACGGTCTCGCGGTCCGCGAAGAGCGGCGGGCCGTCAGGTGCGCGCCGCGGAGCCCTGCCGGCCGGCGAAGACAAGCTCGCCGCCGAGGACCATGCCGACGTCAGCGCGCACTGGGTCTTCTTCTGAGGATCACACTGCACCAGACACTGCACTGCCGCGTCGCAAAACCCGCGTCGCAGACACACGCACAACGCGCACGGTCGCTGCAGCTAACTGCACCCCGCTGCGCTGCCGGCCGCCCTGTCTCGCCTGGTGCTTCACTGCGACTGGAGGGAGACCACTGTCACCACGGCGTGCGTGCGCCACGTCGAGCGCCCGGCCACTGCGGGCACCCCATGGGCTCAGCTGTCACTGCACACTGCCTCTGGGTGCACCGCCCCGCGCCGCCCCGCGCCGCCCCGCGCCGCCCCGCACACCCGGCTGGCTGTGGATGTGTTGCCGGTGAGCCACTCCGCGCCACGCCGCGCCACGCCGCGCCACGCCGCGCCACGCCAGCCCGGGGCACTGACACCACATTACTCTCTGTGATGTTACTGACTGCAAGCCCCTCGCTTGCCTCCTTCATCCCAGTCCCCGCATGTCTCCCCCAATCATTTAATTCCGTCTGTCTGTGTCTATCTGTCTGTCTGTCCGTCCTCCCACCCGCCTGCTATCTCTCCCATCTCCCCCTCCCCCTCTCCCTTGGGCCCCCTTCTTGCAGACACGCCCAGACACCCCAGCAGTCTAAATACAGCCGTCTCCCCACCGTCTTGGGGGGTCTCGGGTGCCACCCTCCCGGACGGGGCCAACGAGGCCTCGGCAGCTGCTGGCAGCCGCGGGGAGGGGGTCCGGGGGCTCCTCCAGACGCTGCGACCCTCGGCGTGGCCGTCGAGGCCCCGCCCTGCAGCGTCCGGCACCCCGGGGTGGGTCCGCGGTGGGTGCTCGGCGTCAAGGCCACAAGGCGTCGAGCAGTCGACCGATCCAACCGGCCCTGTGTAACCAGTCAAGTACGCAAAACTAAAATCCGTTTCCATGTTTCAGAGCTCCGAACGTGCTTTCGTCGCAGCCCATTGTCTGTAACTTCTACGAGTGGGAGCCCCTCGTACACGCTCCTGGCGCATTGCGGCCGAGGGACTTCCCCGGCGCTTGGACCGCTAGGTGTCAGGAGCCAGGCGCGGACGGAACGCGACTCGAGGTGCGAGATCAGCACGGTCAATGGGGTCACCCGGGGCCTCCAGACTAATAAAAAAAATATTAAAAACCCATCCTGAGACAAGAGCAACAGGCTACGGCAATTCAAAATTAATTACGTTAATTTTTGCTTGAGAAAGGTAATTTTGGTGCAGGACATCAGCTCTCGGGCTGTGTAGTCGGCGCATCGACGCTCTCGACCACATAAACCTGGCATACTGTCTTCCAAATTCGCGCCCGCCATGGACTCATGGACACTCGAGCGACGGAAGCTTCGGCTTCGGATTCCAACCCACATTTCATGCAGAATTTCTCATAGCAGTGCGGAGGGGGAGGGAGGGTTGTGACGTAGTCGTAATCGTCGTCGGGTCGGGCGATCGTGAGTTCGTTTGTAGGGATTATTGAGGTGATGCGTGAGGAATCCTAGGTCTTTATGGCGACTGCGTCGGCTTTGAGATCGGCAGGAGTATTTTCACCACTCGGCAGGAGACTGAAAGTCTACATCTGACGCCACACTGCAGGTACGACGGTGTTTGACTGGCGAGGCGTCGCACCAATGTCGTCCATAACCTTAGTGCCCTTATTTTGCTCTCTCGAAATGGTTAAATTTCTGCTGCGGACTTCCTCCGTGGCTTATTGTTGGTGCTCTCAGGGAAAGGGAGTTTTGGAACTGCTGGTGACATAGGCTGCGCCTTAAGGTCGGCCAGTGAAAATGTTGCATTGCCTTGTGAAACCACTCTTGTAAACATTGCCTGAGAGGATACTTTCATCAAAACATTGTTCCTCATGCAAAGCCAATAATAGACCATGATTGTAACCCATGGGTTTTAATTCCTTATTTTTATTTCTAAAGTTTTACCATGTTGATTTTTAGCTCCTGAATTTTAATACATAATGTCTTTAAATGGTTAGGTCTGTCTTTTTTTTTTTTTTTGCCTTTACTGACATGGACTTTATTTTCAGTCCTAGAGTTCTAACGGAGAATGGATGTCAACCCGACAAAGAGGCGAGGCCTCCTCTCCAACTCGGCATCTGGTCCTGGATCCTTGCAGGCAGGATCTCTCAACACCACTTCTGGAACTGGTCATGCTTTGAATCAACTTGCACATACGTCTCATCCTCCTCAGACGGCTGACTTGGCAAGTCTCTTTGAATGTCCGGTCTGCTTCGACTATGTCCTTCCGCCGATATTTCAATGCCAAGCTGGGCATTTGGCTTGCTCCAACTGCAGACCAAAGCTTACCTGCTGCCCAACATGCAGGGGGCCTCTTGGTAAGTATCATAATGTTTTGTATTTTTCCAAATTTGATGTACCTTGAGACAATTTGATTATGTGTGTCTGTTTTTCCATTCAATAGGCAATATTCGTAACTTGGCTATGGAGAAAGTTGCTACAACAGTTTCATTTCCATGCAAATATTCAACATCTGGTTGCTCTGCGAGTCTTCTGCATACTGAAAAGGCTGAACATGAAGAAGCCTGCGAATTCCGACCATACACCTGTCCATGTCCTGGGGCCTCTTGCAAATGGCAAGGGTCTCTCGAACAAGTCATGCCTCATCTTATGATATCTCACAAATCAATCACTACTTTACAAGGTAGGTTTAGCAAATCTGGGCTGTGCTCAGCTATGATTAGCTGGGATTATGAAACGGTTGATCTGATTGCCTTTATTTTGCTGCAGGTGAAGACATTGTATTCCTGGCCACAGACATCAATTTGCCGGGGGCTGTGGACTGGGTGATGATGCAGTCTTGCTACGGCCACCATTTCATGCTTGTTTTGGAGAAACAGGAGAAATTTGACGGACATCAGCAATTCTTTGCTATTGTTCAACTAATTGGGTCAAGAAAGCAGGCTGAAAGCTTTACTTACAAGTAAGCTCTTCATTTATTTTCAGATGCCTTTTTTTGAAGGTGCTTTATTGTTTTGTTTGCGTTAGACTAATTAATTGCCTGTGTTTTACAGGCTTGAATTGAATGGTACAAGGCGGAAGCTGACTTGGGAAGCCACTCCTCGTTCTATCCATGAAGGTGTAAGCACTGCAATTCTAAATTCAGACTGCTTAGTTTTTGACACAACAATTGCACAGTTGTTTGCAGATAATGGCAATTTAGGTATCAATGTCACTATTTCTCATGATGCAGCAAATCAGTCGGCAGTGTATTGATGAGGGCAATTATTATGTATACCAGGAGTCTCATAGTTAACATACTCTACTAATATTTCACATACTCTACAAATCATCGGGTCTGAATTTGTAACATAATTTTAACTCTTTGCTCAGGGTTTTGCAAGGTTCTCGTCAGATTCTTGCTTGATTCTTGTTGAGATCTTCTATGTATAATTTTCCTAGGTTCTCCATGCATACTTTAATTGAATGAGAAATGTTCAAAGTTGAATCACATGCTATATGCTGTTCACAACTCAAACCTTATCATTTTAATGAAGCCATACTCTAACTCAATAATTGTTATGAATTTATGTATGATTTCAGTAGGCAAATTGATTAGGTGTGCAGCCAGCCTCTCATCTCTCATGAAATGCTGTGATTTGAAGTACTACATTAAGACTGTTGCTTCATAAATGTTTCATTGTATATCCAAAGAGAATACCATTTTATTACATGTTTAATCTGAAAGTGGTGTTTTATTGTATGTGAATTTAAGGCAGTGGACAAACTTGGCAAAGTGGGACCTGTGTGCCATTTTGGTTTGTACTTTTGCCTGCAAAGAGAGTACATCTTAAAGACATCTTCAGATGGTTGTGGACTCGAAATATCCTGTATAAAAAGATAGGGTCTTGGTAGCACATTAGTAAGGCTGTACATTCTGTGATCAAATATAGCGCAGAGTTTTGAGTGCTTGAAGGAGCTAAATTCTGCTTGTATGTTCCATTGTATTTTTGCCTTTAATTAATTGCTGGAGCTTTACTTGATAGCTGTGCTTCTGTTTATATACATAAGTTCTCTTTCGTTTTTAGTATTTATTATTGTTACTTTGAAGGTTCAGGTTACTAATGTGCAGTTAAGACCAAACAGATTTGTCTAGACTAAGATGCTTGTAAGTTTAGTATTAATATATTTTTGTATAGACTTATAAGTAGAGCTACAAATTCCAGTGATAAGTTGCATTTTGGGATGGTTGGTATGGAAACAGGTGACCATTATATGCATGCAAAGTTTGCAAGAAGTACCAGCAGCTACATGGTTTCTATGTTCAAATTAATAGAATGTCCCTCTGTCATGTATTTTGTCAACCTGGAGTTTGCTCTGTTTTCTGTGATAAATTTCTTTCTTTTTCTTTCATTTTTGTTTTCCAGCTTGTGGTGTTTGGGCGTAATAAAAACCAAATTTCCTCTTTTGTAGATTAGATTTTGGATTCCATTGTTGCATGAAGGATAGTGCAATCTTAAATTATGAGTGTTCAGTTGTAAAATTGGCTATTTTCTGCTGCTTCATGGGATCCTAATAGCATTATCTCATCTTGTTGCTAATATATTGCAGGGAAAGAGGCTGGTGGAGAATTGTGTCAATATTGTATGGAGACTTCTTGAATTGCCTGTCGGTGATTCAAATGTGAAATTTGTTGCCACTGGTTTTGAGAGCAGTAATGAGACTGCTTTCAGCTATGCTTTAGAAGCTTGATATTTTTCAGAGAAGATAAAGTTTTTTTTGTTTTTTTTCTTCTTCTAACTAACTTCAGTGCCATATATGTAGACCTGCAGTGGGGCGTTGGTAGGGTGTTTGCTGCAGACACAGGCAGTAGCTGGCTGCCCAAAGCACAACTTCTAAGATGATTCTAAATGTAGTCCCTTGAGCAATAGTGAACTGAAATGTGGCATATTAAGTAGATATTCACTTTTTGGCACCCGAATTTTCATGTACCTAGCTGGCCAAGGATAGTTTTTTAATGGACTAGAGAGGTTTTTTTTTGTTTGTTTTTTTTAAATTGGGTTTGTTTTTAATAATATTTTTGAATCTTTGCAAAAGTTGTATCGAGATCACATTATCACTAATTTTTTTAAAAAAACATTTTTTTGTCACCCATAACACTTTTTTTTTTTTTTTTGGGGGGTGGGTAGCAACTGATGACCAATAGTGTTATCCAAGAAACTTGTTGAAGGTACTATTCAAAGTGTGTCAATGCTTTGCGGAAGCGGAAACAGATGAATATCTCCAACAGATAAGTAAGGCAACATGGTTGTACTGGGTTGGGTGCCGTTTAATTTCCGTTCCCATCTGCTTTTGGCCATTTCTGCCACTGTTTTGCTGTATGATAGTGCCCCACTTTTTGTTGTTGTTTCAACTGAGCCCTGGTTTTTATTAATTTTTTTTTAAGTAATGTGGTATTGTTGGAGGAAGGGATAGGATTAGAATGCCATTAGATTTGGCATTGCAATATCTAATTTATTGACAGACCAGCAGACTGGAAGAGTAGGAGGATTGTAGAATTAAGGTTCCAACAGAGCATCACAAATCATGACCAAAGTCTTGAAGTTTGCTATCAGTTATGCCATCTCCTGTGCAGTTAAATATTCGTTTATTTATTTATTAGATCTTCATTATACTTATGCTTTTTCTTCTTCTTTTGTTTCTTTCTACGATTTGATAAAGAATGTTTTGTGTGTGGGCCGACAAACAAATCTAAAATTTGTTGTGATATTTTAATATCTATTGATTTTTGAAGCACTATACTTGAGTGACTAATGAACTAGCTTACATCTTAAGGAGAGCAAATGCACTAAGTGTGATTCCCAATGTGGAAATGTGGCTTCATTTAAAGCCATAGTATATAAACTATTAAGGGTAATTCACAAGATAATTGTGGAGACCCTGTTTACGTTGTTCTCATTGCACTTAAAACTTTAACTTGTCAGGATACTGTCATCTAGCTTCTATGCAGGTAACTTATTATGAAATTTCCTGGGAATGTGTGTTAGATTTGTCTTGAGAACAATTAAATTCAATAATTTCCTTACTTTCACGTGTTTAAGTCCTGTAAACACTAGTCAATAACTATCAGAGTATTATTTTATAATAATAGTATGACTGAAAACCCCTCATTCCCTTTAATTTAAGAGAAATGTGGTAAAATTATTTTAAAAAAAACAAAACAAAAAAAAACTACTTTTAATGTGGCAGGGGAAGTATTTGGTACTCCCTGGCCTGCTGAGTGTCTTTGAAAATTGTTCAGTGTGTTGTGTAAATCTGTCTTCTCTCGTGTCTCATCCAGCCTAATCTCAACCAAAATTCTCCAAAAGTAAAATGACTGATATAAGAAACAATCATCTATCAAAACATTGTGTAGGGCAAGTGCCATATGTTCTAACCCAGTGTTTGGTTTGGTTCACATTGCATGACAAGGTTCGAGTGGTATTCTGTCATTTTAGTACAATTCTTAGCTGTGTACGGTGTTGTCAGTTTCCAAAAAAGAAAAAAATGAAAAAGAAAAATGTTTGGCTCTGGCAGTTTATTTCACATCAGACAAATTAATTTTATGTCAATAAACAAGATAACACTATTCAGGGGTTCTTTCTTTTCCTTCATCTGAAAGCCACAGTCTATGTACTTGAAAATGTGAGTAAAATTGAAATAAAATCAAACGATTTTAAGAACTTAATGAAACAGCAGTTTAATTGTCAGAAGTGACAGGTTTCAGTTCACAGCGTCACAAGTAGGCTTCAACAGAATTAATGTAAGACATTGAGAGCCATAAAGTCAAACTTAAATTCATCTTAAAATGCTACAACTAGAGATACTATCACAGCCTGTTAAAATCTGCCAAACTTGATACAGTAATGAATGAAATTTTTTTCTTTAACATTTCTTGCTCTGATATGTAAGGCAGAAGAGCCTTTTCTTATCAGATAAAATAGAAACTATGAGCACATTCGCTATGGAAATAATGACAAATTGCAGGCTATTGTTTGTAATAAGAGAAGAAAAATTAAAGTTACAGTTTATCACAGACACACACAAAAGTTACAAACAATTAGATCTTCAATGACGGCATAGATCGCCACTAGCCCCAAAAAAAAAATAATTTTAAAACAGGCAACCTCATACTTATAAATATATTTTTTAAAAAAAGGTGGGGAAAAGAGTTGACAAGTACAAGCCCATTTTGCCTGGGGACAAGAAAATTAATTTTGGTAGAAAACCAGAGAGGGGTGGTGGGAATATGAATCAGTTGAACATTAAAATTGGGTCATGCAAAGAGATATGCTTCATAATAGCAACAACAAATAATTTCAAGCACGTCTTCTGTGTAAAAACTGGTCTTAATACTCAAGGTATTTTTCACAGATACAAAGAGCCATCAGCTGGCCCCAAATAGTGCAAGGCAATTAAAATAACATCTATTAGTGTCCAAACTCCCAGGCCACCGAAACTAAATAGTTTACCAATACCTTCTTGCCAGTGGCCCAAATAAAACCTACGACAAAATTTAGATGGTTACTCCAACATAGGGAAAACACTACAGCTCAATTTATGCATCTTAATTTTAGAGACGTTTGACTGCAACAAAAATCTTACCTGTCAGCTCCAAAGCCCCCCAATGTTATGCTCAGAGCTAGAGCAGTGCTCCAGCGGTAGCCCCCAGTCCAGTTACATGGCAGTTTTTTATAGAATTTCCTTTGTCCTAAGCAAATTATATTATCCTTCACAGAACAGTTTGTCCTGAATAAAGTTTTTAAAGAAAAATGAAAAAATTGATAAATGTGGACCAAAGCAAGAAAAGACACTCCATCCAGGATAATACGTACCGGTAGTAGGCTTTGGGAGAAGCAACAGAGTCACAGCTGGCTTTCTGAATACATGTGTGTTCCCAATGTTCAGTTTGATAGCAAAACCGACATATCATTGTTTTTTCTACAGTTGTACTCCCCTGATGATCAAATTCGTAAATAGATTAGTTCAAATATACCTTGTAAACAATTTTAAGAACTTTGAGAACTCACCGAACAAGCAGACTTGGCAGTACACGTAACATTGTACGTTCTACCATAGACGCATGTTTCACTGATGTTACAGGTATAGCAATGCCCTGGCAGATCGCTGCAATCTTTGTCAGTTGGGCAAGCTTTTTCCTGCAACAAACCGCCCGCAAAAAATGTTTAGAGAAGGGCTCAACACCTTGACAGGGCCAAGAAATTCAAGAAAAGGGGAGACGACATATGATTCCACAACAATGACCCCTTTACACATGGAAAATATTCCCTTCGATGACACTTACATCTTTCATTAACTGCGCGATTAAGTTGGCAAGCCCTGTGGCTGAAATCAAGAAAGGAAATATTGTCAACAAGACAAAGGAAGGGAAAAAAGGCAAACAGCAAACTCCACCACTCAAAAACATCGCCCATCACAACCTTGTTCAGGTTATGGACATTTCCTGCTAGGGGCCTACCATTTTCATTCTCCTGCACCCCACAAATACCGATGATAGACAGCATTAATAGAAAGAATGCCGTTAAACGGTGCGTCAAGTTCATATCTGTAAGAAGGATTTCTATGTTTCACATATCGTCTCTTTAAAAACACAGCAGTCAGTACTTTTCATCTGACAAGCAGGGATCTAGACTGATTAGATGGTTGGACGCACGACTCCTCGACCTGTTTAGTTACAGAAGTCGCCACCGCGGGCGCTGCTGCCCTTCCATTTTCCTGCTTCCCCCACCCCTTGTGCCTGTTCCTGCATTTCGCGCACATCTCTGAATCCACCAGACCAAAACCAAACCAACCGTTCGTTTGTGACCGTCTTGCGCCAGCTGCATCTGTACCATTCGAGGTGTTCGGAAAAGAGGCCCCCGAAAAATGTCGGCCGAATCTGCGGACTCCGTGGCCATGGGGCCCCCCGACGCGCCCGCCAAGGAAAATGTGAGTAGCCGAGCCAAACGAGAAGAGAAGCCCAAGCTGACTTGCCATCTGCACCTAGAGGCGGAAAGGCGCCACTTTTTCCATTGTGTCGTTCTCGAGGAGGGACGAGGCCCAATGAAATGATTTTGCCACGTGCGAATCCTGCCGTTTTCCCGGTGATTGGCCGACCTTTTCCAGCATCTCGGTGTCTGCGGCCGACGCAGGCCTACTGAGTTGAAGTGAAGTGGTAGGCAGGTTATTGACGTCTATTGACATCTCCCATGGCCTCGTGATAGGTTTTCGTTTATTTGGTTTGTCTTGATTCGTTTCGATCATTGTTATTTTTCGTTACTAGTCCCATCGTACTTTCTTTTCCTCAATCCGATCTAACACTCGGGTGGTCTTTGTAATTTAAACATTTTGCAAAGAAGCTACTTTATGAGCTTAGTGCTTCCCCTCTCACACCGAATGACAGGCTGTTCTGCTGCCTTTAGGTAAACGCTTCTACTTTCAACATGTTCCTGAGGATTTATTTTACGTTTATTTCTTTACAGATGACATCAAAGGATATTGAACACCTGGAGGAGGCGAAACTGAAAGCAAAGTTTCCGATGGCTGCGAATAGACCTGCTCACTCAGCGTTCCTTCAGAAGCGGTTGCTGAAAGGGGTAAGTAAGAGAGGCCGGCCATTCAACATGTTAAAATTCAAGCTACATTGTCCGAGTTTCTCATGTTATCATTTCCCCCGACAGCAGAAGTATTTTGACTCTGGAGACTATCAAATGGCAAAGCAGTCGACCCAGCCCAGCAACCTTGCCAAACCTAGACCACCACCCTTCATCCCCATTCAGACCGGCGAAGAGATTCCAACTCCTGAATCAGTACCTGCAAGAAAGACCTCCATCATCCAACCGTCCCACAAATTTCCTCATCCATAGGTTTTCTTTTACTGTAAATAATAACACTGGTTGTTATGTTTTATATTAGAGCAGTTGAGACTGCCTTTTATGGAGGGACAGAGTACTTTTGGCTGTTGGGAACTCCTTGTTCCGCCAGCTTTGACACGTTGTGCATGCTCCATTACCATGTTAGTAATTTATTTTTTTATGATAGGTTGCCTGTGTGTTGTGCCGGCCACTCCTGGCACCTAGCTATGGGGTCCTTACTGTGTATGGTCCATTAATGGTGATAGTGACTCCCAAACCACCCTGTTGTCATGCCTTCCATCGACATCTGTAATGGATGCCATTTTTCACTATTGTACTAAAATTTAGAGTGCAGTTTATCATGGACCACAGTCTTGTTGTATCCTAAGGAAATTTAAATTACTGTATCTTTTCGTCCCTTTTTTTTTTTTTTTAATTTCTAAATTTTGTAATTTTTCATGGTCTTTAGATTAGCTGTTGAAATTGTAAAATTTATTCACAGTTTATCTTCCACTTGATTGGCTTTTCATAGATTTCTCCAGATGTGAGAATATTTTAATTTGCTGTGCTAAGGGTTTTACACTGTAGTCCTCCATCAGTCAGACGTTTATATTGCACAGTTCGATCTGTGTGGCTATTATTGTTTTTTTTAGACATAGGCAATTCTTAATTTGTGAAAGTCTCCTTGTCTCAAGTAATGTATTGTTGGTGTTTAGGTTTAAAAGACTAAGTATGATCAAGTGATATACCTTGTGTCAGTGTTTGTATGTTAATGAACCCTCTATACCTATCCTAAGTATTGTTGTCATCAAAAAGATAAATAATGTAGAATTTGCAAATCTATCAATCACCATCCTTTGTGTATAGACTTGTGCGTTAGTTGTTGGGCAATGGATTGCCAATGTATCAAGGTATGTTCTGATGCTCGTATTGTGTGCTCCTTCTAGCTGGATATGCATTGATTTATTTGTAGTGCTCTGTTCCCTCTTCTTTTTCTATCTACTGTGTGCTTCTTGCAACATAACTAACTTATCTGACATAACTTAGATTTGTTCTTTACAGTACATAGTAGGCTCAAATGGTCAGGTTGCTGTTGGGGATTTGGTTTATAAAATCTGATAGTAGCACCAAGTCTGTGATACACTTTTAAGTCTGACTGAACTAAATTTTCTTTCATGCTCAATGCAAAGTTTGGACATGTTGCATGTGTTAAAATTGAAGTTTCCGTCACATTCCCTCTCTGGAATGATTTAAGTTATTTTTTATTTTGAGATGGCTAATAAATAAACTTTTTAGTACCACCAGTGTCCGTTTCATCCCTTAATCCTCCTCATTGACAACAGTTTGCAATGTAGGTTTGATTGGAATTAAAGCCAAGACACTCAATCAGAGAGATTTGTTAATGAAAAGGGTTGAAATGAGCAAGTGTAACCTAGAACTGGGGGAGACCCAGGATTTTTTTAATGTAGCTAAAAATAATTTCAAAAACAAGCAATTTGCTAACCCAATACTGAAGACATGTAATACACATTTTTGAAACTTTCAGTACAATGGAACTAGGAAAGAGCATGTAATAACATGTGCCATTGGTAGTTTGCAACAATTCAATTATGAAATATTAAAAGTAAAGTAGGTACACATAGAGCATCAATATTTACAAACAACCAACGATTTTCCTCATGGGCCTCAAGCCACAACCCATGCCACCTCTGGGCATTACCATAGCTCCTGCTCCTACACTAGTAATAACACTTTTTACACATATACTTACATAGATAATACACATTTTAATGCTCCTCTCGTCCTTTTTTTGTTTGTTTCAGTATGTACCAATTATAATTATATTCATAAGATCATTTCATTAACATTCCATGGCAAGTATGGATCTGCTGCTATACAATTTCTTTCTTTATAAAAAAAATAATAACAAGCTACAACTCAAATTAAGTGGTTCGTACAGAATCTGTACGTAAGAAAGTCAACAAAATTTAATGTAAGAAAGTTTTCCCACCTTTAATGAAGATAAAACACAATAAAATATTTACAATACTTCTCTTGCAATGCCTTTTGTAAGTTTTTCATTTTGTCAACAACAACAAGAAACATCTGCCTTTCCAAAAAATCAGGTGGATTCTTCTTCTTCTTCTTAGGTCTTCGGACACTTTCAGATCAATGACTGCAAATCCTTCCATAGTTGCAAACACTACAGCAATATCAGAAACAAACATTCCCGAGGGCAGGTGGGTAAATTTTAAAAATTGACTTGACTGAACCTTTTGAAAATTAAGGATGCATCAGAACATCTCAAAGGAGTGTAACCACTTCAAACCAGGAGCACGGGACGGAATGTAACAGATCTGCTCGAAGAAAAGATGCAGTTCTTTTGTGAGTAATAAAATAACTTGAACTGAAAGTGACAAAGCTCAAAGAAATCTTAACACCTGACAGTACCTCCTACCGAGATGCACTTAAATTCAACTTTTGATTTTATGTCATAACTTTACATGAGTGATGTGCTGTTCCCTCCAGATATCTAGGCATATTGTCTTTCAAAAATCATTCAGTTGAAGAGAAAATTTATAAGCTTCATATCACAGAAAATCATACAAATTTACGAAAAGTGGAATGAATGTACAATCAGTAGGATGCAAGGGCAAGACGAGAAAAAAAAAGCAGTTAGTCTTTTGAAGAAAAGTTACTAATGCAAGCAATCCTGTCCCTTGATGAGTGAAATACAGGCAAGTTACTTGTAGGAATAGTGTGAATGTTTTCACTTATCACACAAATCTCAATTATTAAAATTTAAGATCACTGGAACTTTACCTGATGACCAAATAGTGTGATCATCAATAATTCAAATCAAAATTGAAAGAAAGTTTATCACGATTGTCTCATCTATGTGGCCATGCCACTGATGGCAAATGGTACACCTTCTACTTAGTAAAGGCAGCAAATACTGCCCAAAGCAACTCATTAGTGTTAGGTTTCAGACTTTCTTGCTCGTAATCAAGTTCAAGCAAATCTCTAATTCGCTTCATGGCAACTTCATAATCATCATCATTTAAAGGAGCAAATGCATTCTCCAACACATCAGATGCATGGGAAAGAAACAGCAGTGCAAGCAGGCGTTTGTCCATACGATGAGGATCATTGACCCATTTACTCAATACTGAATCCTGAACCTAAAATAAACGTTTGTTTAAATTATAACACAAAAAATTTTGTGGAGAGCTTGGTCAGCCAAATATTCAGATACAAACCTTTTTAACAAGTCTTGATTTTGCAGTGTTGTCAGTTACAGGATGTGTAGTCATATCAAACAAAAGGAAGTTTTGTTTCTCTGTTGTAAGAACTCCCTTTTCAACCAGGTTTTTGGCCAGGCGTTCTCGAACATTCTTCAATTGTAACTTCAATTTTAAAGGATTCCACGTCTCACCTGAAAACAAAATAAAACAATTATGGAACAAAAGCTTAAGAAGAGATTAAAGCAAAACATAAAACACACAGGATTTAATTACTTACCACTTAGGTACTCAATCCAGCTCTGGACTGTTTCTGGAGGATCCATTTCCTTCATATGCTTTAAAGCCTCATCCAATAAGACATCACCTGTTGGCGTGTCACTTTTCATAATAATCTTGCGGCTTAATAGACTTTTGCGGCGCATTCCTGCTTTTTCAAGCTCAATGCGGCCTCGTAATGCTAGTTCAATGAGAATGCACCCTCGAAGTCCCGAGGATATACAGTCATTCCAGAAAGAAGTGTAGCCCTGAGGAAATACACAACAAGCCAAATTAATTACAAGACCAAACTCAATAACAACTTAACATAAATGAGGACAAAAATCTGCTTGAATTTTAATACAGAGAAAATAAGCTGACAGAGACTAATTAGACTCGTTGTCAAGGACTGGCGTAGGACACTGACAATTGACCCGATATGTTCTCTGGCCACAGGTATGACACAATGTCAAAAAACAACATGAAATGCTGAGCTCTAGCCAAACGACTTGGCGCTACGTTGGCCGCAAGAATGATTTTGACAGAGACCAAGACAGCTGATGTGGAACAGTGTCATAGGCCAACCTGACCCGAGCTGGCTCCCACCCCCCCCGAGGGTTCGCGTACCTCCTTGTCCTTGAGTCCTAACAGTAAAACCTCTTCCATGAGAGTGAGTCTGGTCTCCTTCGAGTCGCCGTCGGCCGCCTCCTCGTCGTGGTCCAGTTTCTTGTCGCCGTCCTCGCAGTCCTTCTGCGCGCTGTCCGCCGTCTCCCTCGCCACATTCCGACGCTGGACGAGGCCGTCGCCGCGGTTCATCTTGACGCAGTTGTTTCCGGAGCCGTCGGCCGTCGGTCGCTGACTCGCGCGTCGCGACGCGCACTACATACAAATTAGTGTTCGCTGCGAAACCTGCCAATTTTACAATGGATTATCGCCACATCCCGTCTACAACATGGCGGCCGCGGCGGCTGCTGCTGATGTTTACACTTTTGCCACCGCCTGCTCTGCGCTAGCAGACTACAAACACGGCGCGAGGTGGCTGCGAGACTAGGATGAGAATTTCAGCAGACGTGTGCGAAGAACTGAGAAACTGCGCGCGCATTGCAAATTTCACATTTCCTCCAGATGTCCACTGCAATACGCGACGCGCGACAGGCAACCAAGCACACGTCCGTGAGATTAGGTTGGGTTGGTTCCTTCCTCACCCGCTGCTTCCGAACTCGCGGAGGTTGAAATTCCGTCGGCGGAGCGGCCGTATGCGATAAGCCCGCAATAACGCGGACTGATAAGAAAAATGACAAGAGGGTGTCAACCACCGACGTCAACGCGCGTGTGATTGTTTTAGGCGTGAACGGCGGGGACGGCCCGTCAACGATGACGAACTTGACGCAGGCAGGACAGAGCCTCTTCACGCGGCTCAAGGCTGGCGGTCAGCAAGGGGCACGGGACCCATCTGTCACGCGCTCGGCGAGCTTGTGAGCGAGCAGGCGCGAGAAACAGATTACGCGCAGGAAATAGAAATACAGTGCCGTGGGAGTGGGCCGAGCATACACCGAACTCACACCACACGCAGCAGCTCGTTGGGTTGCCTACCAGTCCGGCGCTCTCTGCCGCCAGGTCCGTCTCAGTCGCACTCGAGGCGCGTCCCGTACGAGAGCGAGAGAGACAGAGCGACGCCGGTTCCAGACCCCCTGAGCGATCAGGGAGGTGGGAGGTTATTGCAGCATCACGCCCCTGAGCCAGCAGTCAGCCTGCCTGGATCCCTGTCTCTGTCGCACTCATGGGGCGTTGGAGAGCGCGAGAGAGACAGAGCGAGCCTGCAGCACGCGGCCAGGCTCGGCGCGAGAGAAAGTGACTGCCGACCGGAGGCTCGCCTTGCGGTGGCCAGCGGGCCAGCGGCGGTCCTGGAGGCCGCGGCCGGCCGCGGCGGTGGAGGGGAACGCCGCGCAGGAGGTGGTCGGCACAACACCGTGTACTGCAACGACGTAACGAGCCGCGGGCCTTCAAATCTTCATCAGAAGTCGGTCCAGACGGCGCACCAACCCCTGTCGAGACAGCCGGACCGCGACAGAAGGAGGCCGATCGGAGGGCCTGTGGCAGGCGATCCAGGGTTACTCTGGTGTGTAGTAACCCTTGCCGCGCAGACTCGGCGACGGATTCAGAGGTAGCTCTGTACCCGTGTGTGTGTGTGTGTGTGTGTGTGTGTGTGTGTGTGTGTGTGTGTGTGTGTGTGTGTCAGAGCCCCCTCTTCGACGCTGGCACTATCAATGGCCCCGTCCGGGGTGGGGGCGCGGCGCCGTGGAGGGGGCGGGGGGCACAGCCTGGGCACAGCCCTCGCGGCCGGCCCGCACCGGCGCTGCATGGGCGGCCAGTGGTGCGGTGCCGAGCGACGAGGGGCACATGTGGAGCCGTGCGAGCGGACAGAGCGAGTGAGGTCGCACGCACGCGCGTGTTGTGGGAGACCGCGCCGGCATGGACGCTGCCCGCCGGTGACACGGGAGACACGAGTGCCATGAGGAGCGGGTCCCTGGAGGCAGAGTCGGTGCTGGACTCGGTGCTGGATTGCGCGCCCTAAGGATTACCTGGATAACCTGGATTACCTGGATTACCCTCCGGACGCAGCCTTCGTTTCCTGGTCGAGCAGCAATCGCAGGTGAGGCGACTTCCTCAGCGGTCCCCCCTTTCCAATGGTGTCACTCGCTGGTCGGGAAAACAACACCCGGCCAAGGAGTGGTTTCAAAGTCCGCGTCTTGTCTTTGCGCTGACAGAAGTGAAGGCAAATAATGAGTGGCCACCGCGCACATTACTCGAAAAGCACGCATCGGTCCTGTCAGTGAGACTGCGTGCCGGCGAAGCTGCGCAGAGTCTCTCCTCCGTCTCCCTCAAGTCGCACAGTGCCAACTTTACAAAAAAGTAAAAAAAAAATTAAAAAAAATTAAAAAAAATTAAAAACATGTTTTTTATAGATGACGTGACAAGCGCCACGAATAAAATTTAAAAAATCAGAACATCGAATTTTATTTTTTTTTCTAAAAATTAAGCTATCCGATGCGTAATGTTGCTGACGCTCGCCGATTGCGATTCAAAAACTTCATTGCTGGGCTTTAATTAAAGGCCCGTAGGCCATTCTCAGCGGCCTATTGTCCCCCAAAATAATAACGCTTCGTGCCACGGTGACGAACCACACTGGCCGCCGGCCACTGTCAGGCGGCAGCGCGTGTGTGAACCGAGTGTCACTCTCTGCCGTCGCAAAGCACCGGCCGCCCTAGACAATGCCGCGCGCGCTCACACGTACTCTCTCTGTTAGACACACACACACACACACACACACACACACACACACACAAATGCGTGTACACGCTGGACGGCAAAATAGTAGGTATCTTCTCCTCGGCGACAGTGTTTCGCTTCCTGGCCTCACGACACCTTCCTCATTGCGGCGGTCTCGCATTTATTCCGGCGAATAGTGAAGCGGGTTCCGCGTCGTTCGGGCTGGCCGGCCGCGCACGATTAGAATGTCGGAGTGAGAGGCGTGGGTCGGCCGGATTTTTTCGGCTTCGGCTTCGGCCTGACGCCGTCTCGAGCCGCCGCGTCGCCGGGGTGTGTCTTGGTGTGCGTGCTCATCGTTCAGGGTCACTGGGGGCCGTGGACGCCCGCGTCGGACGGGGGCCTTGTTGACGCACACTGGTTCAGAAGCCCGCGTTGAGGCGACAAAAATCCCGGACACGTTTTAAGCTCCAGAGTCGCCAAGTGGGACTCGAACCGAACGCGTGACCCCACCAATGGACTCCTTAGTTTGGAGAGCAATCCATTGGTTGGGGTCACGCGTTCGATACGAGCCCCAGTTAGCGACTCTGGAGCTCAAAACGCGTGTAAACTTTTGTCCGCCGCCCGGTCTTCTGGCCCACTGTGCGCCGTCCGTCGAGGGTCTTGTTGTCGGAGCGACCGCCTGGCGGGTAGGCCGTCCCGTCGAGCCGGCGTGCGGCGCGCCGCGCGTGGTTGCCTACCCTCGCCACCGCAGGCGCCACGCGACCTTGCCCTTTGCCGGCGACGCGGTGACGCGGTGACGCGGTGCCACCCGGCAGGCCACGACAGGAAGCAGGCCGCGGTTAGCATAGAGCGCCCAGCGGACTGCACTACTCTGCACTCGGTACACCCGACGACCCGCTGCGTCCACACAAACTAGAACAACGAGAAGCGGCTGCATTTCCGAGCGCGATGATCCTCCGATGCGTTGCCGCGTTACCTCATCGGCGGCCCGGTGCGGCTGGTCCACCCTTCCCCCTCCCCTCTCCCTCCGGTCGCCCCTGCCGCCGGAACGGGCGTCCACACTCGACCTCGACACGGTTGTTCTCGAGTTGCGCCACAGCCTCGGCCTGCCGCTCAATCTCAATGGAGGAGCATCGGCACGGAGTTACCCGGAGTACTTAGTGTAGAGATGCGCGAAACGCTCTCTACATACAACCCCCCCCCCCTCCCTACATACACAACCCCTTTCTCGGACTGATACCCTTGGCCGACTCCGACTGTCCCGTACTGGGTACAGCCGATAACAACTCGCCCAGCGGCTGGACGGAGGTTCTCTCCATGTCACGGGGCAACTGGAGCATCGGTCCGAAGGGCATAGGGCATGCAAACATGGCACACGGCCCCTTACGCACTATGCAAAAAGGAGAACGGCCACTGGTAGAAGGCAGTCCACCCCAAGCCAGTGCGCATCGTGCCAGTGAAGTGCCCTGTGTGCTCAGCGAAGGGGGAACAACTTCCCACATTCATTGTACAAAATTGGAACACATTCCCACATTCTGGAGGTATAAACGCCTGTAAGTAGGCAACATGTATGACAAATACAGCAGAAATTTTGCACATTCCAACACATTCCCACATTCATTGTACACAAAATTTTTCAGTGAGCCACCCCTGTGTGCTCAGTCTTGCAAGCCCGAGTTAGCGTCAGTCAGTCCGGGGTGCCTGGAGTACCTGGACTCTAGGTCCTAGAGTGCTCGGAACGCCTAGAGTTAGGGTGGAGGCCTAGCGATGATTGAGGTCCCTGCCTCGGCCGGCCCGCCGCCGAGGCCCACGGCTGCACGAGGAGGCCGACTCGGGCGCGCCGAGACGAAGCAAGGCTTTAAGCAAGGCGAAGCCGCGAAGCCCACGCCGGGTCGCAATCGATATGCGCGGACCCACAGTCTTAATGCGGCGCAGCCTGTTGTATTACGGACGGTGGGGGCGGCCGCGAGAGGGAGGGGGGGGGTCATTCAGCGGAGAGAGACGGAGAGAGTGAAGACTGACTCGGCGGCCGGGTGGGGGGCGGCGGCACGACAGTGGTGTGCCTGTGTTTGTCATTGTCGTTGTGAGTTTGCAGCGATGGGGCAGTCGGCGCGCAGGCGTCGGAGGAGGTGACCTGGCACGGTGCCGGCTTGATAGCTAGAGGGGGGGGGCAGTCAAGGAAGGGAGGACGGCGCGCGGCTTAGACGCCCGCCCTCGCCTTGCGGTTTTGTTTCCATCCGCGCTATCTCCCCGGAAGCAGAGGCGGGGCGGCGGAGCAGGCGAAGGAGGCCCTCTCGCGGACCAGCGGCCCCGACCGGCCGGAGCGCCGCGCAGTCTACCGGAGGCTCGTCGGCGAGGTGCACCGCGGAGGCCGCGTCGTCGGCGTGGTGCTGACAGTTCGGCCGGCATGGCGTCCCTGTCGGCGGGGCTGGCGGTGGCGGCGGCTGCAGGCGCCTACTGGATGTGGCAGGTGAGCCCGGCCCAGGCTAACATTCAAAATTCGAAATTTTAATTTGTTCTGCGCATAATGCGGCAAAAGCCTGTGAATCTCAGGCCCACCCTGGGAAAGGGGGGTCTTTTTTCGCCTGGGAATCCCGGGCACTTTTTTTTGTCGTGAACATTATTATCTTTACCTGTTTGCGAGATACAGGCACCCAAAATCTCAATTAATGTTAAGTTACCACACCGTGTGCGTAGTTGACCAGACAAGTCCCGTACTTTTTTTTCTACCAGAGTGGCAGACCTTGGCATTTAGAGCGGCGGGCCTATTTCTGCTGCACGCCGGACCGCTCCATCGCTGCGTCTCACAACTATCTAGTTTTTTCCTCTTTTATTTCGGTCTATTCGCCAGTCTTTTTGTGGTGTTGCGGCGAGGCCGGATCGGGCGCCAAAAGCGCGTCGCCCACCGGCCGGCCGGAGTCGCTCTGTCTCTCTCGCACCCACACGGCGCGGCTGGCGCGGCCCATGAGTGCGAGGGAGACAGAGCGAGTGAGTGTGCTGGGCTGCTGGGCTCCATAGGCCGCGGCTCTGGCTTTGTTGCAGACACTCGCGGGGGACCAGTTGTTGCAACACCGAGAGGCTGAAGGGGAGCCTGTGATGAGGGGGGGGGGGGGGCGGAAGGTCCCACTGGTGTCGCCGGGTGTCGCGGGGCCCTGCTTGCCGCCGTGCTGGTGGCAGCTCACGGATTGTTCATTTTCTGCTCTGAGAGTCCAATCACCTCTCAAGAAGTGTGACTGCCGACCGACGAGTGCGTTTTCCTCGCGCCTGTCGCTGGGATTCGAACCAGCGACCTTCGGATCGGCACGACCGCATTGCGTACGACGTTATTGCGGTCGCCGGCCGGGTCCCTTCTGTTTGGCAGAAGGCGGTGGGGTAATCGGTTCCTGCTTCTGCCCCGCGGGCGACAACCGCAGCGAAAAGAAGGAGTCATCTTGGACTCTCGCAGGGCCAAATGCTGGCAGAAACTTGACAGGCAGGTTATTACGCAAAAAAAAAAAAAAAAAAAAAAATTGTGCCATGTGCGAAGTTATATTTTTTTTTAGACTCTTCTCCAACTGCGAGCCACACGGTTAAATCATTCAGCACCTATGCTAAGTCATCGGCTTTGCTGCTGTAAATCTCTACACTCAATCGATAAGCACTGATAGGATTTTTTTTTGATTTTTTTTTTTGCGTGCGCAGTAAGACCTATCAGACCCACCACCGCCCAAAGACCACGCTAAATACGAGTGGCGCTTAAAACAGGCTTGTACCTGTGCGGTTCACTTTTAATTTAAATTTTCGACATTTACTTTAATCCCGGCGCAGCAGGCGGTGGCTCGGCGTGGTACGCTCGGCTTTGCTGCGCTCTGCTGCTGTGGGAGCCCCGGTGCAGCGGCGTTGCGCAAGCAGGCCGTTCAACTCGCAGACCTCGGCGGAGGGGCCTAGGAAGACCGGGCGGAGGGGGGGGGGGCGGACCAGGCACCGAGCGGCCCCCAACTGGGTCGGCGTCAATCACATTTCGAACACGGCACTACGGGGGGTGGTCACCCTGTACGATAGATTGCAGCATTTCGAAAAGAGCGGGAAAGATGTCCACTTGTTGTTGTTCACTGAAAAAAAAGTCTAGTTAAAAATACCAGACTGTTCCTGGTTAAAAGAGCACTGGTATTAGTAACTACAAACCTTGTATTTGTAACTAGATTTTCAGTTATATTAACTACCACGGGTGTGGTTACATTTACCAGACGTCTAGTTAATATTTCTGGTAAATTTGACTAAACTGTTTAGTAATTGTCACCAAACCCAAAATTTCCAAGGATTTAATATATACGGTACGTCTAGCATCCCTTCAGTTCCCTGCAATCCTTAAAGCACCGTTTTACAGCGGAAAATGCTACTGTCTTCGCTGCATTAGATGAGCGGCTAAACGGCGCGCAGCCGCATTCGACGGGGACGCACGGGTCACCTATATGGCTTCATAGCACAGTGGTAACGAGCTTGGCTCGTAATGAGAGGATTGGGAGTTCGATCCCAGTATAGAGCGAGGCAGAAAACAGATTCATCACTGCTTCGCAGTCTCACAAGACGAATGTGGGGGCAATACGTCCAAACTCGCTTCTTTCTTCTTTTGTTTTTCTTTTTATACTTAAAATATTTTACTAAAAGTGTAGTAAAATTTACTAGATTGGGGGCCTGACGGCATGGTTAAATCTACTAAGAATCTGGTTATCTTTACTAGACAGACATTAACTAGGCAGTCTGGTATTTGTAACTAGATACCTGGTTGGTTCCTATTCAATTAGACTGTCTGGTATTTGGCACTAAAATCCTAGTTGCTGCAACTAGACTTTTTTTTCAGTGTTGTTGCGTCTGACGCGGCCTGCTCGCAGGTCGCCATGCTGGAGGTGTCCGCGGCCGTGCTGGGGGTGCTGGCCCTGCTGGGCTCCTTCCTGCTCCTGCTGATGCTGGCCGGGTCGGTGCTGCTGGCGGTGCAGGGGATGCGCGCGCACGTGCTGCCCTACTTCAACAGGCACCCCGTCGACCTCGTGGATCGCTTCGGCGCCTGGGCAGGTGAGTAGCGTGGACTGTAAGCACGGCTTGGGCTTTTTTTTTTCTCTCGATAGCCACCGTTTCTGAAACGTTATTTCAGTGTTGCCACACAGGCAGGCAAAAATTCCTGCAAGGCACCAGTGTGGGATGGGAAGGGTTGCCAACCTCAGCTGCCTACTACACCTTGACTTGGCTAGGCAACCCCAGTTGGCAGGCTGAGGTTGGCAACCCTAGTTGGCAGGCTGAGGTTGGCAACCCTTTCACCACTGGCGCATCGGGGGTGTTATTGCCTGCTGATGAGGCAGCACTGCTCCAGTTCTTATCGTGACGCACGCTGCGTTCGAGAAGAGGGAAATGAGCGAGTGGCTGAGTGGTGCTGAAAGCACGTGGCCTCCTCGCACGTCGGGGGGAGAGGGAAGGGAGGGGGGGGGCACCCCAACGATGCAATGCTGTGCTGAATAGGGAAGGCCAACCTGTCTATGCCTGCCTGCTGGGGTGGAGAGGGTAATGATGGGGCTGTATGCAATTACAGGCAGTGCAGGCAGTGCGCGCGCACACACGCACGCGCACGAAGACAGAAGACTCCCAAAGCAAACAGTCGGCCCACACAAACACGCACACTGGCGCACGGGAGGCGGCCCGGTGCGAGTGGGCCGGCCGGCTGGACGCCAGTTCAAGGTGACCGTAGACATTGGCAGAGATTTGCAGAACCCGATTGGCTGCTTCGTTTCGGCTGTCTCGTCGGCCCGGGCGTGGTCCGGCCCGATGACGCGCTGCCCGTCTTCCGCGTGGGGCCGCGCGCCTGACGGGAACCTGGAACGACCTTGAAACCCGAGACCAAAGAAATCCGTTCGGAACGCTTAAGCAACCTGTATGGACAAGCCCCGTGGAAAAGTGAAGTCCCGCAGCGCGGAAAACGGAAAAGTCAAAGCGTCAGTTTGATAGGAGCGAGTTCGACTCCGGTCGGCGGCGTGCCGTTTCGTCGTCCCGGAGTTCCGGAGGCGGCGGGGCGCGCGGCGCAGTGGGTCACTGCCCCGCCTGCCTGCCTGCCTGCCTGGCTCTGTTTCACGGTTACGTCCCTGCGTTGCAACACGCCGGCCGGCTGGAAGGGGAGGGGGAGCCTCACCACGGGGAGAAGGTGCATCGCCGCAGCGGTGGCGTTCGAAGCGAACCGGCTGGTCCACTGTGCACCCCGACTGGGAATACTTTGCGCGTCGTCTTTCGTGCCTGTGCTGTGCTCTCCATGATGGAGTGTTTTGGCAGCGGTGACGCAAGGCTAAGCGTTCAGCGCGCGGGGGTTTGCCAATGAAGGTTTGCCGGAGTGCTTTGCCTGCTTGCAGTGGTGACGGGCTCAACGGACGGCATCGGGCGCGCCTACGCCCTGGAGCTGGCCAGGCGGGGCGTCAACGTCTGCCTCGTCAGCCGCAGTCTGGACAAGCTGCAGGCCACGGCCGCTGAGATCGGTAAACACTCACAAAAAAAAAAAGTGTCTCAACTTAAAAAAAAACCAACACAGTATTTGAATTTTTTTTTTTTAAATGCATGTGAACTCGATTTGCCCAGAGTCCCGCTTTGGCGTCAAGACCATGGTGATCGCGGCCGACTTCAGCAAGGGGCAGTCGGTGTTCGAAGACATCGAGGCCAAGCTCAAGGAGATCCCCGTCGGCATCCTCGGTAAGGCCTCCGGATTTGCACATCCCCGAAGTGAAAAAGTTATTTAGTGTCGCGCTAATAAAACCTGTGGTCGCAGTGAACAACGTGGGCCGGCAGTACACGTACCCGATGTACCTCGGCGAGGTGCCACAACAGGAGCTGTGGGACATCGTCAACATCAACATCGGCGCCACCACCATGATGACGAGGATGGTGCTGGAGCAGATGAAGGAGCGGCGCAAGGGCGTCATCGTGAACGTGTCCTCCGCGTCGGAGCTGCAGCCGCTGCCGCTGATGACGGTGTACGCGGCCTCCAAGGTAGGGCCGCCGCCGCGCGGGTAGGCCTCCCAACGGCCACGGCCCGCCGCGCCGTGAGGGTAGGCAGGCCATCGCGCGCCACTGGTGGCCGGGCGCACTGCTTCTAACGCCGCGCCGTGAGGGTAGGCAGGCCATCGTGCGCCACTGGTGGCCGGGCACACAGCTTCTAACGCCCCGCCGCTGCCCCGCTGCCGCAGGTGTTCGTGAAGAGCTTCTCGGAGGCCTTGCGCGTGGAGTACGCGCCGTACGGCATCAGCGTGCAGCACCTGCTGCCGCTGTTCGTCAACACCAAGATGAACGCGTTCAGCCACCGGCTACAGGAGACCAGCCTGTTCGTGCCCGACGCGGAGCGGTACGCGCACAACGCCGTCAACACCCTGGGCCAGGTGGAGTCCACCACCGGCTACTGGGCGCACGGCATCCAGGTGAGCCCCGGCGTCCTCGCGTGACAGTGATCCGCGTTCGTGCCTCACCATGTCCTCCTTTGCAGTACTTCTTCACCGTCATCCCCCCCGTGTGGGTGCGGACCTACATCGGCCACCTGATGAACCAGACCTTCCGGAAGGACTACCTGAACGCCAGCCGCGCCGCCAGCGCCGTGGCCAACAACAACCTCAAGATCAAGGAGATCCCCCCCACCGCCGTGGCGCCCCCTGCCCTGCCCGTGGCGTAGGCCTCGTCCTTGGCGTGTCCTTCATCCTCGTCCTTGGCCTGAGTCACGGCTCTACCTTGGAGCAGCTGGGCTCCAAAAATGGTTCGACGCTTCATCTAGGGAAACAGCAACCAGTTGTTTTGCGTGCGCGACCACACGCCTCCACCTGTGCACACCGTTGGGAACAACGCGGTGCAATCTGTCCCTCGCGCACCCATCCGATGCGCCCCATATTCGTGCGAAGAAAAGAGACATCTCGGGATCAGTCGGCAAAAGTGACTAAAACATGCGTCAACCGGTAGACTTCGGGCAGCTCTGCTCTAAAAGTGGTTCAAATTTTCATCCGCGGACGGAAACACCAAGCCGCCAGGACTTCCCCGCTAAACCAATTACATTTGGACCTCGGGTACGATAGACTTAGATTTTTGTACTTTTTCGTAGCCATTAGATATTTTTTTACCTGATTTTTGTTGATTTTGTATTATAATTTATGTGTGCATGTGTGTGTCATAATACAATTACAACGGAAAAGCTAGCGACTTTGCTACGTTGCTCTCATTGTTGTCTTCTTACCTGTAAGGATCACTTGTTGCCACGAGTAGAAGCAATAAACTCGTTATCTCGATGTGTGTTTTCTTCTTCATCGCATCAAATCCTACCACACAACAGGAGAGATATATGAACATTGTTTGTTTCGAACCGTGAGCCGTTAGTTTCTGCCCCCTATCTGTTTCTGGTTTTAGGAGATGACGTAGAGCAGAGCGGATTGAGCGAGCGTAGTGATAGCACGAAGCAGCTCCGCACAGCGTCCCGTCGCTCTGTCTCTCTCGCACTCACGGAGCGTCCCGCATGGCGCGAGAGAGACAGAGCGACGCAAACGGCTGTGCCGGACGCGGGAAACCCCGGGACAGGGACCGGCAGGGACCGGCAGGCCGCACCGCGCACGTCATTCGCTCAAATTGCGTTCGGCTCGCCGAAACTCAAATGGATGTCCGCACTGGAAACTGGAATGGCGGAGTGGAATGGGATGAGCCGACCTGTTCGCCGGTATGAAACATCATGGCACTCCGGACCGGTCCACGGCGTAGCGCGGCTCAGTTTAAGCTGAACGCCTTCAGCGCGCGGAGCTGGGAACGCCTCGACGGACGCCACGCCCTGCCGCCCCGCGTCCATATAAGAGGCTGCCCCCGCCGGCGACCGTCAGAACGGCCGGAACACCCCGAGCATGGCCGTGACCGTCGTCCTGCTGGCTGCGCTGGCCCTGGCCGCGCCGGCCCTCGCCGAGGAGCTCGTCTTCGCCGACGAGTTCAACACCCTGAACGACAGCAAGTGGGGCCACATGATCAGCGCATGGCGAGGCGGCAACCAGGAGTTCCAGTACTACCGCAACGATCGCAGGAACAGGTGCGCACCGCCGTCAAGCTCCCCCCAGAGTCTGCAGGAGACACCCACTCAAATTTGAATTTTCACTAGTTTGTGAAGAAGTTGCAGAAAATAAAATAAAAATTCGCAATTTCCGAGAAAAAAAATTTCGGGTGCGTATTTGAACCTCCGACTTGTTCCACCCAACAGCTACGTCAAAAATGGCATCCTATACATCAAGCCCACCCTCACCGCCGACGAGTACGGCGAGGACTTCGTCCAGCACGGCAGCTTGTCGTACCCCGGCTGCAACATGGAGCCCTGTGTCTCGTGAGTGGTCGGCCGCATCGGTTCCTGACTTAAATTTTATTTTGGGGGTTGTAGAAAAATTAGTTTGTTTTGGTTTGCGTTTTAGGAAAGCCGGTGATGAAATAGTGCTCCCCATCCAGTCGGCGCGTCTGTCCACCTCGGGCAAGTTCAGCTTCAAGTACGGACGCATGGACATCCGAGCCCGCCTGCCCAGGGGCGACTGGATTTGGCCCGGTAAGTCGGACGTCGCCAGTCAGAAAAATAAAGGAGGAAAAAGACGAAAATAGATACTCAACGCAGGAAAAGAGTATTGGACGTTGACCGTGTTTGTTGTGGGGCAGCGATCTGGCTGATGCCGCAGCATGACAAGTACGGCGGCTGGCCGCGCAGCGGCGAGATCGACCTCATGGAGAGCAGGGGCAACGCCAACCTCAAGGACGGCAAGGGCCGCTTCCGAGGATTCCAGACCACCAGCTCCACGCTGCACTTCGGGCCCGCCTGGAACTGGAACCGCTACGACAAGGCACACGTCGACAAGTACGCACCCCTATGCACCCCTTCAACTCTAATTTAAAAAAAAAAAAAAAAAAACTTCTTGAGGATGAGCTGGTATTCGAACCCACACCCTGTTTGCCCTGCAGCTTCATGGGGAACAACGAGACGCTGGCCAACAACTTCCACGTGTACACCCTGGAGTGGAGCGAGAAGGGCATCCGCTACCTGCTGGACGGCAAGCAGTACGGGGAGGTGCCGCGGCCCGAGGGCGGCTTCTGGAAGCTCGGCGAGTTCACCGGCGACAACCTCTGGAAGAACGGCACCGACATGGCGCCCTTCGACCAGGAGGTGAGTGTGTCTCTCTCTCTCTCTCTCTCTCTCTCTCTCTCTCTCTCTCTCTCTCTCTCTCTCTCTCTCCCCCTCCTGGTACTTCCCCGCCGCCAATACTAATGCCCGTCTCTGTTCTGGTTGCAGTTCTACATCATCCTGAACGTGGCCGTCGGCGGCGCCTTCTTCGGCGACGACCTCCAGAACTCGCCGTACCCGCGACCCTACAACCTGAGCTCCGGCAAGGGCATGCGCCAGTTCTGGGAGAAGAAGAACGAGTGGTACAAGACCTGGGACGGCGAGAAGACCGCTCTGCAGGTGGACTACGTGCGCGTCTACAAGCACTGAACATGTCTCCGGTTGGGAAGCCCCGTCCGAGAACCTGGCATTGGCTGCGCTCCAGAAGACGCTCGCTGACGTAGCCATCAACACCACACCCAACCAGGCAATCGATTTAAAAAATAAAAAAAAATAAAAATTGAATAAAAATTATTAAAACTTGCACAAACTGTCTTTGTTTGCAATGCCATCGATTTGAAGTGTTAAAACTATTGGTGACAACGTGCGATATTTACTTCTCGAATTTTCACGTACACCCGCACTTTCACTACACTCTCAATTACACTCCAACTTCATGTGGAACGCCGTGCGGACAGGCAACTCCTCGCCTAGGCCTAACCTAACCTGACCCAATGTACGGCTCTGGCCTGCCCCAGGATGTAGATGATGAAGATGATGATTCCGATCGTGCCTCTCGTGCCGCTTATCACTAGGTCGTGTTTCGTTCATTTGGTCTGAGTAAACTTTTACGAGCGCACGAGCGCTTTTTCAATTTTAAAAGGAATATATAACGCCACGACTTGGACGCCGCGCCATGCCACCCCGCCCCGCCCCGCGTCCATATAAGGTAAGGGATGCCCTCGCCGGCCACCGCCAGAACGCCCGGAACGCCCGGAACGCCCCGAGCATGGCCGTGACCGTCGTCCTGCTGTTGGCCCTGGCCGCGCCGGCCCTCGCCGAGAAGCTCATCTTCGCCGACGAGTTCAACTTCCTGGACAACAACAAGTGGGTCCACCAGGTCAGCGCGTGGCGAGGCGGCAACCAGGAGTTCCAGTTCTACCGCAACGACCGCAGGAACAGGTGAAATTTTATCGAGTTCGGGAGGAAACAGCAGAAAATTTAGTTGAAATTCGGAATTTTGCGTCGACTTTTCCACATAATGATCGAGAATTTTTTTCCGGGTGGGTATTTGAACCTGCGACTTGTTCCACCCCACAGCTACGTCAAAAATGGCATACTGTACATCAAGCCCACCCTCACCGCCGATGAGTATGGCGAGAACTTCTTGCAGCGCGGCAGCTTGTCGTACCCCGGCTGCAACTTTGAGCCCTGTGTCTCGTGAGTGGTCGGCCGCATCGTTTCCACACTATAAATTTCAATTTGGGAGTCGCCAAAAAAATTAGATTAAAAAAAAAATTGCGTTTTAGGAAAGCCGGTGAGGAGATAGTGCTCCCCATCCAGTCGGCGCGTCTGTCTACCTCGGGCAAGTTCAGCTTCAAGTACGGACGCATGGACATCCGAGCCCGCCTGCCCAGGGGCGACTGGATTTGGCCCGGTAAGTCGGACGTCGCCAGTCAGAAAAAAAAAAAAACAAAGTAGGAAAAATGCATGAAAAATTAACTGAGTAAATGGGCGTTGTGTTGTCCGGCAGCGATGTGGATGATGCCCCAGTACGACAAGTACGGCGGCTGGCCGCGCAGCGGCGAGATCGACGTCATGGAGAGCAGGGGCAACGTCAACCTCAGGGACAACCAGGGACGCCTCATGGGCATCCAGACCACCAGCTCCACGCTGCACTGGGGGCCCAACCCCAACACCAACGGCTTCCTCAAGACGCATTTCGACAAGTACGCACCCCGACCCACATGCACCCCTGCCGCAGGGGTGCCACGTGTAGGCTACAAAAATCCCAGTGCCACTGGTGGACGTTTTGCCTACGTATGCCGTTATGCTGCTCTAAGCCTTCACTTCAACCCTATTGTTTATATATACACAAAAAAAAAAAAAAAAAAAAAAACCTCGAGGATGAGTTGGTTTTTGAACCCACGTCTGGTCTGCAGGACCCTTGGGCAGAGCCAGACGCTGGCTGATGACTTCCACGTGTACTCCGTGGACTGGAGCGAGAGCGGCATCCGCTTCCTGCTGGACGGCAAGCAGTACTACGAGGTGAAGCGTCCCCAGGGCGGCTTCTGGAAAAAAGGCGGCTTCCGAGGCGACGACATCTGGAAGAACGGCAGCGAAATGGCGCCCTTCGACCAGGAGGTGAGCCTCTAAGGAACGCGCTAGCCTGCTGGCGCTTCCCCGCGGCCCCAGCTCACGCCCGTCTGTTCTGGTTGCAGTTCTACATCATCCTGAACGTGGCCGTCGGCGGCGCCTACTTCAACGACCTCCGCAGCTCACCGAACCCGCGACCCTTCGACCTGAAATCTGGCAAGGCCATGCGCCAGTTCTGGGAGAAGAAGAACGAGTGGTACAAGACCTGGGACGGCGAGAAGGCCGCCCTGCAGATCGACTACGTTCGCGTTTACAAGCACTGAAGTGTCTTCGGACAATCGCTTTGAAGTGTTAAAGCTGTTGGCGAAACGTGCAAAACTCATTTCTGGAATTTTTACTTACCCCATCACTTAAATTTACCCTCTGACTCAATTACTGTGCGTGGGAACGCCGTGCGGATAGGCTACTCCTCGCACAGGGTAACCGGCTGACCATTTTCTCATACCGGAAACATCCCGTCCATGATATGAAAACGTCGAATTGACGTCGTGACGTTGTTGAGGTTGGGGTTCGAGGTTCACTGCGACCAGAAGGTTTTCGAGTCTGTTACGTCTGTTGATTGCGGGAGGAACCGTCTGCGTTATCAAGCATTAGGTTCTCAAGGACACCTCGTCAGTTGCCGAATCTCCGTTAAATTCACCCAAAATGTTCAAGTGCACCAGGAGGCTGTCCAAGCTCGCCCAGGTGAGGGAATGATGTGTTGTTCTGTGATGTAAGGAATGGTCTAGACCAGTCTGAACAAACAACTTCACCCGTGGCCGAAGTCCAGTGTTGCAATGTGGAAAAAGATTAAAACGAGGTATTCCTGGGCCCTTGAAGCGGTCCCATTTGATTTATTTGATTGGAGCACCCCAACCGTTGTCCTCAAGCAAAAGTGTTCTTTAAATGTTTGATGTCAATCTGTGGTTGAGATGTATTTATGTGAATGACTGCAGATCACTGGACCCGGACGCAACAATGCCAGCACTCTGGTGGTTGCAGAGCACAACAACGAGGTTCTTGCTCCGGTCACACAGAATGCGTTAGCCGCTGCCTCTCAGCTGGGTGGAGAAGTCTCGGTACTTGTGGCTGGAACCAAGTGTGGATCTGTAAGTATTAGAACAAAGTTTCTGAAGATTGCCTTTTTTTTGGCCCTTACCTAATAATATTTAATCTGTGTCAACAGGTGGCTGAGAAAGTAAGCAAGCTGAAAGGTGTTTCTCGGGTTCTCGTTGCTGAAGGTGATGCCTTCAAGGGATTCCTTCCTGAAAGCATGACATCGCTTGTGGTGAAAGTTCAAAACGATCACAAATTCAGCCACATTCTTGCTGGTGCCTCAGCCCAAGGCAAGGCGCTCTTGCCTCGTGTTGCTGCCAAGCTCGATGTTTCTCCGGTTTCTGATGTCACAGGGATCAAAGACGCTGACACTTTTGTGAGAACCATTTATGCAGGTTAGTGATCTGAATTACTCTTCTGTCTTAGATTATAAAGCCCATTGCTAGTGTTTCCTTGATTTTGCAGGTAATGCTATCATGACCCTGAAGTCAAAGGATGCTGTCAAGGTGGTGACAATTCGGCCAACCAGTTTCGCTCCTGCTACTGAAGAAGGTGGAAGTGGCAAAATCGATCAGGCCCCCTCTGGTTCATACAACTCGGCTGCAAGTGAATTCGTTGGCCAAGAGCTTGCGAAGAGCGACCGACCTGAGCTCGCTGGTGCTAAAGTAGTTGTCAGTGGAGGTGAGGTCTATTTTTGGCATGGAGTTCAATTTATATATCACCATGTCTATGTATCTTGGGCAATGACATGAATGCTCTATTTTTAGGACGTGGCATGAAGTCAGGAGAAAACTTCAAGATTCTTTATGCACTTGCTGACAAGTTGAATGCCGCTGTTGGAGCTTCTCGTGCTGCAGTTGATGCTGGATTTGTGTCCAATGATCTTCAAGTGGGCCAAACCGGCAAAATTGTTGCACCTGTAAGAAGTATTTTTTTTTTCTCTTCTCAAATGAAAAGATGTCTTTTTATCTCTTGGTTAATTCTTTTCAGGAACTGTACATTGCTGTTGGCATCTCAGGAGCAATCCAGCACCTTGCTGGTATGAAGGATTCCAAAACCATTGTTGCTATCAACAAGGACGCTGAAGCTCCCATCTTCCAGGTTTCTGATTTTGGCCTTGTTCAAGATCTATTCAAGGCTGTGCCAGAGCTCACAGAAAAGTTGTAATAAATTGTTATTATTAAAGACATCATATTTGGATGTGCTATGAGATCTTTATCACATGAAAGATGATAAGTGAGTCATTCATATTTTTTTTAAAACTACTGATCTACTTTTTACTGATCCTAGAGACTTTTTTATTCATTGCTGTAACCATGTGCCCTGTCTAAGTGAACGGTTTATTATCAATGTACATATTCTGAATGTTATCAATTTAGTTCTTTCTGTGATATAAATAAAGCTGTCTTTCCTAATCTTTCCTTTTCTAAAGACTCTTAAACCAAATCTCCATTGTAAGAAACGACACAATTTATTTCTGAAGACTAAAAACAAAATAAAATAAATTACAGGTAAAAAAAAGAGTTAATTATGTTCTAATTTAATAAATTAATCAGCACCAAGAGTTTAAGATGAAAACATATCCAACTGAACTCCTTTCTGTCTGTTGTTGATATGAACCTAAAAATTACATCTTGATTAGTTTTTTTTAAACAAGATAACTGTTCACGTGTATGAGATATCTTACCCTTGCGATTTTGGCAAATTCTGGCCGACCAAGTAGAGTATAACCAGTGGTAAGAAGTTGGAGGGCGGACTGATCAAAATCCTCTCCACCAAATGCAAAGAGATTCAGCCCAAGTTCAACACTAGTGCCAAAATCACACTCATCATTTGCTATATTTGCAGCAGTAATCACTTGCTGCAGTTGATCAAGGCCTTTGTCTTTCACATCTTGCCTTCCCGCCTCAACAATTCTCTTCAAGATTCGTTTCAGATTTACTGCACCCACAAAAAATAAATGTGTCAGATGATTTGTTATATAATAGGAAAATTGAAAAGAAGCTATAAAATATCAGTACCATCAGTTTCGATTAATTCACGATAACCAACTTCAGTCCTCTTCTCAACAGGAACAACAAGGCCCAATCCATTAAATGTTTTTGACACTGATTTTCGATCCCTCAGCTTCATAGACTGAGTTCTAGTTTCCAAGGTAATGTCATTCCCTTTCGCATACTCCTGTAAAGACTTTTGGAGTCTAGCAATTTTAGACTGAAGAAATGGATTGGATGCTTTTTTCAAGTCATTCAGATAGGCACTAAAATGGAAGTTTTCAAAATTATGAACTAAAAAAATAAGGGTAGGTGAATCAATTTCTCTTAACAGACTTACTTGACTGCTCCAAATATATTTTCAGCAACTTGAGTGAAAACTCCATCCTTTGCAGCACAATTGCTGGCAAGGAAAACAGGCATAGATTTTGGTTCATCCCTGAAGTATCCAATATGAAACTGTTTGGTGTCATCTCCTTTAAGAACAGTCTGAAACATGTAAGTTGAGCATGAGAGAGGGAATTTTTAAAAATATTTAAAAAGTGCTGCTGTTGGTCGATGAGTAATACCTGGAATCCTGGCGGATCATAGTAATACCTCCAATGCAATAAGAATAATGATTGTTTACGTTGACTACTGTCAATTTTAAAATGGCTGGAGAGAACATCAAATGGCCCAACTAATTTGAGGCCTAGGTCCTTGAATGCAACTGAAAAGGAATACCAATGGCTGACAAATTTAAACAAAAGGGAGTTAATCACGTAAGAACAGTTATGGTACTTACGTGCAGGATTGGATCCATTGACAGATTCACAGAAGTCCCAAAATAGATAAAAGTCTTCCGGCATTTCAACCAAAAACTTTTGCTTGATGCTTTGCTTAATGTCACTTGGTGACGGTGGCAGTTCAGGCTCGCTGTCAAATGTATGAACATCGACGGAGACTGGTGAGGCGGCATCCTGCGATGGCCCTGCACTGCTCTGGTCCTCCTCATTGTCACTTGCTGCTTTCAGCTTGGGAGCTTTCCTCTTCGGTGACCCTGTTCCCGACGAGGCGTCCGAGGCATGGGCTTCGTCTGCGCCGTGTCTCCCATCCTGAGGGGGCAGAGCCTCCACTCTGTCGGGACGTTTGGTTCCTCTCCTCTTGGTGGCCCTGTGGGCTGTGACCTGCCAAATCAAGAGGGGAAACTGGTGAACGAGCGAGTCATGATGAAATGTGACAGAAACGACCCATTTTATCGTAATCTAAATTTTTCCTAGAAATCTTATCTACATGACAGAGAAAGTTGGAGGTTAGGTCATGAACACTGGTCAAGAAACTTACATGTGGCGGGTGTTTGTATTTGTTTATATGAACCGAGTTCTTCTGGTAACATTTGGCACCATATTTACAGGCAATGCGTGGATCCTGCTGATATTCTTGGATGGTTTCGCAATTTATCGACGGTCCGTCATTGCCCGCCATTTTCGATTATGAACTGATCGCGTCCCGCACCGGAAACCACGCACGCACCAATCACCGTCGAGGATTGCATTTGTTTTATTTTCGTCGCCGCAGTGCGAGAAATTTGAATTTGAGTCGACCGATTAGTCAGTGATTACATGGGTGTGTGTGCCGTGGGTACTTCCCTGTCGGGTAGACCGGCCAATACCCCGGGCCTCAGGGATACTAGCGATACCCAGTGTGTGTGTGCGGGGAGCAGGGAATGACTGAAGCTAAGGCTACTCCGAGGACACGTTTAATCGGCGGGTGCGGCGACACCTGGTCACCAGGCCGGCCAGCGCCACGGCCAGGAAGGCGGCGCCGACGAGCAGGAAGTAGGCGCCGTAGATGAGGAACTGCTGGCGGATGGCCAGCTCCAGGCCGCCCTGGCCGGCCACGGCCACCGTCAGCGCCGTCTGCAGCAGGTACGCGCCCAGGGTGTTGACGCCGAACACGAGGCCGTGGGCGTCCTCACGCACCCTCTTGGCCACCTCCGAGCTGCGCGCAAACCACGGAGAGATATAGCGCCTGCGAGGTAGGCCAGCGATCCGGCCTGCAGAACACCGGTGTGGAGCCGGCGGCCTACGTCGCCCCTGTGGACGGCAGGGTAGGCCGCCGGCTCCACACCGGTGTTCTGCGGCCCGGATCGCTGGCCTACCTCGCAGGCGCTAGGCTGCGGCGTGCGCAATATATTTTAAATTTATAAAAAAAAAAAAAAAAAAAAAAAAAAAAAAAACCTGGTGAGGCGCGCACCTAGCGATGGTGATGGTGGCGTGGTAGGTGGTGCCGAACGCGACGTACACGGCGTACTGCACCGCCATGCTGCGGCTGTGCGCCGCCAGGGCGATCACGGCCCCGGAGGCCAGCGACCACATGCCGACCAGGGCGTCCCCCCACGCCGAGTAGTCCGTCTTCCTGGTGGTGAGCCACACCGCGCCCGCGCCTTGCACCGAGAAAAGGGAAGCCGTTTGATTTGACTTAAGGCTAGGCCGGGTCGTCTGAGCCACTCCGTACCGAGCAGAGTGTAGACGGCCTCCACGGCGCCGTTCCACAGCGCCTCGTCACTCTGGTTGGCGTCGATCGTGTCCTGCCACAGGATCTGGCAGTAGCTGACCACCTGCAATCAGAGCACCGCGTCAGCCTCTGGAGGCGAGCCTGCCGCCCACGCCGTCCTCGCACTGACCATCATCCAGCCGCCGGTGGCCAGGGCCCACCACACGGACCACTTGACGACGGCGCGCTGCCGGAACGCGTCCTTGCAGTCCGCCCAGAGCATGCGCGCCGCGGCCACGCACGACGGCGAGGGTTCGACTCCCGGCGGCGGCTGGGGTTCGACTCCCGGCGGCGGCGGTGACCCGGCGGCGTCGGCCTTCCGATGGAAGTAGAAGCTGGTCGAGACCGCGGGGAGAGCCATCGCGAACGCGGTGGCCAGGACGGCCGCTGCAACAGACACGCCATGTTCGACACTTGCCGCGCCACCAGAGTTCCTGATCCGGGACGGGCGGCTCACATCCGAGGGTGACGAACTGCAACCCGAGTAGCGACAGGAAGTGCAGGCTGACAGCCAGCTGGCTGAGCACCCCGCTGCTGAAGCGGCCCAGCAGGTAGCCCACCCTGGCCGTGGCGGACACCATGCCGTACTGCGCGCGGTCCACCTTGGCGTACATGTACGTGAAGTACGCCACGTCCGCCGCCCACATCAGCCCGTACAGCACCTCCATGAACTGAAACGGAAAAAAGTTGATGTACCGCTGCAGCAGCAGGGATTTTTTTTTTTTTAGTTGGTCAAACTGCTTATCCCAGGGGTTTTCTTGCCCACCTGCATGAGGGGCACCCCCTGCCCCCAGGCGACGATGCTGTAGGTGGCGACGGCGCTCAGGCTCTGCAGCACGATGATGGGCTTGTAGCGCAGCCAGTCGGTGACCAGGAAGACGCCCACCAGCAGGGCCAGCATGGAGTAGGTGCTGACGGGGTAGATCTGCTGGTTCACCTGCTCCGCGGTGAAGTTCTTGTCCGGTCCCGTGAGGAAGGGCGTGATGAAGGGCTCCGAGGGGCGCACCTCCTTGAGCAGCCCGTAGGCCGCCAGCAGCGCCGCCACCGCCCGCCACTCCATCTGCACAGTGGGCCAGGTGCGTCCCCGCGGCCGAGTGCGTGCAGCCCACGTTGACTGACGCGAGTGCTAGCGGAGCCACCTCTGCCACTGCTGACACTGGCTGTAGTCGGGCACCCCTAACAGCACTCGCTGCCTCGCGTTCGCAGGCGCGCTGCGTGACTGGAGTAGGCAACCCCGCCGGCCAGCGGGTACCAGCGGGAGGCGGCTACCCGACAAACCAAGTGCCGATTAAGTGGATGAATAAATTTCACTCCGGCGGTCTGGATTGTCTGCGATTACTCCTGATCCGCGCTATCTTATCTGGGCGCGGACGCATGTTCACTCGGAGCAGACCGGCAATAGACTCGCCGAGGTAGAAATAAGGCCAGCCCGCACCTGACTCTCGGGACAACAAAGTCGGCCGTTCGAACTTTTCGAACTTGAGCGCGTTTAGCTGAATGTTTCATACAGGTACGGGCCACCACCCCCCCTCCCCTAGCCTCCCTCCCTCCCGTCCGGTTTTTGTTGTCTTGTGATTTGTGATCACTCCCACTGCGGTCTGCGGTCACAACGTAAACAAACCATTAAAGTCTTTAATTGTTGGTGTGGACGCTGTGAAGTCGGTGTGGCTGTCCAGGGCGATCCGCGGCACGTATTAGGGACTGGTGGTCGCGCGTGTCCTTTCATTAAGTGACTCCAAAACTCACGAGTTCTGTGCTGTCACATCTGCAGCATAACCTGCACAGTTTCGTCACCACCTGCTGTTGCTGTAGGGTTTTGAGAAAACCTAGCCGCATTGGAAATAAATAGTTCATTGAAGGACTACAACAGCTTCTCAATGCCTAGTATGTATTCATTTGTTCTTTTCGGGTGTCAAATGACATTCCCAAAGTTATCAGAGTTTTGCACGGTTTCTAACATTCATCTATCAGAAATTTTGCCATGTCTGCATTTACTTTTTCCTGGGTCCTTGTTGTCGATGAGCTGTTATTGATATCAGTGAACTCCAAATTTTTTTAGATTGATGTTGTTGCATTAAATATCTTCAGACTGCATGATCTATGATGAAATATTCTCCCTAACGTTGACATTCCGAAAATTTTGCTTTTCAGGAATGGAGCGCTTTGAATTTTTCAAGAGACTAAAAAGATATGTTGAACTTCATGTTACGTGAGTACCTCTCAGTTTATTCTAGTGGTTCTTTGAAATGTTGGCTTATGTTTTCACCCTTCTCAATTATATGCTGTAATTTTTATTTTTTCAGGAAACGCACTTTTTTTCTTGCAATCCTTGTCTTTGGACTCTTATTGTATTTTGGACCAAGTGTTGCAAGATGGTTTCACAGACCTCAGGAAGTGGTTGACGGTAATAATTATTCTCTCAACACCTTCAAATTTTATATTTGCTTGTTTAATGTATGCACTTTAATTATTTCAGATCTTGTGGAAAGATGCATGGAGGATAGGCTCACATCGTTTTATTCTGAAGCCTCAGAATATGATGCTAATATTGTTCACTCTCCTCCAATGGAAGACGAGCACGGATACCTTCCATATGTGGGCAATGGTGTGTTTGGCCTCCCCGTAAATTATGAAGCCAAAATCATGATTCGCAATGGTCGGACATTATCTTTGGAGGTTCCAATCAGACCCATCGTTACTGTATCTCTTTCTGGCAAATTCAGTGAAGCCACTGTAGTCCGGTGAGTCCAAATTATGTCAGTGCTCTAACTTTTATCCAAATAATTTTTTTTAAGTTTCTGAAATAACGGTTTACTTTGTACCTCAGGTATTTGGATGGTGTAGTATATCGCTATCAATGTATGCGCTTGGGATTGTATGTCAAGTATGAGTATTATGCCCATCGCACCATTCCTGGTCTTCTTGTGCAAGAAATTAAAGTGGTAAATCCGTCTGATGTCAACCTGAACCTTGATGTCTTACATTCATCACCGTCAAATTCATGGCTGTCTTCATCTAACATGATACGGTATGTAGAATGGGCTGCACATCTATCTTATAAAGTCCCTCTAATTAAAAATCATAAAATCTTGTGGGTTGTGATTTCCTATTACAGGTTACAGCAGGGAGGAGGGCAAGCTGAGTATCAGGTTTCAAAGGGTGTTGTGAATGTTGATTCTGATCGACTTATTTCTATTGCTGCTGTGTCAAGCACTGTTCCATCCATACTTGAGGTATAATTACTTGATTTACTTAATTTTTTTGTTGCCAAAAGCCCCTGATGGAGAGTGAAAATATTTTTTTTAAATCTCAGGTAAAAGCTCGCAGCCATGCTAATATAGTTGTGCTTAGTACCATTGCATATTCAAAGCCTATGTCGTCTGATGAGTATTACTCATCCAAGAATGCAGTGGAGAGTCTTGCAATTCAGGTATCTGCAATAAAAATCTGAGGCATTTCTTTTAGTTTATAGGGTTAAGTACAAAATCGATCAGTTCTTGACTTTTTCTTTGTATCGTTTTTCAGTCTATGAAGGATGCATTGCTAAAAACAACTTCATCATTAAGACATGACCATTCTGCTGTCTGGAATCATTTGTGGAGTACTGGCTTGAGTATCAGCAACTCTCTAGCAGCTGGTGCAGTGAATGGCCATCTTATCAATGCTACAATGTATCATGTGCTTTCGCAAACACCTTCTCAGTACCACGTGGACAATGCTAATGCTTCAACCCGGGCTCAAGTCATGAAAAGTTTAGCTTATACGGACGGATGTTACTCAAGTTATCATACTCTGTGAGCAATATGATTGTTTTTATGATATGTCAATGAGCATGCATGAAACCTTATGCCTTTTACCACAATCTGTGTCCCTTGTCCTGCAGCCAAGCTGATAATTTGTGGAAAGATCTGTCGACTCTGTCTGAAGTAAATGGTGTAGTTTCCAGGTGGCTTCTCACCCTAGAGAAGCAGGTACATGTCGACAACTTTTTTTTGCTTTCACCTTTCTTAAGCATCCTTACTAATTATTTCTCTCTGTTAAAACTAGGGTTGCCACAATCTTGTGAAGGCTGGAGCCTTAGGTGTAGCTCAAGCGATGGTCCTAAGCTTTGGCGGACTTCGATTTAGTAACCAGCATTTAGAATTGAACATCCATCCTAAGGACCTGCATAGAGACTTGGATTTCAGGTGTGTATAACTTTAATTAGTAAGTGTGTTTTGACAACATCTGTTTAGTAACCAGTCTATTTGCTATTTCAGACGTCTCAGCTATGGAAATTCCTCTCATGTCAACATCAGTGTTGTTGTTCAGGAAGACAACCACGCTGTTCTTTACGTAGCTCTTGATCGTAGTGACAAGAATTACTATGCTTGTGATGGTGGCTGTTTAGATAAACCAGTCCAGCTCGGGTAAGAAAAATGGCTTTGGGTGTCATATTATGATAGTTGTGATTATTGTAACTATTGTCATGTTTCCTTTTCATGCAGCCCTGATCGAATTCAATTCCCAGTGAAATTAACGGAGCCTGTTACTGCAATTTTGTACATTACCTATGATCGTCAACACATGGAAGACCTCCGGCATGCCATACATGTCAAGGAAATTGTGGAAGGTAACGTTTGATCATGATAATTATTTTCAATTTTTTATTATTGTGCAAGCAGCATCTTTGTAATTTTATATTGTATGGCATTTTATTTTCAGCACCTGCTTTGGAGCACCATGTAATAGCACTTCACAAACATGGACATCATCTGGGGGGCCTTCCAAATCTCTTCTGGGTTTCAATTGGTGTTCTTATTGTAGTATTTCATCTTTTCTTGTTTAAACTAATTTACAACGAGTATAAAGGATCTTCAGATAAATTCAGAGCACGGTATGGCAAGCTATAGTCTACTCTAGGTTCTATGTGCTGTATTGTTTTACATCAAAACTCTCTTGGTTTTGACTAGACTGTGATTTCACCAATCCAATTGTGACATTGTTATCGATTGTGGAAATTATTTATTTATTGTGACCTTTAACATAACTTGGAAACTTGATTGCATGTTGTGATTCAGATCAGATTGTTTTCTTCTTAAATGTCTGTAGGAGGGGCCATTAAGTGTTGTTCATTGTTTGAAAGATGCTTCACTTAAAGTATTTTTTCAAACTTGACATCATTGTACTGTACTTTTGTTGTTGCCAATTAATCGTGATATATTGTGAAGCTGGCTGGAGGCGTTCTACTTCAGCCCTACTATAGGACGAATGGAATTCGAATATCATCAAATCTGGTCGTATGAAACAACAGCAACAAAAATTTTGTGTCAACAAAATTTGTGATATTGCAGCATTAACATTTGCTTCCTTTATAGACTGATGGTGAGTGCAAATCTTGTTTCGTTCAGGTACGTTTCTCATCTTACAGTGAGCCACACATATTCAATCTACTGATTATCAGTTTGGAATTCAATTGTCCTAGTCGAAGATGTAATGTTTATTTTTAACAAAGTGTATTACTGGTTGCTTTTTGGCGTTCTTCATTTGGGACCGCTTAGTTACAAAGCAATTAAGACTGAAGAGTTTATAACAAGAACAATGTTTCATGCATTGTTACAAAATCATTTACAACAGATACATAATGAAATTTTAAGTTGTTTTCTCTGTTTTGTTTACTAATTCTTATATTCCATTTGAAATTCATTACTTATTCTAAGCATGATTGGCATTGTTTGTTAATACTCTTAGATGTACTGTTTTAATAATTTAAACTTTTTAAAATTAATGTTGATGACAGCATGAGTTAAAACTACCAGTTGTTATTTATTTTTATTTATCTAGGTAAGATGTTTAACTTAAAATGTGAGCATGTGAATGTTGAATGTGTTAGTAAACTATTTATTTAGAAAGAAGTTTTGATGGTATTATTTTACTGTAACGTTGTTTAAAGGCACTTTGTTTAGTTGTGAGGCAGATTTTGATGTCTGAAAAAAAAGCTTGCTACATTTACTGTCTCTGTCTCATAATTACAGAAATTATTTGTATCAGTCTCATGTCAGGCACTGTTTATGAAAACATAAACTTATGTAAATGTGATCTTAACATTAAAATTAAACATTCTGATGACCCATTACTGTATTCTTCAAGTATGAACACCTGCCAATCTGGAACTCGATAGCAAAAGTAAAGGATCCAACGTCCACATTAATTGAAATTAAATTTAAAGTTTTATCTTCAGTGACGCCCCGGGTCTGAGGGGAGGGGGAGGAGGGGTGGTGGTGGTGCCGTCCTCCAAGGCGTGGGGGTGAGGGGGGGGGGGCACCGGATGGGGCCCTTGGTGAGCGGGGACGCGGAAAACTCGTTTTCCCGCTCACCAGCTTTCAAATTGGTCCATGATTGGGTTGTGGCCGTGGCTGGCCGTGGCCTGGCTCCTGGTTCAGTGGGTCGGGCCGTGGGGGCGTGGGGCCGGCGGTGGCTGCAGCCGGAGTACATCGTTTGTACGACCTCTTTTTGTCCGACCTTGCGAAATTCGGCCGACCTCTTTCCCCCTGAAATTTTTGTCCGACATACGATTGTCCGACCTACGTTTGTCCGACCTACGATTGTCCGACCTATGTTTTCTACAACCTCTTTTCAAGAAAGAGGAGACGAAGGGAGAGGGAGGGGGACAGGAGGGAGGGAGGAAGTGCGGGGGAGGGAAATGGGAGGGAGGGTGAGGGGAAGGGGGAGGGCCTGTCACGCCAGACAGATAAACTACGAAGAATTGCACCAACAACGAAGTTAACTTAATGTAACCTTAAGACAAAACTGCTACCGTCGAGACCTACGAGCGCCTGGAGTGCAGGCAAGAGCCGATAGTGAGTCCTACTGCTCGGCTCTACTCGGGGAAAAGTCAAGAAAATGATAGTAGGTCAAAAAATAGTAGGTCCCCGGGGGCGGCGGGGGCGGCAGGGGTGTATATCAGGGGACCTACTATTTTTTGACCTACTATCATTTTCTTGACTTTTCCCCGAGTAGAGCCGAGCAGTAGGTCTAAACTTGTCCTACTAATTTTCAGAGGGCAGGTTTCACGGGACCTACTAAATTTTGACCTACCTCTTGCCCTGTAACATGCTCTGCTCTTTCCCCGGCTCTGACCTACCACCTAGACCTACTCTTCCCCCTGCTCTCCCCCTTGTCGTCCGACGTACCGAACGTTTAATTTCCAATACTCTCGTGTCTGGGCTACGTTCATAGCCTCTCGGAAGGGTGTCCTTTCAGAAACCACAACAAGGGACAAACGGGCGCTGCCAACTTAAACCGCAATGCACCCTCTAGCACCACAGCGCCCCTAGGCCGAATACTGTAGCTTCGTAAAAACAAACAAAAAAAAAAAAGAAACAGAATTAGCGGGTGTTGAAACTAAGACTATGGACTAGGTAGGAAATGTCTGTACACTCTCGGCCACCAGCACCGCTCTAGTTGCGGTGGAAACAAAGACTCACATTTGATGTTCGATTCCTGCCGCACGCACACTGTTCGGATCCAGCCATTCAAAGGCACCGCTTCACCGGAGGCCTAACATGCGGCCGGCACGGTGGCCGAGAACGATAAGGAGCAGAACTCAGAATCCGGAGAACCCGGGGTTTGACACCCAGTGCAAAGGTCATTTTCGACGGACTGTCCTGGGGGAGCGACAGTCAAATTTTGGGTCGGCGGACGCTTCCCTCGCGGTGGTGACTTCACTTAATCATCCATACTAGCTCGGGCCGCCCACAGACTTGGGTGGCTTAGGGCCGAACACTGTAGCCTGGTGGAAACAGTAAGAACAAAAAAAAAACCTTAGGATCAGCGTGTGTTGATTACTAAAACTCTGGATATGGCATGGAACGTCTGTATACTCTGGGCCACCGGGATCACTGTGGTTGCGGTGAATACAAAGGCTCACATTTGATGTTCGATTCCTGCCGCACTGTTCGGATCCAGCCATTCAAAGGCACCGCTTCACCGGCGGCATATCATGCTGCACGGTGGCCGAGAACGAAAAGGAGCAGAACCCAGAGTCCGAAGAACCTGAGTTCAACACCCAGTGCAAAAGTCATTTTTGACAGACTGTACCGGGGGAGCAACAGTGAAATTTTGGGTCGGCGGACGCTTTCTTCGCGGTGGTGACTTCACTACCTCACCCTTACTAGCCTGGGCCGCCTAAAGTCTTCGGCGCCCCAAGGCCAAATACTGTAGCTTCGTAAATATAAATAAAAAAAAAAAAAAAAAAAAAAAAAAACAGAATCAGCGGGTGTTGAACTAAGACTATGGCCTAGGTAGGGAATGTCTGTAGACTCTCGGCCACCAGCATCGCTCTAGTTGCGGTGGATACAAAGACTCACATTTGATGTTCGATTCCTGCCGCACGCACTCTGTTCGGATCCAGCCATTCAAAGGCACCGCTTCACCGGAGGCCTACCATGCGGCACGGTGGCCGAGAACGATAAGGAGCAGAACTCAGAATCCGGGGAAACCGCGGTTCGACACCCAGTGCAATGGTCATTTTCGACGGACTGTCCTGGGGGAGCGACAGTCAAATTTTAGGTCGGCGGACGCTTCCCTCGCGGTGGTGACTACACTTGCTCACCCTTACTAAGCCGGGCCGCCCTGAGTCCTAGGCGGGGACGTTTCCCTCGCGGTGGTGACTCCGCTTACTCACACTGCCTAGCACAGGCCGCCCGCGGGCCGCCCCAACCTCTCGGGCGGCCACCAGAGCCGACCGTTGGTCTGGGGCGGCCCGGCCGACGCAACCTCTCGGGCGGCCACCAGAGCCGACCGTTGGTCTGGGGCGGCCCGGCCGACGCAACCTCTCGGGCGGCCACCAGAGCCGACCGTTGGTCTGGGGCGGCCCGGCCGACGCAACCTCTCGGGCGGCCACCAGAGCCGACCGTTGGTCTGGGGCGGCCCGGCCGACGCAACCTCTCGGGCGGCCACCAGAGCCGACCGTTGGTCTGGGGCGGCCCGGCCGACGCAACCTCTCGGGCGGCCACCAGAGCCGACCGTTGGTCTGGGGCGGCCCGGCCAACGCACCCCGGCTGAGAGTCTACAGACATTCCACACCGAATCCATAGTCTTAGTTTCAACACCCGCTGATTCTTTTTTTTTTTTTTTTTTTTTTTTTTTTACGAAGCTACAGTATTTGGCCTAGGGGCGCCGAAGACTTTAGGCGGCCCAGGCTAGTAAGGGTGAGGTAGTGAAGTCACCACCGCGAGGGAAGCGTCTGCCGACCCAAAATTTGACTGTTGCTCCCCCGGTACAGTCTGTCAAAAATGACTTTTGCACTGGGTGTTGAACTCAGGTTAGACCATCTATAGACGGCTTTGTCCAGACAATGAATGGACATAGATGTCGTAGACGACCAGTAGACTATCTACAGACGACTACGTCCAGACTGTGAATGGACATAGATTTTGTAGACAACTGTGCTAGTAAGTGTGAGTAAGCGAAGTCACAACCGCGAGGGAAACGTCCCCGCCCAAGACTCAGGGCGGCCCGGCTTAGTAAGGGTGAGTAAGTGAAGTCACCACCGCGAGGGAAGCGTCCGCCGACCCAAAATTTGACTGTCGCTCCCCCAGGACAGTCCGTCGAAAATGACCATTGCACTGGGTGTCGAACCGCGGTTTCCCCGGATTCTGAGTTCTGCTCCTTATCGTTCTCGGCCACCGTGCCGCATGTTAGGCCTCCGGTGAAGCGGTGCCTTTGAATGGCTGGATCCGAACAGTGTGCGTGCGGCAGGAATCGAACATCACATGTGAGTCTTTGTATCCACCGCAACTACAGCGATGCTGGTGGCTCAGAGTGTACAGACATTCCACACCGAATCCATAGTCTTAGTTTCAACACCCGCTGATTCTGTTTTTTTTTTGTTTTTTTTTTTTGTTTTTTTTTTGTTTTTTTTTTTTTTACGAAGCTACAGTATTTGGCCTAGGGGCGCCGAAGACTTTAGGCGGCCCAGCCTAATAAGGGTGAGGTAGTGAAGTCACCACCGCGAAGAAAGCGTCCGCCGACCCAAAATTTCACTGTTGCTCCCCCGGTACAGTCTGTCAAAAATGACTTTTGCACTGGGTGTTGAACTCAGGTTCTCCGGATTCGGAGTTCTGCTCCTTATCGTTCTCGGCCACCGTGCCGCATGGTAAGCTCCCGGTGAAGCGGTGCCTTTGAATGGCTGGATCCGAACAGTGTGCGTGCGGCAGGAATCGAACATCAAATGTGAGTCTTTGTTTCCACCGCAACTAGAGCGGTGCTGGTGGCCGAGAGTGTACAGACATTCCCTACCTAGTCCATAGTCTTAGTTTCAACACCCGCTAATTCTGTTTCCTTTTTTTTTTTGTTTGTTTTTACGAAGCTACAGTATTCGGCCTAGGGGCGCTGTGGTGCTAGAGGGTGCATTGCGGTTTAAGTTGGCAGCGCCCGTTTGTCCCTTGTTGTGGTTTCTGAAAGGACACCCTTCCGAGAGGCTATGAACGTAGCCCAGTCACGAGAGTATGGGAAATTAAACGTTCGGTACGTCGGACGACAAGGGGGAGAGCAGGGGGAAGAGTAGGTCTAGGTGGTAGGTCAGAGCCGGGGGAAGAGCAGAGCATGTTACAGGGCAAGAGGTAGGTCAAAAGTGCAGGGTCTCATGTTGCCGCAGTGGCGGGGACGTGCACCTTGCTCCGGCGGCGTTAGGGCGTTTTGCGTTAAGGCTCCCAAATACCCGGAAGGCGGGTACTCGGGTCGCCCCGAGTCACGGTCTCTCTACACCGTGCCCGAGTTAACACGTCCCGCCACCGCGGCAACATGAGACCCTGCACTATCGGCTCTTGCCTGCACTCCAGGCGCTCGTAGGTAGGTCTCGACGGTAGCAGTTTTGTCTTAAGGTTACATTAAGTTAACTTCGTTGTTGGTTCAATTCTTCGTAGTTTACCTGTCTGGCGTGACAGGCCCTCCCCCTTCCCCTCCCCCTCCCTCCCATTTCCCTCCCCCGCACTTCCTCCCTCCCTCCTGTCCCCCTCCCTCTCCCTTCGTCTCCTCTTTCTTGAAAAGAGGTTGTAGAAAACATAGGTCGGACAATCGTAGGTCGGACAAACGTAGGTCGGACAATCGTATGTCGGACAAACGTAGGTCGGACAAAAATTTCAGGGGAAAAGAGGTCGGCCGAATTTTGCAAGGTCGGACAAAAAGAGGTCGTACAAACGATGTAGACTCGCTGCAGCCTGCAGCGGTGGCGGTGCGTGTTTTCACCCTCCACTGGTCCGCCGGGCCGCAGCTGCCCTTATCAACGAGCGGCGCGTTGCAGCCACGGGGGCCTCCGAGGCCACGTCCGGGGGCTCTGTCGCACTTGTGGGGCTCTCCGTGAGGGTGGGACAGAGGCAGGGCGACAAACCCACCCCCTGAATCGCGCGGCAGCAGCTGCGCCCGGCGCCGCCATGGACCACTTGTGGCTGCCGGCCTTCCCTCCCCTCGCGGCACCACCCCGGCAGGGGCCCCGTCCGGGGCGCCGGGGGGCTGCGTCCCGGCCAGTCGTGCTCCAGCTGTCTGGGTGCCGTCACCGTCCAGCTCCTGGAGGAGCCACCTTGTGCCGCCTCATCCCCACACATTTTTTCGGAACATTTTCTGCCTGGAATACTCCAGGCTGATCGACTGCTCGAAGGTACGTGACACTTTGTCAGTTTAAAAATTCGACGAGCACATACGTAAAGAGAATTCAGTCAACGCGTTTGCCACGTTTCGTGGACAGTGGGCGTTCAGAATATCCACTACCTGTGATATTAAAAATGTCTGTCAGAAGTGGGATTCGAACCCACGCCCACAGAAGTGGACTGCGACCTGAACGCAGCGCCTTAGACCGCTCGGCCATCCTGACAACTGAGGGTAAGCGGGTTACTTGCCGCGAGCAGCGGGTCGAGCCCCGCAGCCACGAGAGCTTGCCGTCGCGGCCGACAGATGGTGCGTGTGGCGGCGCGCGTTGCATCTGCGGACCGCGGCCGCGGGGCCGAGCCGCCACGCCGACGGTGGTGGCGCCCTGGTGGCGCCGCAGCACCCGAACAAACGCCCCGAATGAGTGGAACGTCTAGGCCAGCGGTTCCCAACCTTGGGGTCGCGACCCCACTTTGGGTCGCGGAAAAATATTTTGGGGTCGCGGCTTGGTACTTGGGGTCGCCTAGGGACCCCAAATTAAAAACACCGTCCGGAGACAAGATTATAAGGTTACTTTAATTCAAAAATAATGACGTAAATTTTTGCAAGAGAAATTTTCTTACTGCTACAGGCATGGACGCCGCCGCCCTGCGCCTCCGCCACATCCTGGGCCGCGCCGACGCCGTCGTCCTCCGGGCCGACCTGGCGCGCCTCTCCTCGGTCCGCGGCCTCCTCCAGGACGACGGCAAGGCCCTAAGGACGCAGGCCGGGGCCGTGCGAGACGCACTTCACGCCGCGCTCCGCGGCGTGGCCAAGGCGCGCGCGCGCCTGGCGTGCGTGCTGCTGCTGGCGGCGGCCGCGTGTGCGCTGTACGGCTGGCTGTGGTGGTGGCCCGGCCACCGCAACCGCCAGGTCGGTACCCTCGCCGCCACATGACCGGGTACAACAGGGGGTGGAGCTAGGTCCTGATGTTGTTGCCGCAGTGCCTGTGGGAGGTGCCGGACTCGCTGACGCTGCTCACGCGCCCGCCCGTGGACTGCGCCATCTGCAGGGGCGTCACCCAGGTGGACCGCGTCAAGGCCATCACCCCCGAGGACTTCGAGGACAGGTGCCAGCGCCGTTAGAGCGCCGTCAAGGCGCCGTCAAGGCGCCGTCAAGGCGCCGCCGCTGCTTCGAGTCGATGTAACGTCTGGTTCCGTAGGTACGCCTACACGGCGCGGCCCGTCGTCATCCAGGACGCCATGCTCAACTGGACGGCGCCGGCCACGTTCTCGTTCGACTACCTGAAGGGCGTGTACGCGGACTCGCTGGCGGCGCCGGACTCGCCGCAGGACCGCTGCCAGTTCTTCCCCTACAGCACGGCCTTCCGCAGCCTGCGCGAGGTGTTCCAGATGGACGCCGACCGCGCGGCCATGCGGCCCGGCGCCGCGCCCTGGTACATCGGATGGTGAGCCGCCGCAGTGGAACAGCCACAAGACCGTCGGGGCGGACCCGTTTTGAGCTCCAGAGTCGCTAAATGGGACTCGAATCGAACGAGTGACCCCACCAATGGATTGCTCTCCGAACGAGGAATCCATTGGTAGGGTCACATGGTCGATTCGAGTCCCATTCAGCGACTCTGGAGCTCAAAACGCGTCTAGAATTTTGGCCACCTCAAGGGTCTTCTGACCCACTGCGTTGGAAGTAAAGTGAAACACGGTAAGGGTTGGCACCGCTTCGCGCTTCACTTCGCCTTCTGCAGGAGCAACTGCGACGAGAAGGTGGCCCGGGAGCTGCGCGCGCACTACGGCCGCCCCTACTTCCTGCCCAGCCTCTCCGAGAACAAGAACGTGGACTGGATCTTCATGGGCAGCAGCGGCTTCGGGGCGCAGATGCACGTGAGTACCCCAGTGACCCCTGGGACGCACCGCGGCCTCGACGAGCAGGCTGACTCACCACCCCGCGAGCCGGCCGCCTGCAAGGTAGGCACCGGTGGACCGGTCAGCGCGGCGGGCCTGCCTACCTCGCGCACCGCAGGCGCCAGGCCCACTGAGACAGCGCGCCCTCAGCCTCAGGTCTGGCCTGGCCTCGCGAGCGAGGGATGCCGCCTGTACGGGACTCGGTGTGACCCGCATGTGACCCGAATGTGATCCGAATGTGACCCGAATGTGACCCGAATGACCCGAATGACCCGAATGTGACCCGCATGTGATCTGAATGTGACCCGAATGTGACCCGAATGTGACCCGAATGTGACCCGAATGTGACCCGCAGGTGGACAACGTGCGGCACCCGTCGTGGCAGGCCCAGCTGCGCGGCGCCAAGCTGTGGTCGCTGCAGCCGCCCCCGGAGTGCCTCTACGAGTGCCAGGCCTTCTCCGTCACCGTGCAGCCGGGGGAGATAAGTGAGTATTCGCGCATTTTATTTTAAGTCCATTATTATTATTTTTTTGGTAAGAGAAAAAAAAACACGATGTAATGTTTTAAAACAATCATGAAAAAAAAATGGAAAAAAAAATCAGGCTCGGTGAAAAAAAAGTTCCGATACCGGGAATCGAACCCGAGCCTCCTGGGTGAGAGCCAGGTATCCTAGCCACTAGACCATATCGGATGGTTGGAGGGAGGGGCCGAGTGTGGCTGTCTGCTCCCGTCTGCCGCGGGGCGAGGCCCAGAAATAAGACAGTGAGAGTCCCCCCCCCCCCCCGCCGCACGGGTCGCCAAGTCAGCTCGCTGTCGTCCGCAAGTGTGTTGTGAGCGGGGAATCTGCACTCTGCGCCTAGTCGGCCGCGAAACCAACGTCAACCAATAACCGGACGGATAATTATCACTTCTTTATGCCGTCTTTTTCTTGTTTTCTGCCATTCAGTTGTGTTGGACACGAACCAGTGGTACCATTCCACCAAGATCGTCTCGGAGGACATCAGCATCACCATAGGGGCGGAGTACGACTGAGTTTCGCATACTTTTTAAGTTATTTATTAGGTAGCAATTGTTTGTTAACTAACTTGCCCGCGAGTAAGAAGTGGCGCATTACAGTTTGCTTGCAGTGACTCTTGTAGAAAATAAAGTCCAGTTAATAACGCGGCGTTTGCAAATGCCAAAAAACAGACAATTATTTAGTTCTATTGCGTGTGTTGGTTTTTTTTTTGGTGGTGACATTTGTTGCAGAATCCCCTCTATAAGTCCTTCACGTTTCCTTGGGCGTTCCCCGCCGACCGTAGTAACCACACAACCACACGCGTGTTGGTCATCCTGATTGATTGCGTATTGGTTGGCGGCGTGGCGCTCCAGCGTTTGTTCGTTTGTTTTTCTTCCGAAAACAGCGGCCTTCCCTCCGCAAGCCGCCCGGTCGGAACGGTCGGAACGGACGCAGGGACCGAAGCGGCCACCGCCGCTTTCCGAACGCGCCCGCATCATTTCTTCATTCCGTCCGCGGCCGGTTGGTCGGCCTGGTCCGCGCTCGATGTCGGCCGCGTTGGCAAAACACGCGGCGACTTTCGGAACGCGCTTCACTTGGGATTCCCCTTGCGCGTGTCCCCTGCGGTGTGGAGCATTAAAGAGTCACGTCCAGTGTTGCCACGCAAATAGGCAGAAATTCCCACCTACTTTGGTGGCCACACTGCTCCGCAGGTTAGGCAACCCAACGCGCTCGCCGGCTCTGCGCGCGGCAGCAGCAGGCTGGAGGCAGCAGGCTTGGCAACCCAAACGACTGCATTCTCGGAACGTTTACCCGCACTTGCGGCGCCATTCAATACGTCCATCGGCGAGAGAGGATTGTTCCCCTGATGCAATCAAGGTCTATAAGTGGACAGGCTAAAACCGTTCCTCGTTGTACTTCCCGGTGACAAAGGAAATGCCAATACAACCTGGTGATATCGAGTCTACATCGTTTGTACGACCTCTTTTTGTCCGACCTTGCGAAATTCGGCCGACCTCTTTTCCCCTGAAATTTTTGTCCGACCTACGTTTGTCCGACATACGATTGTCCGACCTACGATTGTCCGACCTATGTTTTCTACAACCTCTTTTCAAGAAAGAGGAGACGAAGGGAGAGGGAGGGGGACAGGAGGGAGGGAGGAAGTGCGGGGGAGGAAAATGGGAGGGAGGGGGAGGGGAAGGGGGAGGGCCTGTCACGCCAGACAGGTAAACTACGAAGAATTGAACCAACAACGAAGTTAACTTAATGTAACCTTAAGACAAAACTGCTACCGTCGAGACCTACCTACGAGCGCCTGGAGTGCAGGCAAGAGCCGATAGTGCAGGGTCTCATGTTGCCGCGGTGGCGGGACGTGTTAACTCGGGGCACGGTGTAGAGAGACCGTGACTCGGGGCGACCCGAGTACCCGCCTTCCGGGTATTTGGGAGCCTTAACGCAAAACGCCCTAACGCCGCCGGAGCAAGGTGCACGTCCCCGCCACTGCGGCAACATGAGACCCTGCACTTTTGACCTACCTCTTGCCCTGTGACATGCTCTGCTCTTCCCCCGGCTCTGACCTACCACCTAGACCTACTCTTCCCCCTGCTCTCCCCCTTGTCGTCCGACGTACCGAACGTTTAATTTCCCATACTCTCGTGTCTGGGCTACGTTCATAGCCTCTCGGAAGGGTGTCCTTTCAGAAACCACAACAAGGGACAAACGGGCGCTGCCAACTTAAACCGCAATGCACCCTCTAGCACCACAGCGCCCCTAGGCCGAATACTGTAGCTTCGTAAAAACAAACAAAAAAAAAAAGAAACAGAATTAGCGGGTGTTGAAACTAAGACTATGGACTAGGTAGGAAATGTCTGTACACTCTCGGCCACCAGCACCGCTCTAGTTGCGGTGGAAACAAAGACTCACATTTGATGTTCGATTCCTGCCGCACGCACACTGTTCGGATCCAGCCATTCAAAGGCACCGCTTCACCGGGAGCTTACCATGCGGCACGGTGGCCGAGAACGATAAGGAGCAGAACTCCGAATCCGGAGAACCTGAGTTCAACACCCAGCGCAAAAGTCATTTTTGACAGACTGTACCGGGGGAGCAACAGTGAAATTTTGGGTCGGCGGACGCTTTCTTCGCGGTGGTGACTTCACTACCTCACCCTTATTAGGCTGGGCCGCCTAAAGTCTTCGGCGCCCCTAGGCCAAATACTGTAGCTTCGTAAAAAAAAAAACAAAAAAAAAAAAAAAACAGAATCAGCGGGTGTTGAAACTAAGACTATGGATTCGGTGTGGAATGTCTGTACACTCTGAGCCACCAGCATCGCTGTAGTTGCGGTGGATACAAAGACTCACATGTGATGTCCATTCATAGTCTAGACATGGCCGTACTCGAACGTATGAGCGATGGTAGACATTGTGTAGATGCCACATAGATTGCATTCCGTCCCACATCCCACTTTAGTGAGTGCATAGCGTTATGGGTTAGTCCCGAACTTCGAAGTGGATACTAGATACCATTCAACCCTGTAGCTGTCGTTCGAATAGGGCGTGTGCGTGAGCTTCTTCTATCTGCCACTAGAGTGCTCCGCGCTCAAAGCGCGTCTGTTCTCTCGCGGGGACGACTCCGTGCGCCAGTTCCGTTAGTCTCTGCGCCGTTTCTCTGCATCTTCAGGAGAAGTCCCATCTGCGTACCAGCCTGCAGATGCAGGGATGCCTTCCTTCTTTATCACCTTCCTAGTTGAAGGGGTCCTGATGGGTTACCGACTAATCTCATCAAAACCCTTCTACTGATAGAAGACTAAGGACGTGTAATAGCATTTGATGTTCGATTCCTGCCGCACGCACTCTGTTCGGATCCAGCCATTCAAAGGAACCGCTTCACCAGAGGCCTACCATGCTGCACGGTGGCCGAGAGCGAAAAGGAGCAGAAACCAGAGTCCGGAGAACCTGAGTTATCGACACCCAGTGCAAAAGTCATTTTTGACAGACTACCGGGGGAGCAACAGTGAAATTTTGGGTCAGCGGACGCTTTCTTCGCGGTGGTGACTTCACTACCTCACCCTTACTAGCCTGGGCCGCCTAAAGTCTTCGGCGCCCCAAGGCCAAATACTGTAGCTTCGTAAATAAAAAAAAAAAAAAAAAAAAAACAGAATCAGCGGGTGTTGAACTAAGACTATGGCCTAGGTAGGGAATGTCTGTAGACTCTCGGCCACCAGCATCGCTCTAGTTGCGGTGGATACAAAGACTCACATTTGATGTTCGATTCCTGCCGCACGCACTCTGTTCGGATCCAGCCATTCAAAGGCACCGCTTCACCGGAGGCCTACCATGCGGCACGGTGGCCGAGAACGATAAGGAGCAGAACTCAGAATCCGGGGAAACCGCGGTTCGACACCCAGTGCAATGGTCATTTTCGACGGACTGTCCTGGGGGAGCGACAGTCAAATTTTAGGTCGGCGGACGCTTCCCTCGCGGTGGTGACTACACTTGCTCACCCTTACTAAGCCGGGCCGCCCTGGCGGACCGTTTCCCGGGCACAGGCCGCCCGGCCGCCCCAACCTCTCGGGCGGCCACCAGAGCCGACCGTTGGTCTGGGGCGGCCCGGCCGACGCAACCTCTCGGGCGGCCACCAGAGCCGACCGTTGGTCTGGGGCGCCCGGCCGACGCAACCTCGCGGGCGGCCACCAGAGCCGACCGTTGGTCTGGGGCGGCCCGGCCGACGCAACCTCGCGGGCGGCCACCAGAGCCGACCGTTGGTCTGGGGCGGCCCGGCCGACGCAACCTCGCGGGCGGCCACCAGAGCCGACCGTTGGTCTGGGGCGGCCCGGCCGACGCAACCTCTCGGGCGGCCACCAGAGCCGACCGTTGGTCTGGGGCGGCCCGGCCGACGCAACCTCTCGGGCGGCCACCAGAGCCGACCGTTGGTCTGGGGCGGCCCGGCCGACGCATCCTCTCGGGCGGCCACCAGAGCCGACCGTTGGTCTGGGGCGGCCCGGCCGACGCAACCTCTCGGGCGGCCACCAGAGCCGACCGTTGGTCTGGGGCGGCCCGGCCGACGCAACCTCTCGGGCGGCCACCAGAGCCGACCGTTGGTCTGGGGCGGCCCGGCCGACGCAACCTCTCGGGCGGCCACCAGAGCCGACCGTTGGTCTGGGGCGGCCCGGCCGACGCAACCTCTCGGGCGGCCACCAGAGCCGACCGTTGGTCTGGGGCGGCCCGGCCGACGCAACCTCTCGGGCGGCCACCAGAGCCGACCGTTGGTCTGGGGCGGCCCGGCCGACGCAACCTCTCGGGCGGCCACCAGAGCCGACCGTTCGTCTGGGGCGGCCCGGCCAACGCACCCCGGCTGAGAGTCTACAGACATTCCACACCGAATCCATAGTCTTAGTTTCAACACCCGCTGATTCTTTTTTTTTTTTTTTTTTTTTTTTTTAACGAAGCTACAGTATTTGGCCTAGGGGCGCCGAAGACTTTAGGCGGCCCAGGCTAGTAAGGGTGAGGTAGTGAAGTCACCACCGCGAGGGAAGCGTCTGCCGACCCAAAATTTGACTGTTGCTCCCCCGGTACAGTCTGTCAAAAATGACTTTTGCACTGGGTGTTGAACTCAGGTTAGACCATCTATAGACGGCTTTGTCCAGACAATGAATGGACATAGATGTCGTAGACGACCAGTAGACTATCTACAGACGACTACGTCCAGACTGTGAATGGACATAGATTTTGTAGACAACTGTGCTAGTAAGTGTGAGTAAGCGAAGTCACAACCGCGAGGGAAACGTCCCCGCCCAAGACTCAGGGCGGCCCGGCTTAGTAAGGGTGAGTAAGTGAAGTCACCACCGCGAGGGAAGCGTCCGCCGACCAAAAATTCGACTGTCGCTCCCCCAGGACAGTCCGTCGAAAATGACCAGTGCACTGGGTGTCGAACCGCGGTTTCCCCGGATTCTGAGTTCTGCTCCTTATGGTTCTCGGCCACCGTGTCGCATGGTAGGCCTCCGGTGAAGCGGTGCCTTTGAATGGCTGGATCCGAACAGTGTGCGTGCGGCAGGAATCGAACATCACATGTGAGTCTTTGTATCCACCGCAACTACAGCGATGCTGGTGGCTCAGAGTGTACAGACATTCCACACCGAATCCATAGTCTTAGTTTCAACACCCGCTGATTCTGTTTTTTTTTTTTTTTTTTGTTTTTTTTTTTTACGAAGCTACAGTATTTGGCCTAGGGGCGCCGAAGACTTTAGGCGGCCCAGCCTAATAAGGGTGAGGTAGTGAAGTCACCACCGCGAAGAAAGCGTCCGCCGACCCAAAATTTCACTGTTGCTCCCCCGGTACAGTCTGTCAAAAATGACTTTTGCGCTGGGTGTTGAACTCAGGTTCTCCGGATTCGGAGTTCTGCTCCTTATCGTTCTCGGCCACCGTGCCGCATGGTAAGCTCCCGGTGAAGCGGTGCCTTTGAATGGCTGGATCCGAACAGTGTGCGTGCGGCAGGAATCGAACATCAAATGTGAGTCTTTGTTTCCACCGCAACTAGAGCGGTGCTGGTGGCCGAGAGTGTACAGACATTTCCTACCTAGTCCATAGTCTTAGTTTCAACACCCGCTAATTCTGTTTCTTTTTTTTTTGTTTGTTTTTACGAAGCTACAGTATTCGGCCTAGGGGCGCTGTGGTGCTAGAGGGTGCATTGCGGTTTAAGTTGGCAGCGCCCGTTTGTCCCTTGTTGTGGTTTCTGAAAGGACACCCTTCCGAGAGGCTATGAACGTAGCCCAGACACGAGAGTATGGGAAATTAAACGTTCGGTACGTCGGACGACAAGGGGGAGAGCAGGGGGAAGAGTAGGTCTAGGTGGTAGGTCAGAGCCGGGGGAAGAGCAGAGCATGTTACAGGGCAAGAGGGAGGTCAAAATTTAGTAGGTCCCGTGAAATCTGCCCTCTGAAAATTAGTAGGACAAGTTTAGACCTACTGCTCGGCTCTACTCGGGGAAAAGTCAAGAAAATGATAGTAGGTCAAAAAATAGTAGGTCCCCTGATATACACCCCTGCCGCCCCCGCCGCCCCCGGGGACCTACTATTTTTTGACCTACTATCATTTTCTTGACTTTTCCCCGAGTAGAGCCGAGCAGTAGGACTCACTATCGGCTCTTGCCTGCACTCCAGGCGCTCGTAGGTCTCGACGGTAGCAGTTTTGTCTTAAGGTTACATTAAGTTAACTTCGTTGTTGGTTCAATTCTTCGTAGTTTACCTGTCTGGCGTGACAGGCCCTCCCCCTTCCCCTCACCCTCCCTCCCATTTCCCTCCCCCGCACTTCCTCCCTCCCACCTGTCCCCCACCCTACCTTCGTCTCCTCTTTCTTGAAAAGAGGTTGTAGAAAACATAGGTCGGACAATCGCAGGTCGGACAAACGTAGGTCGGACAATCGTATGTCGGACAAAAATTTCAGGGGGAAAGAGGTCGGCCGAATTTCGCAAGGTCGGACAAAAAGAGGTCGTACAAACGATGTACTCCGGTGATATCTTCAGCGAATGTGTTGCGTAAAGTGCAATTTTGGGACCGCCACACCCACCAATAGGAGTGGAGGCATTCGCTGTGCCGGCGTCATCTACGTCATCTAGGCCGGGGGGGGGGGGGGGGGGGCTGAACCGCGAACCAGGCCAAAGTTTGCCAAAACACGCCTTTGAGGGCCAAAGTGTAGCAGCTCAGCTCTGCGCCGCACAAACGGAGAGTCGTTCTCGTCGCTCTGTCGCATTCACGAGGAGAGAGAGAGAGAGAGAGAGAGTGAGAGAGAGAGAGAGAGAGAGAGAGAGAGAGAGAGAGAGAGAGAGAGAGAGAGAGAGAGAGAGAGAGAGAGAGAGAGAGAGAGAGAGAGGCCGCGACGGGGCGCAGGTTAAACAGACCGTTTTCCGGAAGGAAATTAGGTAGCGGCGAGCGGAAGTGCGCGGCGCCGCGACGCCAAGTGTCACGGTGTGGTGCGGGGTGAAGCGGGTCCTTGTCGCCAGCGGAGGTAAACTGGGTCGCTGGCCGCGCTATAAGATGCATTGCCGGGGACTGTCGGGTACACTGCACAGTGGGTCAGAAGACCGTTAAATGGGACTCGAATCGAACGTGTGACCCCCACCAATGGATTCGTCGTTTCGAGAGCTATCCATCGGTAGGGTGACACGTTCGACTCGAGCCCCATTTAGCGACCCTGGAGCTCAAAACGCGTCAAGAATTTCGGCCGCCTCAACCGACCTCTGACCCACTGTGCACTGCTTTCGGAGTGTGCCACGTTGCCGGCGATAGCGCTATCGGTGCAAGGCGGAAAGAGGGAGAAAGGTTCGCCACACTGCACCTACCCCGCGCGCGCGCGCCAGACACCAGCGACTGTTGTTTGGCGCTGCTAGTCTGTGGCGCCATTGGGACACCTGCAGACGCTGAGTGCCGGTTGTCTCCGCGAGTGCGAGAGAGACGGAACGACGAGAACCACTCCCAGTCTGCGGGTTCAATGTCACCGTGGCGTCACCCTCGCTCCAGGCGCGGGGCACGCGACGGACCGACGCTCTGTCTCTCTCTCGCACTCCCTGCGGCTCGGCCCGTGAGTGCGAGAGAGACAGCGCGTCGACTGGCGTGCCACAGTGGGCCACACCAGCTGTCCGGCGACGCTATGCAGGTGAGGCGCGGCCAGTCCTGCGCTGCCCAGTGAGGGTTGGCGAAAGTCGAAAGGGCACAACGAGTCAGACGATGAAAATTTTAAAAACCGTCTACTGCGTGACACACCTGCAGTCACCAGCCGTTTCTTTTGTAAAAAAAATAATTTAAAAAAAAATAAAAAAAAATAAAATTGGTTTTTTTTTTGTTGTTTTTTTTTTGTTGACCTGTCCTTTGCGAGGACGAAGATACGAAGAGGACGGAGCTGTTCAAGGACACCTGGCTGAGGCCGCCGGTGTGAGGGGAAACAGGGAGCACTTTTGTCCAGTCGATCCGAGAGCTTAGGTAGAGAAGGCCGATCGGAGAGGGGAGGGGGGAGGCTGTGTCGGCTAAGGATGCAACCAAAAAGGAGCCCGCCAATTTTCTACTCTGGAATAAAACCGCTGACTAGCGAAAAAAAAAAGAGTCCGCCAATTTCCTACACTGTTACGCGCTCCGGTCCGGGGGCGTAGTTGTATGTTGTGCTCGCTCGCTTGTTGTGAGTTGATTCGGTGCGTTGACCGGCCGATGGACAGACTGGCGGCAGACGTGGGAATAATCCGATAGGGAACTGCAGTTTTTGGGCTGGTTTGCGAATGTAGACAGAGCAGCCAGCACGTGGCTGTGGCTTGACCGGCTTTGGCGGAATCCAGACAAAAATCACAATTTTTATTGTTGATCGCTAACGTCACTTCGACTTAGTCCGTGTGAAAATTCACGCGCCTTGGCATAAGCAGGCAAAAATTCCCACGATGCACCCGTGTCGGAAGGGTCGGTGATTGAGAGTTAGGTTGGGTTAGGTGGCACGAAGCAACCCCCCTCCCCTCCCCTTGTGTCGCCGCGTCAACAGTGCACGGGTGGCTGCGTGGTGGGGGCGTGGGCAGGGCCGGCTGGCCGCCGCGTGCCGTGTGCGAGGCGCCGGCGACACGAATCGCGTGGCGCTTCGGCTCCACTTCGGGCCGCGTTCGGGTGCCGCCTCGGCAGACCTGCCAAAGGCACGGCCAGAGCCACCGAAGGCGGAAGGCGGCCGTTTCGAACGCGGCCCAAACGCTTCTGTGATGTTGTGTTGTTGTGGACGCACGGCCCCCACCACCTCGCCGCATGCACCGGAGTACTACTACACCGCCGGCCTGTCTCTCTCGCACTGGCCGGCGCGCCGATGCGAGCGACAGAGACGCCTGCCAGCTCTGCCGGGGCGGCGGGGCGGGCCGGCAGAGCTGGCGGAGCCCGCCACGGCCCGGCATGGACTGGGCATCACGGAGGCTCGGCTCGGCGCGCGCCGCTCGGCTGGCTCGTCAGTCCGTGGTTTGGTGCCGATCTCTCCCGTCCTGTCTCGCGCCGTTCTCCGTCCAGCTCGCCGTCGTGGTGTCTGCCGTTGCCGCCACGCCGCCCTGTTGCTTGAGCCGTGCCCCGCCCCCGGCGCGCGTCCCGGCGCCAGTGACGCCCCCGTGCACCGCGCCGCCTTTTAAACGGTCCAGCCCTCCGACCGCCACCGACGGCCGCCGACGGCAGCCGACGGCCCGCTCGGCGACTCGTCCTCAGGGTGTCGCGCCGTCCGCCACTTCGCGACTTGGTTCGGCGCAGGCGCAGCACGCGCAGCAACGACAACTCCTTGCCCCCCTCCCCTCCCGGCGGCCTGCTCCGCCCACCTCATGACAAGGGAGACCACTGCAGGCCCATAGCATCGGCCAGCCCCCTCCACCGACTGCATCCAGATCCCCTCCTCCCCCTTTGCAAGCCCTTGCCGAGGCCCCCGCCCCCCCCCTGCCCCAGGAAATTCCAATTTAAAGGACAGCTTTAATAGGCAAACATGAGCCTGGTGACGTCGAGAGAAGTGCCGGGCCCAGTGGCGGGCCTGGTGGGCCCTGTGGGGGGAGGGCCGGCCGGCGATGGGCGGTGGTTACGCCCGGGCCCCGCGGGCCCCAGAAAGGGCGAGCGGCTGGGTGCTGACGACGTCCTGGGCGACATCGGTGTCTTTGGGCTGGTGGACGCCGACGCGAACGGACTCGCCGGACTCAGCTTGGACTGCAACTGCAACGTGCAGAAGTCGGCCTGGTTCGAAGAGATGGAGTGGGGATACGCAGAAAGCAATGGTGAGTGTGCGATGTGGCGCCTCGCACCGCGGTCACGCGGGCAGGGCCGCGTCAGCCGCGTCACGCGGGACTTGTCTCCGTGGGCTGGGCTGCGCGCCGTGGGGGAAGGCCCAGCCTCTCGGCCGCCGTCACTGGCGTGAAAATGAAGTTTGCTGTCAACCGAGACACCTGACGTAATTTTGACCGAAAAAGAAAAAGATTTCGATGAAATGAATGGTTGACGTTGCCCCAAACCCGATTAATGCACCATCCCCCGTAGCCATTTCCGACTTTTAAAACAAAGACAGTGATGGGCCAATATGCGACCTGTGCAGGATACTCTGACTTTTTCCAAAACCTCTCATTATCGCGGAAAATCTATCTCTAACTAAGCGGGGACTGATAAGATTGGTGTGAGCGTGTCCGCTGTAGTCACTGGGTTGGCTTTGGTCACTGTGGTGCGCTCCATCCAACGCGAGTGCCGGCGGCTGGGAAGTTGAATGCATGGGGCTGGCGGACCAAGTGGCGGACCCATCCCCCTCAACGCCTTGAACCCCGCCCCCAGGTCCTCGTCCTCGGCGCCGTGCGTGTCGGGCGGGGCACTGTCGGGCAGGACGCTCGCCTTCTCGTATTCCTTTTGGTGCGCCGGCACAGTGGGCAGTCGGCAGGGAATGCCCGATGCCGCCAGCGGGGCGTCTGGACGCTGCTTTGGAACAACAACATGCACACTTTGGTCGCAGACTTGTGACTCGAGTTGCTCTCTTTGACCGCGAGCGATTCGGAAGGAGCGTTTCGTCGCTTTTCTCTCACGGGACGCCGGCGCAGGTGGCCGTAACCCCTGCTCTCCGAACGAGGAATCCATTGGTAGGGTCACTCGTTCGGTTCGAGTCCCATTTTACGACTCTAGAGCTCAAAACGCGGCTAGAGTTTTGGCCCACAGTGCGCCTCACGAGTGTGATAGAGACGATCGGCGGGGTTACGTGCTGTTGTGCCGCTTAATGGTTATGTTAGGTTAGGTTATGTTAGGTTATGTTAGGTTATGTTAGGTTAGGTTATGTTAGGTTATGTTAGGTTATGTTAGGTTAGGTTATGTTAGGTTGGGCAGCGCAGACTCGGTGCTCCCTCATTATTGCTGCAGACTTATCAAAGGCAGAAAAGGGGCGTTACGACGCGCGCTGTACTGCGATAAGGAGACGCGCACTCGGCAAAAATGCAATCCACTCCGAAGGCCAAATCTCAAAGTCACTTTTCGATTGATTGCACGACGTCTGCTCTGTTGCCACGGCAACAGAGCGCGTTCTGCGCCCAGAAAAATAATTTCTTGAATCAAGTAAAATTTACTTGATCCAATCGTTGTTCGGCCTCGAACTTACTATGAGTTCGGATCGTTCGTGTTCGTTCGGATCCGAACAGGTTCGCACATCTCTAATCACTGGTCGATCATGATGGGGCTCTCCGTGGCGTGATAGGGTGGGCCGGGCAGCCCTCCGTTATTCATCCGTCTCACACGGCTCGGGGGAATGACTGCGAGAATGTCACCCCTCTCCCCCCCCCTCTCCCCCTGCACTGCTACCGCTTCTGATCCACTTAGCGGCAGGCCTTCACCTTGGCGCTTAACAGCACCACCTCTCTGAAGGTTGCCTACCCGCGCGGGGGCAGGGGCACCGCCAGGGCACCGCCAGGGCACCGTCTGGGGCTCAGCCCGGGCACAGCGCTTGGCCCGCCTCACTCCCCACACCGTCGAAATTTGTCGTCACTTTATGACAAACCAGTTGACATTTTCGTCACCTGAAAATGGTGACCCTACGTCCACTACGGATTGATGGCACAGCTCACTAGAAATCTTGACATGATTTAAGACCCGCGGTAGCTACGTAAAAACACTATTGACATGATGAAAAAATGTTTTCTCAGCTTGGTTTCGCCCCCGCAGCTCGCAAATTGATGTTATACCAGGTGGCAACAGCAAAGTGCCACCACCCAAAAAAAAAAAAAAAAAAACTAACGTAGTACCTGTTAGAAGTCGGCGGGTGACTCGCCCCCACCACGCGAACCGAAGTGTCCCCACAGGTGGGTGCTCCGGGCCGGGCAGGCAGGGCTGGCAGGCAGACCTGGCCAGCCCTGGCTGGGTGACTGCGAGGCTTGACTTTCAAATTGCGTCGCGCACATTCCACTCATGCCCTGAGCGTGCCGTTGCCACTTGATCTTCGGGTGCCGCTCGCCAGAAACAAGCAACTTGCTGCAAAATAAATACATTAATTAATTGAAAAAATTGCTAAGGATGCATGGGAAATTGGAACTAGTTCGATATCATTTTTGGAAGGAAAAAGCCTTGAAATTGTGTGCAAGTGACAAGTGTAAAATTTTCACAGTGCAGTGCATGCTAGACTCCGCAAATGACACACCTGTGTTCCTAAAATGTTTTAACTTGCTTTCGGCCGGGCCTCGTCGTGCTTTTCGCGGACAGGGTGCTCGTTACCAGGACCTTGTGGGAGACGACATCAGTCATACTCGACAGGCAGGGGAAGATAGCGTCGTAGGCGTAGCCGCGCAAAGCCAAACAAAAACAAAAACATCCCGCAATAAATCAAACGGAATCAAGTCCAAAGAGGTCCCCACGCTCGGGTCACCTTCGGCAGCGGAACTTAAAAATAGCGGAAGAGGCTCCGCCAAGTGCGCGGCGTCGGTGGGAATCGAACCCGGGCGCGCGCGGAAAGCTAAGTAATTGGATCTCTGGCGGTCGACGCCCAGTTGTCAGGCGGGCGCGTAACGTTATGGCGGCCGCCACGCAACGCCTCTGTTACTCACTATTAGCGGTCAGCAGGGACATTTTTCAGGCGTACTTACCGTCGCTTGGGCGGCGGTGCATGCACTCTTGCTTTTAGTTTTTGTTGTTTCGCGTTGTTGCGTTCCGTCCCGCGCCAGCGGACTGTACCAACAAAACGCGGAACGTTCTGGGTTCTTCAAAGTCCAAAGAACCATTTCCCGGTCTGGACAAATGCTCTAAATGCTTCTTGGTCTGTGGAGGGAGTCATGTTCAAAGCGGTCTGGACGATCAACAATTTTCCTTATATGCAACTTTGTTACTTCATATGTCTGAAAACATTCTCGAAAATGGCCAAAACAATTGAGTGGCGCTCTATTTTTTTTCTGTGCGCATTATTCTGTGTGGTCGGCCGGGTGACCGAGGCATACGGCTCGCCTACTCACGTGTGCTTGCGTCGCCTTGTCGCTCCGTCTCTTTCGCACTCGCGGGCGGGGCCGGCGGGGCGTGGTGAGCAAGAGAGACGGGGCGAGACATGACCCGCTGCGACCCACGCGGAAAGCCTTCTCACAGAGCAGTCGCCGCCCTGGCGCGTACACCAGTAAAAAAAAAAAAAAAAAAAAAAAGACTCTTGGAAGGAGTCTTTGTGTTTTTTCGGTGTTTTACCGGTTTTTAAATATGTTTTTGTGGTGAAGGTGCTGACCGCACCCTACTCCGCGAGCTTGCAGGCGTTCTGTCCTGCTCCTGGTTTCGAGACCACGGCTTCAATTGGCTGCCTCTGTGTGCGTGTGGGCTTATTGCCTCTCTCTGTGTGCGTGTGTGTGTGTGTGTGTGTGTGCGAGAGAAAGAGAGAGAGAGAGAGAGAGAGAGAGAGAGAGAGAGAGAGAGAGAGAGAGAGAGAGAGAGAGAGAGAGAGAGAGACTGCCTCACTGCCTTGCTGCAACGCCCCGCCTATTTGGATATCCTACCAGTGAGTCTGGCTTTCTGCTTTTGACCCGCGCGTCGGTGGAGCAGTCTCCGGTTTCGGTTCGTGACTCATGGATCAAGGATCAAAAAATCCCCTCGCGAATCCCCCTACCGAATCCCTGGCAACTTCTATGTGCTTCCCGCTAGTCGGCTTCTGTCCGTGCGTCCCCTAATCATGTCCCAGAGACGGCCGCTGGTCGTTGGAGCGATAGAGACACAAACAGACAGTCTGGCGTCCCAGTGCTAATTCGTCTCCATTGGCGCCTACCCTGCCTGCCTGCGCCGAGACAACACTCAGTCGCTAGCAGATTGCCTGCGCTGGCCGAGGAAGCGCTCAAATGCCGCTGCTCCACTCGGCCGAAGAAAAATTCGTTTAGCGACGATAGTCGCATGTTGTCCAAGTGCGACGCGGTTTCCGTCCGAATAAAATTGATTTTTTTTTCTATCACCGATGGAGATACGGATCTTTGCTGAGGGACGAGGCGGTGAGTAAGGCTGTCCGGTGCTGCCTGGCCCATCATGCAGTCGTCCACGCCTTCTCCTTCGCCGTGTTTCGGACCGCCCTTTGAATATTAGATGCGCCGCGGTGAAACAAAGCGCTGCCAATCCACTCAGCGAACCGCTCGAGTGTGTACTGCTGCATCGCAGTGACAGCCAGGAATAGATTCGGATCCTTCTTCTGTCAAGTTCAATGAAATAAATATTTTTGCCGACCCCCGTAAACACCGACATCGCGATTTATGGAACTTAGTCTTCACCACCTGAACCTTTATTCAGAAAAGGTGGGCCATTTCCTTAAAACAAAATCAATTTTCGTGTTCAAAATTTAATTTTGTAAAAAAATAAAATTATTCTTTTTGGTGGTATTTTTGGAACCAGGCTGCGGGAAAGGGGTAACAGCGATGCATTCGTAATAGGCGCGTGCGCGGTACGTACCGAGACTGCCAATCAGCACTGTGGCGTCCCAATTTTGCCACCCGGGGATCAATAGCAGCGCTCTGCCGGTAATGGCCGTAGGCAGTTTGGCCACCTCCAGTCAATATCAGTTTGTTTGCACGCCATTTGGGGCCCCCGCCCCGGAGGGCTGCTGCTGGCCCGACTGAAAATGGTCAGTTTCAGTTTCGGGATTAGCTGGAAGCTGTTTCCTGTTTCTGCATACCCTGTGTATCGGCCTGTGTATCAGTGTGGGGCAATAATTCTGAGGATTAAAAGCCACCAGGTCCAGACGTCCAGACTCGCACAATAAAAAATTGTTGTCACTTCATGACAAAATCATGGATAACAGTACTGATACTGATGGATATAACTTGATGGATACTGGATAACTTGATGGATACTGGACAACTTGATGGACAACTCGAAAATGTTGCCTGAATAGCATGGGTGTCATCAAATAGCTTTTGATGATCTTCTTGTCAGGAAAATCAGCCTTGGCATTGACATCAAGTGACGACCATCAATTCTCGCGTTGCGGTCTCGGGTGAGATTAATCGGGAGTCCGCGGCGGCTGGAAACACTTTCCCTGAATGCGAATGAATACGAGCCGGACCGCGTGCGCGGAGGCTTTGTGTGCTGAATTCGGATCGCATGCAAAATGGCTGGGAGTGTGTGGACAAGCCCTTCGAGACGCTACAACGGGCCGCGTAATCCGCCGAGTGCCCCTGTCCTCTCCCCCTTTCTCGTTCTGGATTCGGTTGCCAGTTCGCACTATCGATCGCGGCGCTCCGTTTTCCTTGTACCACACACACACGAACCTAATTTCATCCTCTGTCGATGTTTGTCCTTCGTTTCGCATCTCCGTTATTCCCGTGGTGAGGTTAGGTAAGGATGCACGAGGATGATCGCAGCGAACCCGGCACAGCACAGCCATCAGGACATTGTTGGCCGGCGATAAGAACCGGCTTTGGGTGACTTGAGCGGCACTGCGTGTTGCCGCTGAGTGACAAACGGACTTGATGGAGCACTGCAAGCAAAGTGCCGTTCGGGCAGCCTAGCAATTTGGTCGCGGCTTCTGCCTGCTGCATGGTACATCCCGGAACGGCATGTCGGAGAGAAGAGGGGAAAACTTGGAAAACGGCTGAAATTTAGATGATCTTTTTTTAAAAAAAGTTTTTCATCGCAATGATGTAGAGTGCAGTGGCCTGGCGAGCCTGGCGGTGTCCTGGTATTGCTACTGTGAGGAGTTGCAGGTAGACTCGGTGTCGAGGTCTGCCAGATAAGATAAAGCAACGTCTGGCTCGGCCAGCGTCATGTGAGCGGGCAGGAAATTCGTCTCGCAGGGAGGTAAAAAAAGATGATCGAGAAACAGGGACTGGAATTCTACAAGTCAGGAAACCTTTCTGGCGATTTCTTGATTCAATCAGTTTCTATAGAGTAAGGAAAAAAACATCTTGCCACGTCTGCAAGCTTGCAGATGATGTTTTGCATAGTTCTGACATGGAACGTGCTCCATTCAGGCACTGCCATGTTGTTTCAGGGCGTGGAAAAAAGAAGATGCTTCATTTAATTGGGTAGAGTATGGTATCGCTACTCACTTGACCTCCACGGGTACTCTCATTACCAGCTTTTGCCATCGGAATGCTGCAATCACTCCCGCTCGGTATTTTCGGTTCTTGATGTACTGCTGCGAGTCCTTTTAAACCCCAGAGTGCCAGACGCCAGACCGCCTGGTCAGGCAGCAAGTCCGTAAAATGACGTATGGACTGCTGTGCTCGAGGCTCGGCCAAAAGGCCCTCTTCTTGCCATCCAGCAAGTGGAAGTAAACATTTTGCTCGTGCCGCCTGCTCTGCAAAAAGAAATTTTCATTTTTCCCATATGGACATTGCTCACAACAGGACAAAAATTCCAGTGAACCGCACGCTACGACAAGCTTCTCTCTTCATAAGGCCATAAAAAGTTTCCTCATTTTTGTGAAGTGTATGCGTGCTTTGCGGCTTACGGTGGCTGGCTGCTTCAGCGGCTTCGGCGCAGTGATCGCACATCGTATCGTCACGAGATTTAGGCGACGCCTTGTACAGTCGATCCGGCAATAACTTTATCCCCGTGATAAGTGGTTCTTTTCGTCTCCGTGGGGTTGGCGACCTTGAACTTGATGGCGCGACGACCAGATAAAGGGTTGGGCTAGGGCAAGCCCGATGGCCACCCTGGGGACGATAGCGTGCGACCGCGTGACCGCGCGTGACACAGACGTGTCTCGCTCCGCATTAAAAAAAAAAAGTGGCAATTAGATTAAAAGGATGAATCGATTAAATGAGCGGGCGAACAAGAGATTAGCTGCTTTTTGCGCAGAGTAGCGGCGAAATGAGCGTGACTCATCCCCCAGGTGTGTTGCACTGTTGCACCAAGGGCACGGACGCACGCTAGGCAGCCTGTCCGGTCAGTCGGTCCGAAATATACGACTTGGAGTATATTACGAGCACGTCAGTTAGTAACCCCTAATCGTCAGGCCGAAAACATTCCGCAGTGGTGAAAACACCAAAACGTCTGGGTCTTTTCAGAGTACGTGCCACTCGGTGCAGCTGGCCGGATATTCGGTCCGTGTATACCGGGTACACTGTACCCTCCGCGCGAAGCTCAAGGTCATTGGCTATCCGGATTGAAATCAAAACATCGCCAGCCACGCAAGTACTCGCAACTCAAGTACACTGCCCAAAAAAAATGAAAAAAAAAACATCTTAAAAAAATAATTTAAAAAATTTAAAATTTGGATTTTTTTTTATTTTTTTTTTGAAGCGCGGTGTGGGAGCGGAGCCTGGTGCGGCCACTCTCAGGTACCGAGGGCATGACGAGGATTTAACGAGCTGCCGAATCCAAATCGCGAGAGGGCTGCGTCCGCGACGCGCGAGGCCCTGCCGTGGCCCATCCACGCAGTGAAAGCGAGCGAGTGCATTTCGGACGTAGCGCGACGCGTCACCCGAGACACCGCGATCGGACGCACACTGCAAAATTGGTCCCTGGTTTTCCCAGGGAGGCTATAGTATAGGAAAGACCTAGGCGCGATTTCCAGGGGAGTTCCTGGGAAAACCACCGTTCTGCCGTGCGGAAAAGGTGTCCCCGCTCCGTCTGTCCGTCCGGTGGAAGACGGTCGGGCGATCAAGAACCTGGCTCAGTGTGACGCGAGCAAACACACACACACACACACACACACACACACACACACACACACACACATGCACACGCCGGGAAGTACCTCCGAGGGGCCTAGCGCGACGTTGCCATCTTGGCTGGCGGTGGGAATATATATATAGGTATATAAATTGCAAATGGCAGTAGGCAGGCATTGAATAAATTGTTGGCGCGTTAGGCCGTTAATTCAGGATCCGCAGCCGAGTAGCGTGATAGGGTCCTTGCTCTCCAGAGAAGTGTCGAGCTTAACAATTATGACGATTTAAAACTACTCTGAAAAAAGGTGCAATTTACTTCGTATGGGAGTATGGGTTGAGTTTGTGAGAGTTCAATAGAATGTTTTTAAGGGAGACTTTATTTTTGTAAAGCTTCGAATTTTGAATCGGCAGTCTCCATGCTAACTTTCGAAAGTCAAGATTAATTTTTTGTTCGAAGCAGACTTTTCGGCGTGTTCTTTCCTTTAAGCGCACTCTATGATTTCGGCCGCCTTGCACATTGTTTGGCAGGGTCACGGTGCGCGGGGCCGCATTTAAATCAGAGGAGCGAACCGGTTTCTTGTTCCTCGCCGTGCAGCGGGCTCTCTCCGAAACGGCGCTCTCTCTCTCTCTCTCTCTCTCTCTCTCTCTCTCTCTCTCTCTCTCTCTCTCTCTCTCTCTCTCTCTCTCTCTCTCTCTCTCTCTATCGCACTCATGGGGGCGCTCCGGAGGGGGGCGAGAGAGACACGGCAGCGTGCAGGCCAAGGCGGCTGGTTTGAATGCGCGACTTGCGGCTTGCCCCCCCCCCCCCCGCATGGACCCCCTGCCGCGCGTCTGTCTCTCTCGCACCCCTACGGCGCGCCCCGTGAGTGCGAGAGAGACGGAGCGACCCAGAGGTAGGCTGCTGGACCTTACTGCGGCGACACACATTCAGCGTGGGTATTGTGTTGATAAATCAACTCCCCCCCCCCTCCCCCTCCAGTCGACTGGGGCGTTACACTTGCATAAAACCTCACTACTCACTAAAACCTCACTACTCCAAGTCCAAGTGCAATCAGAGCCATCATTATGCATAATCCAAGATCCTCCCGACGCGTTGTTGATTGTTTCCTTGGCGAAAATGCTAATCTTAAAACATGAAAATCCTCTATACGCTCTGCGTTTGCTTGTGGTTTTAATGCTCAGCGAAGAACGAATTCCCTGCAGGATAGGAACGTTTCCTTCGTGAGTAACAATGCACTAATCATCTCATTGTTACAATGAGAGAATGTGCTCGGCACGAATGGTTTTGAACTTTAAGTTTCGGTCGTCGTGAATTTTGAAACTCTTTGCTATTGACTATTTTTACCACATTGGCCACTTTGCTCAGTCCCAACAGTGTGCTGTGGGTTTATTTGACCTGGCACGGCTGCGTCGCACGAAAAGAGGGAGAGGGGGGGAGGAAGTACTTGCATATACATGGCGGGTCCAGCAGTCACCTTGGCGCCTTGCGGGGCCCCAAGGAGGCGTTCCGAAATAACAAAAACAATCAAGCATGTTCTCCAAAACGGACTGGAATAAATCAAAGCGAGCGCCTTTATGAATCTAGCGCAGACGACACGCGACTCTGCCTCCTCGGTGCTGCCCCCTCCTTCGGGTCCCGCGATATAAAACCAGACGTGCGTGAATAACGCCCGCTGCAAGACAGGTCGGGGTCAACGGTCATTTTGTTGTTCCAAAAGCCGCTGCACTTCCTGGCGGCGCGGACCGAGGCCCCCACCGGTGGGCGTGGCCCCAACAACGACGACGACGACGACGACAACAACAACAACAGACCAACAAAAACAGTGACAAGAATACTGCCTCTTCCGGAAGTGATCAGAGGCATCGGTGACGTCAACTCCCGGGACCAATCAGGGGTAGACGCGTCCTGGTCGCGGTCTCTCTCTCTCTCTCTCTCTCTCTCTCTCTCTCTCTCTCTCTCTCTCTCTCTCTCTCTCTCTCTCTCTCTCTCTCTCTCTCTCTGTGTGTGTGTGTGTGTGTGTGTGTGTGTGTGTGTGCGCGCACGCGCTGGCCGATACACTGCTGAAAAGACGGGCAGCCGCTGGCGCGGCCGCTCCTGCATCCGGCCGGCCAGGAAGTCGAGGAAGCGAGGCCCGGGCCAGGCGGGCGGGCGGGCGGGCAGGCAGGCAGGCAGGCACCTCAGGCCGTCTTGTCTTTGCTCTGCGCGATCGGCGGCCTCGACGCGTCAACGATTGCGGAGCGCGGACAGCGCGGAGCGTTGAGCGGCTCGAAACCGGGGTGGGCGGGGCGGGGCGCGGGGCGGCAGCGGCAGGCGGCGCGCGCGCGACTTGACGCGGCGGACGCCGAGGAGATGAAGAAGACGAGGAGGAAAGGGGGGGGAAGGGCACCTGGCGCCGAGCGGGGAAAAGGGAAGGGCCACTTTTTGTCGCACTTGTCGCGTTCCACTCTTTGACTGGCGCTTTCTTGCCGACCGCCGGCTCATGCCGCACGGCTCTCTCTGTCTCTCTCGCCGCCGCGCGGAGTCCGGCCGGCCGGCAGGCAGGCAGGCGCGGCCGGGACGAGCGGTGGCACACATTTTCACCAATCGTTTATGCACTGCGCGGCACCGGACGCGTCGCCAAGTCTTGTTGGTGGAGGAGGTCGGTCGGTGCGCCGCGCGGAGCAACTGGTGGGGGCGCCCCGCCCGGAGGCTGGCCCACTGTGGCCCGCGCCCCCGCGCCCCGCGGTGCAGGCCTGCTCGGCGGCACTGCCTACCCGGCGCTCCGCAGGCGCCGACCACCCCGACTCCGTGCGTGTCGGCGTGGCGTGCCCTCTTGGTAGGCGTGCCGCCCAAACGCAATCATGACAATTTTTCGTAATGATGATGATGGTAGTACGTCGGTTTTCTCGTTTTATTGTTTGTTCGCTGTCTTTTCCGATTGCCAACGCCTTATCATGGTTGTTTGATAAGCGGTGCGATGGGCCCACACGTGTTGCGTGTGTCGTACTTCCTGTGTGCGTGTGTGTGTGTGTGTGTGCCGCGCGCGTGATAGAGAGTGAGTGTGTGACCGTCCTCTGTAGCCTACATATCGTCTGACAGTTGGGCTGAGTGACACATGTCCGAAAAGTCACTCACACTCACACGCACCAACACACATACACTGACACAAAAGCGCGCGCAATGATGTTTCGCCAAGTGACCTTCAGAGTCGCCGCCACTCGTCAATGGACATATAATAGGTGCGAAATAATTCGTCTGTGCCAACAGCAGCAGCAGCAACAACAACAACAACAACAGCAACAAAAACAACAACTGAAGCACCTGAGGACACGAGTCATTAATTCGCTAGGCGTCCGGCAGAGCGCGCGGCAGGTTGCAGGGTGCGGCTCGCACTCGGCGCACAGTGGGCTAGAAGACCGTGGAGGCGGCAAAAATCCCGGACACCTTTTAAGCTCCAGAGTCGCCAAATGGGACTCGAATCGAACGTGTGACCCCGCCAATGGAGTCCTCGTTTGGAGATCAATCCATTGGTGGGGTCACCACTCGTTCGGTCCGAGTCCCATTCAGCGACTCTGGAGCTCAAAACGCGTCTAGAATTTTGGCCGCCTCAACGGTCTTGTGACCCACTGTGCGGCGGTATCGACTGGCGGCTGCCGCTGCGGTGCCGACCTGCGGACGGGGCGGCCCGGTTGGCGCGGTGACTTTTCCATTTTCCGGTCGCTGGCGCGCGGTTTCTTTGCCCCTTTCGAACGGCGCGGTCCGCGGAGCGCGTCCCTCCACGGCTGGGGCGCCACGCAAAGCGAAGCAAATCGAGGCAAAGCGAAGCGACGCGACGCAGAGTTCCCGGCGAGGTACTTTGCGGCGCACTGCCACTGCCACGCCACGTCACAATGGGCATTGTGGAACCAGACGGACGGTGACAGTGGGCCAGAGGATGCGCAGCGCTGCGTGCGCGACTGTCGATGTCTCGATGGAGTCGATACACATCCCAACCTTGATGTTAGCCCTCGTTGGGGCTCGTGTCGGTTCGCTGTGACGTTGGTCATGAAGTTGGCGACGATGATGACGTGCGTCTATGGCGCCGTGCCGCTGGGCGGCCGTGCCTGCGCATACTCCGTTGCCACTCCGTGCCTCTCCATGGCCGGCGCCTTGATGGGACCCGTTTCCGCTCGCGAGGGAAGTTCGGAAGTAAATCACGCAGAGCCGCGTCACGCGGTGGCCTCGTCTCCCCTCCCCTCTTTTTGGCGCGTACGTTTGGCTGCCTACAGCGCTGGCGCAGCGCCACTGCCTGTCTGGTTTGCACTGGTTTCAGGTGTAACTCGACCGGAAAAGTGATTGGCTTGACCTTTGTCCGCAGGCCCAGCCACCTGGCATGAGAAGTTCCCCCTGGCCGCCGGGCCCAGGCAGTCCCCCGTGGACCTGAGCTCCGCGTCCGCCACCCAGGAGGACTCGAACGCCAAGCCGCTGCACCGGCGCTACAACCCCCAGACGGGCTGCGTGCTGGGCAACACTGGCTACGGCTGGAAGGTGCAGGTCGCCGCGCCTACCGCTGGTGAGTGCCGGCGGCGCCGCCGCTGCCACACTTTGGCTGCATCGTGGGACTTTTGGCCCTCAGTAGTATAGATACCCCAGGGTACCTGCCCGCCCGATTGGCAACTGTCTTCCTGCTTGCAGCCCGCAAGGACGACCTCATGTTCTGGTTCTCCGAGCTGAGCGGCGGCCCGCTGGCGAGCCGCTACCGCCTGGAGCAGTTCCACATGCACTGGAGCGACAACGACAACGAGGGCTCCGAGCACACCGTCGACGGCCAGTCCTTCGCCGGCGAGGTGAGGGGAGCACCAGTTCCATTGGGAACGGAAGCTGCTCGAACGCGTGTCTAACCGAACCGCTCCCTCCGCAGCTCCACCTGGTGCACTGGAACTGCGACAAGTACGACTCGTTCGGGGAGGCGGCCTCGCAGCCCGACGGCCTGGCCGTGCTCGGCGTCTTCCTCAAGGTCGGCGAGGCCAACAAGGAGCTGCTCAAGGTCACGAACCTCATGGGCCAGATCACCCACAAGGGCCAGACCGTGGACATCGGCGGAGAGGTGGACCCCACCAACCTGCTGCCCGGTACGTGACTCACGCTTCGCAGAAAAACCTTATAACGGTCTCAAAATTTATTTTATTTTATATCGACATTTTTTTTTGGGTGATGACTTTCAGCCAAGTCCGGCTACTGGACCTACTTGGGGTCCCTCACCACCCCGCCCTGCAACGAGAGCGTCATCTGGATCGTCTTCAAGGAGCAGCTGACGGTGTCCCAGGAGCAGGTCAGCCCTCTCACTATATGTGACTTAATTTAAATTTAAAAAAAAAAAAAAAAAAAAAAAAAAAAAAAAAAACACTTATACATAAAATGCTGCTCTTAAAATGAAACTGTTTGACGGCAGCTGGAGGCGATGCGCGGGCTGCGCTGCTACTCTGAGGGCGAGGCCTGCCCGTGCGACGAGCTCAAGGGGGTCCTGCTCAAGAACTTCCGGCCCCCTCTGCCGCTGGGCAACCGCCGCGTCCGCGAGTGCCGCGAGTAGAAGGTGCGTGGCTGCACACAGTGGGCCGCACGCCGTGCACGCCTGCAGCGCAGCGGGTGGGCCAGCCCGCCGCGCAGGCTGGACAGACGGGCGGCCCAACCTCTCCGCTCGCAGGCGCTCCGGCTCGTTTCTGGTACACTCGGAAGGTGCGAGTAACGCGTGCCTATCTTATCTCCAGGAGGGGCCGATCTCAGTGGACAGACGGCGACGCGACGCCGCGGCCACGCCCCAACTGCACACTTCCTCACCATCACGCCCAGCCCCAGCCTGCCCACCCCACTCAACCACGAGCCAGTACCGGCCAGATTACATATTGACCAATAGTGCCTAGTTAGTTGGTAGAGACGTGTCTGTTGTCTGCGTCCTCGTGGCGCAGGACACCGCAGGACACATTGTGATTTTAGAGGCATTTCTATATATTGTAAACAAAGTGTGTCAAAATTGCAGTGGGGAAGAACTCGTCTCTGATATTAGCAGTATTTCCCGCATTTTCTGAGTAGCAGCACAAAATATTGTTGGGTTGAAGATACCAACGAAGAAAAATAACATTGTTGCAAAGTGACTGAATATTTAATTTTCTTCAGTTGAGGGATTGGAGACTGGCGAGCAATAATGTGCTTAAGTTATATTTTTAACTTATTTGATATCCTGTATTACGGAATATTTTTGAAAGGAATGAATGTTGTAAACTTGTGATATCTGAAAAAAATGTTATGTTTTGAGTGATTCAATGTAAGAAAAATTAATTTCATGTTACCTATTGTTGATATTTTTTTAAAGAAGTTGTATCTGTAAAAGTTCTGAACAGTTTGAAGATTTTTTGTCTCCTGTTCGAGGCGTCCTTTATTCGGTGGTCCTGCATCACAATAATTTAACAATACATTTAGGTTTTTATCTGTTAACTTGCTGACAATCCACACCAAACCTGTGTAAAATTTTTCCGAGCCAATGATATTTTTTTTATAATGCACCTGTTTTCTAGGAGAGCAAATAAATTTGCAATGAGCATAGTGGGCCATTTTTTCTTCATTTTCCTTTTTTCCCGACTTTCCTTACACAATTGCTACATTTTAAGAAAACATTGAAAACCAAGTCAGTGAAACTGAACTCATCAGGAATGCTTTTGGAACCTTTTAAAACACGGTTTCTGGTTCCAAGCGGACGACTCCCCAGTCTGTTATCAAAGTTTTTATAGAAGAATTTTTCTTCTTTTTTTGTCTTTGTCGTGGAAGGAGCAAAACAGTCGGTCGACAACTACAGTTGGACCCAATCGCAGTTTACTCATTTTCGTGTGTTAACCTCCGAAGCCAACTGTTTATTTTAGGCGCTAGCTTGGCGGAAACGGTTCCTCACGCAAACGATGAAAACACCAACGTTCCCAAGTAAAATAGTGTTAACTTTTCTTTCCGGTGCACGGGCCCTTATCCATGACAAAAAATTTCAGTCATGCATCCTTTTAGCTCAAAAATATTTCGAAATCTTCAAACAAAACTGGACTCATTTGGGCATCAGAAAAGCCACCGCGTCAGAGCCTTGTTGTTGGCAACAGTGACTTCACGTCGTGGTTGTTTAGGCTGCTAGTTAGGCCTCTGCTATTTTCTCGGTCGGTGGTCCCGTGAAAATTTGATCGAAAGTGGTGCAAATTACCTGTGTTTGGAGCTCCGCCACTTACTTTCCGTCGCACCATTCCATCGCGTCCAGTAATTTCTAATGGTGAGTATGCGCCGATGCTGGAGCGATGACCGTGAGGAGTTGCACCAGGTCGGCAAGGCTTTCTCTTGACTGCAGTGAAGGTGCAATTGACGTCTGAGCGGGGCGAAATGACGAAGTCCACTATTTACATCACCAATCCGGTGCTCGGACTGTCGTTGTGAAATCAATCGCATCACCGAGACTAGCTTTTTTATGAGAGAATGGACAAGCCTATGTTGCGATTGACTTGATTTGCATGAGCTGTCATTGAAGGTCTTGAAACAAGTTTTGTTTATTTTGATGTTTACTCGATGCAGGATCCGAATCCGCCTTCTGCAGACCATGGTCCTGACCATGGTGTGGTCCATTGTTCAGCACATGGACCCCAAGCTTCTGTAACACTCCCCAGCATAAACAGCAGCGAGCCAAGCTCGTCAAATATGGTCGAAGAAGCAATGGCACTTGGTGCATGTGGACCTCCAGTTCCTTATTCCCTGGTAAGAATCTAATTGGTTTTTCATACGTAGAAGTGGTAGATACCATTTGCATTTACTGTATTTGTTTCTTAACCACTTGTTCTATGCAACTGTTCCATACAATTCTAGGGCTACGAAATTCCTCCTCCAATGGCGGACTTCTCAGCCCCGCCACCGTATGAGGTAGCCACCAAACTGCCAACTTATGATGAAGTCCAGAGGGAGAAAGGCCGTGAAGTTGAACTTAGTTTGCCTCCAGACATGCCCCCCAGTGAGTTTTAAACGTAACGTTCTTTCAACACTCATTCACACAGATGAGATGATTTTCACGGTTCATGCTTAAATTCCTTAAATTCAGCAGGGGCCTGGGACCGAGACCACCTACTGCAATGCCCATGTTTTTGGCAATTGATACTGAAACTCCTGATGAATCTAACAAAGCTATGCTAGGAACGGATTTCATGTTCTTCACTGCATTTGTTGGTAAGTCATTGTTGAAAAGAGATAATTTATTTTGAACTATTGAATCATATTTGTCAGTGTCCTTGTATACCTTTTGTTTCTTGTCTCCCAGTATCATTTCTGTTCAACTGGATCGGCTTCCTTCTGCCTGATGTGCTTCTGCCACACAATTGCTGCCCGATATGGCGCTCTATCAGGATTTGGTTTGTCATTGTCGAAGTGGACCCTTATCGTGAAACGTTCATCTGATATTACAGATCTTGTCTGGCTCTACTGGCTGGTTATGTCATTTGGTATGATGTTTTCCTATTTTGTTCACATTTTCATTGATATTGCTAGTGAGAGACTTATGGGTCTTCATCCCTGTTCTAGGTCTGCTGATTTGTATTCGAGCCATCATCCACTATCTGAACATCAAGCGTGGATGGCAACTCTTGTCTGGGAACCCACACGCTCAGGAAAGGCTACTGTTTTTCTATTGAAGACGTAACTAAGTCAAAAGGGGCTGACCTATATCCCTGAGTAGGGCTATGGCCTTCTCTATTTATTTTTTGCCATTTTAAATTTTGTGTTAAAGGAAGGAGCAAGATAGATTTTTTTTTACTGAGTCCTGACTGTTTGAGGGAATCAAAGTTACTCCAATCAGATTTTGCTGGCTGAGATTTTTATCTCTCATCAATTTGGGATTTTAAGAAAACAGAAGGTCAAGTTAAGATTCCTTG